>CM041776.1:121496240-122021232 GCA_023374045.1 Limonium bicolor | reverse complement strand
AAAGACTCTTTGAATTTTACTTGGTATGCGCAAGAATTCATTAATATAAGGGGAAATCTTCTGATGAAGAAACCTCTCTAGCGTCGATACTGCATACGCCATTGTGTTGCAGAAGAACGACAACGATCTGTTGCCAAAACCGTGAAGGACAGCGGCACTTCTTACGCAAACAATACAGGCAGAGCTGAGCGAAATCGTGATGACAAATCCAAAGGTCGTCGTGACAAGGATGTCGCCAGTAGAAATCGGACTGGTACTTGCGGACATTGTGGCAAAACGGGACACCTGAAGCGAGACTGCTTCGAGCTTCGTGGCTACCTGGACTCGTGGAAGGGACCAAGAGTCACCGCCTCTGCTAATATCGTTGAACAACGATCTGAAAAAACCACTAGCGTCCCTGGTCTGAATGTTGAAAGGATAAACAGGCTGTGTGAGTATTTTGAGAAATCAAGCCACATACCAGAGAAGGTAATTAGTAGCAGCAGCGCTTCTGGCACAAAGGATTTCTCTAATTTCTCAGGTATCGCTTGCACCCAATCCTTTACCGCTCATTACAAGTATCATAAACACCGTTGGCTTCTTGATTCTGGTGCTAGTGACCATTTAATTGGTGATGAGACGCTATTGAGTGATAAAAGAAAACTGGTTGATGTTCACTACGTGACTTTACCTAATGGGAATAATGAAACAATCGATACTGTTGGTACCGTTCAACTGACCAAAGATTTTAAGCTGGAAAATGTTCTTTATGTTCCCAGTTTTCGCCTGGCACTGATTTCTGTAAGCAGATTGATATCTCAGATGGGCTGCACTGTTACCTTCGATGATAACAGTTGCTTTTACAGGCCCCTACTTGGACGAGTAAAAGGAAGATCGACAACAGAAGATGGCCTCTATGTTTTGGACGTTAATCTTTAAACAATGACTTTGATGTTTGTAATAATGCGTCTGCTTTTTCTGGAAATTCTTCTAAATTGATGTTTTGGCACAAGAAAATGGGGCATCCCCCTGTTAACAAAATGCTTAGTATGGGCCTCATTAATAAACGTGATGTTCCTGCTAACTTCGTGTGCGATATCTGCTTTAGGGCTAAAGGACATCGCTTGTCCTTTCCCCGTTCAAGTAACAGGTCTAAGCATTGTTTTCAACTTATCCACATTGACATTTGGGGTCCATGCTCCACCATCAACCATGATGGGTGCCGTTTCTTCCTTACCATAGTAGATGATGCTAGTAGAAGCACATGGGTCATTCTCATGAAGTCCAAATCCGAAGCACCACAACACATTCGAAATTTCATCCTCATGGCTGAACGTCAATTTGACAAGCTTGTAAAAATCGTCCGATCCGACAATGCCTACGAGTTAGGATCGTGTAAAACATTACGACAATTCTTTCACGACAAAGGAATTTTACATCAGACCACGTGCGTCTACACACCGCAACAAAATGGCGTGGTAGAACGCAAGCACCGTTACCTCCTTGAAACGGCTCGTGCTCTTTTCTTTCAATCCGGCCTTGATTTAAGCTATTGGGGCGAAAGTGTTTTGATGGCCACGTTCCTCATAAACAGATTGCCATCTTCGACCTTAAATGGGATGTCTCCTCATGAATATCTATATGGGCTAACCCCTAAACTTGATAACGTTAAAACCTTTGGTTCCTTAGTTTATCATACCGGTCCAACCATTTCCCGATCAAAATTCAACGATCGAGGACATCGCGGTGTTTACTTGGGCCCAGGTTTATGCCAAAAGGGCCATCGAGTCCTTCTTCTTAATGAAAAAAGGGTTATAACAAGCAGGGACTTAACGTTTCTACGAACATATCTTTCCCTTGCAAGTTCAACCACCGAGAATATCCACGATCATTCTGCACCTTTCGGTTTTCCTGTTGTTGTCGATGAAGATCATGATATCATCCAGCATAACAATCAGCAATGGCCACTGAACTCAAGGCTTTGGAGGCGAATCAGACTTGGAGCTTGGTTAGGCTTCCCAAGGGAAAGCGATGTATTACATGTAGATGGGTTTATCGAGTTAAATACAAAGCCAATGGAGACATTGAACGTTATAAGGCATGCTTGGTCGTTCGGGGCTTCACACAAAAAGAAGGCGAAGATTTTCACGAAACCTTTTCTCCCGTGGTTAAAATGACCACTGTCCGTGCTTTGATTTCTGTAGCTACAAAACGACGTTGGAAAATTCACCAACTCGACGTGAATAACGCCTTCATCCACGGTGACCTACATGAGGAAATCTACATGAAAATTCCCGATGGCCTCACTACCAACATAGTGGATTGGTTTGCAAACTTCAAAATCTTTATATGGCCTCAAACAAGCTTCCCGTCAATGGTATGCCAAGTTATCCTCCTCTCTCACAAGTCTGGGCTTCATCATGTCCGATAATGATCACTCCCTTTTTAAATGGAGTCATGACAAATCCATCCTCTTTCTCGGAGTCTACGTGGATGACATTATCCTTTGTGGAAATGATGACAACAAGATCACTTGCGTCAAAGAAACCCTCCATCATTTGTTCAAAATTAAGGATCTTGGCACTCTTAATTACTTTCTCGGTATGGAATTTCATCATACTACTGATGGTATTGCGATCACTCAAACGAAGTTTGCCACGGATCTACTCACAGATTATCATGTCACCTCCAAACCTCCGGTTGCTAGTCCCCTTGCTCCAGGCACCAAACTTCTTCTTCATGATGGTCCTCTCTAGCCCGATGCCACCGAATATCGTCGTCTCATCGGGAAGCTCAACTACCTTATTAATACCCGTCCTGATCTCAACTTCAGCGTCCAACTCTTGAGCCAATTCAACCAGCAACCTTGTCAAAAGCATTGGGATGCCGCCATCCGCGTCCTTCAATACATAAAATGGACTCTTGGCTATGGCATTTTCTTCAATAATTCTAACGACTATTCCCTCCTTGCTTACTGTGATTCCGATTGGGCCTCCTGTCCCATTTCTCGTAGGTCCGTCAGTGGGTATTACATTCTTTTTGGAGGTGCTCCCATCTCTTGGAAATCCAAGAAGCAAACTTGCGTTTCCCTTTCTTCAGCCGAGGCAGAGTATCGCGCTCTTAGACGCGTCACCACGGAGTTGTCTTGGCTCTCTCATCTTCTTCATGAGCTTGGGATACATCACATCACACCTATACCACTGAAGTGTGACAATCAGTCCGCTGTTTTCATTGCCCACAACCCCGTTCTTCACGAACGTACGAAACACATCGAAATTGACGTACATTATGTTCGTGACCAGATTAAAGCTGGTCTCATTGAGGTTTCTCATATCTCCAATACTCATCAAAAAGCCGACATGCTCACCAAGGCTTTACCAGGCAAAAACTATCGGAGACAACTTCAGTCTATGGGGATGCTTGACGTTCTACAAACCATGGAAAAACCCATTTTTCCTAGGTTTGTGGGGGGGGGTGTTAGGATATATTATTTATTACTTTCCAGATTTAGGAGATAGTATATATCCTCATACTTAGGATATATTATATATTTCTAACTAATCTTCGCTAGTATAATCTTTTCTATCCTCTTTGTATTATTCTCATTAATTTAGTCATAAAGGCTAAGTTTCTAATTAGGAAACTACTCATGTATAAATACCCTTCCTGGTATTCATCCAAACACATAATACATACGAATTCTATTCTTTCTCAAATTCGTCTTCGCTCTCTCTCACGCTCCTCTTATGTCGTTCACTCGCCTTTCTCCCGTGCATACTCTAATCGCTTCCGCTTCTCCCATCTCTCTGCAATCGAACATAATCTAGCGTCTACCTAAGCTTTGCTCATATGTCTCATATGGCTGGTTTAGTTTCGAGATGGGTGTACATGTATTGATAAGATGTCTGCATTAGTGATGTTGCTATTTTTCTCTTAACAATGAGGTGTTCTTTCTAAAGTTATAGTGTGGTAGATTGGTGAACTTCGTATGGTTGTTCTGTTACTTCATTTAGTTCAAATTGAAGAATGTCATATTTCCTTACTTCACTACTTCTATCGGTTGATGTTGAATCTAATGTGGTGTTTAGGGGCTGACCTTTTAATGTGTGATTATTGTTTGTCTTGAATACAAAATATTATGCTCTGTTTGTCATTTCATTTACATGTTGCGTATAATTGGCAGGGAAAAATCTATTGATCCACCACTTAAAAATGAAGTTTTTCCCCTTGTTCTTGCGACCATTCTCGTCGTATAGTGTCTTCAGGTCGTATTGCTCCAATTTAGTACCCACTCTCTCGACTGTCAAGAGAGATCCAACTTCGGAGTTTGATGCTAGGTTGGTTGGAAAGATCATTCATATTCTCAAAGAAGTGAACCCCATTGAACCTCATCTTGAATTACTTGCTCACAAGCTATCTACTAGGATTGTCTCTTCGGTAATTCAAAACCCACCTAATTTGCAATTGAGTTTTTTTTTCATCTGGGCGACAAGGAGGAGATGGCTGAAGACATGGAAGCTCCACCAGCTGATTATAGACATGCTTCTTGGTGAAGGAGAGGAGGGTGGGTTCAATTTGTATTGGAAATCACTCGAGGAACTCAAAGACAGTGAGGTGCCAATCTCATCTGATGCCTTTCTTGTGTTGTTTTTGGGTTATTGGGAGGCACAGTTGGCAGAGAAGGTAGTGGAGGCTTTTGGTAGGATGAGGCATTTTGGTAGCCAGCCTAATGTGTATGCATACAATTGTGTGTTATATCTTATGGTGCAGAAAGATGTGATTGTATTAGCATTGGCCGTTTACAATCAGATGGTGAAGTCCAATTGTAATCCAAATCTGGCTACTTATAGCATTTTGATTGACGGTTTATGTAAGATTGGGAAGACCCAGGATGCCCTCAAATTGTTTGATGAGATGGCTCAGAGGAGCATATCCCCGAACAACGTCACTTATAGCATTGTCTTGTCTGGCCTTTGTAAGGCTAAGAGAGTGGATGATGCGGAATTGTTATTTAACAAGATGGCAAGTAGTGGTGGCTGTTCTCCGGACAAAATCACCTGCAATGCACTGCTTAACGGCTTCTGTAAGCTAGGTAGGATGGATGAGGCATTCACGCTGTTGAAATTGTTTCAGCCATATGCATATACTCTTGGTATAGAGGCATATAGCTGTATCATTGATGGTTTATTCAGAGTTGGAAGGTTTGAGGAAGCCAATGGGTGGTTTAAGAAATTCTGCCTGGAAAACATAAAGCCTGATGTTGAATTGTACACTGTAATGATTCGGGGTTATTCCGAGGCTGGTAGAGTTGAAGACGCTTTGCAATTTCTTAAAGAGATGAGAAAGAGAGGTCTTGTCCCTGATATGCAGTGTTATAATGCTCTAATTGAGGGTTATTGCAAACTTGGTTTTGTTGATGATGCAATGTCCCTGATGGATGTGATTCCGGAGAAGGGTTGCTTCCCTGATGCATACACCTACACAATCCTTATCCGTGCTATGTGCGAAAAGGGGCTAATTGAGGATGCGAAGCATATTTTTGAGGAGATGGAGAAGCGTGGATGTTTTCCTTCAGTCGTCACATTTAATGCCTTCATTGATGCACTAGGTAAAGCTGGTGATCTGGATGCAGCTCGCCTTCTCTTCTGCAAGATGGAGATCGGAAGGAATCCTCCACTATGTCTTCTCTTATCTCAGGGTGCAAATTGTGTTGTTGATAGTTCAAGCCTACAACAACTAGTTGAACGGTTGTGTGATTCAGGGTTGTATCTCAAGGCCTATAAGATTCTCAGTAAACTGATTGGTAATGGAGCTGTGCCTAACATATTCACCTACAACATCCTCATCAATCACATGTGCAAGGCTGGTCATACTAATGGAGCTCTTAAACTATTCAAAGAGTTGCAAGTCAAGGGACTTTCTCCCGATTCTGTCACTTTTGGAACTCTAATTGATGGCCTCTACAGGGTAGGTAGGGAAGAGGATGCCCTAAAGATGTTTGATCAGTTCATGAAAAATGAAACTTCACCCAGCTCATCTTTGTATAAATCACTTATGACTTGGTTATCACGTAGAGGTAAAGTATTGATGACTTTTACTCTATGGCTGACATACTTAAGGAGCCTTCAGGGCCAGGACGATGAAGCATTAAAACTTATCTCGGGGCATCTTGAGAGGGGTGAAGTGGTGAAGGCTGTTGAAGGATTGATTGAACTAGACTTTCGGTTGAAACAGATTGATTTAGGACCCTATACAATATGGATTATTGGGCTTTGTGAAATAAAAAGAATAGACGATGCACTAGATATATTCCATCTTCTTGTAGGCCGCCGAGTTAATGTCACAGCTCCGAGCTGTGTTATGTTGATAAGATGTCTATGCCAAGAAGGAAAACTAGCTCAGGCAGTGGATGTTTTTCTATATACCTTACAAAAAGGACTGAAGTTAAAGCCGCGAATTTGTGATTATCTGCTCAATTCTGCTTTGCGGTATGGCAGTGACAGGAGTTATGTAATGGATCTTATTAGAAGAATGGAATCTGAGGGATATGACATGGATAGCTGTATTTATCCCACTACGAAATCACTATTAGAAGAATACTTATACTCTGTAGAGTATACCGACTTGGCAGGATAATTCCACCCTTCATCTCCAGTAAGTAACTCTTTGCCACCTCTATTTCAATTGCGAAGTACATCTTTGGTTTTCATGTGAGTTTATTTGATGGATTTGTTTCATAGAGATGGAGTTGCTGATGTACGTGGGTGGCCCCAGTGTACAGCTTTGAGGGACATTCTTTGGATGAATTTTAAAATATCTCTTGCAGATCAAGATATCACTGTGAATGGTACAGCGAGCCATCATTGAGTCACTGCCTGTGCAAGAGAGACCCATTTTGATGTTAGTTTTTGTTTTGTTTCACCTAGGCCATATTGGGAGAAATGGTACTGCAGAGACAACTTTTCAGTGGCATATGGCAACTCAATCCATTTGAGCAAGATATTGTGGGGATGGCACAACTATCATACTGTGCGTGCTAAATTTTTACATCGAAAGGACTTGAGTTCTTTAAGAGGAAGTCCATCTGCTGGCACTGTAGGTTTATTGCATGCTTTTCATTTATAATTCTTAATCTGCTGCGATTTAAATTATGTAAGGTTCTAGCTTCCATTTTTCAGAGGCTTTCTTTTTCTATCATCAGAAAATAGGTAGGCTCCTGGCCTCTTATTAACGTCTAGATCTTGAAGATGATGATGAAAATGACATAGGTGATCTAAGTGGGGAACCTGAGAAGGATTCATTAGCTCTCAAATATACGAAAAAGTTGGGCACACTGATGCATATGTAGCTTATGCATCCATTCGCGCAGTTAGTTAGGACTGGTAACTTGCTTTTTTTTTCCATCATGTGTACTTTTATGAGTACACTGCTCCAAGAAATGCTGACCTTTTTATCCTTGAAGCTTATACATGCACACGTATATGTTGGAATGTATTCCATATTGTTATTATCATATCAATTTTTAAACACAGCATTAATGACTTTTATAGGGTCTGAGCGAGCTTATGCAACAAAAATCTTTCACTGTGGAAGATGGATGCGTCAGCATGTTGCTGCTGCTATCGAGAATGTGGTATCTTATCGCTTCTTTTTATCTCAAGTTTGGTTTCCTTGTCCCCTGATTTAATAGATCCATTCAAATCTAAAAGCTGTATCTGCTGGTGTAGGGGCTGGAATCCTCCAAGTACCTCTGTTCAGATGGATCAACCATTTTTTCAAGCTGTTTTCACATGGAAGTGAGTTCTTGAACACGTACGGTAACACTACGGGACTCCGAAGCATCTTGTTTGGTATTTCTTTTTGACGTAATTGACAGGGAATCCAAAACCTTGAATTTCTTCTTGTGATGTTGCAGTACCGTTCACATCACAAAAAGTGAACGGTATACTGAGGTGGTTCATGATGTTCTTGAGGAGACGTTAGAGGAACAGATGAAAATTCTCTCTAAATTGAAGGTAAGCAGCAGGACAAGCGGTAAAGATGGATGCAACAGTCGTGCGGTTTGGCAGTCAAGCAGCGGTTCTGCTGAATAAAAAAATAAAAATAAAGTTACATTCATGATATGCGCATGCTATGATTCCACTAAGAAAAGATATGTTGATGGGTGATAGCGTTGGGCATGTGATGTGAATTGCCTATGAAAAGTAGGTGCCAGTCGTGAGAAGGTGAATTGTGTGGAAATGAAACCGTACTTGATTTTTTTTAACTGAAGACCTTGACGCATGTGAGCAAGTATTATTTTCTTCCTTGTCAATACTGTCGTCTCAGATGGGTCTATGTTGATATGGCCACTTCCCTTGCATAAGATGAAACCTTCCTTACCTGCTGTAGGTGAATGATTATAAGCTGAGAAACCCCCCTTCAACACACTCATGGAAGATCTCTACATGGATGTAACCAACGTGACATGTGGTGGTTGTTTGAGCCTTATTTCCCTTGTCTTCCCTTATCAGCTGAAACCATATCTCCTTGCTGTGGGGACCAAAATGAGTGCCTTGAAAACCTCTCCATAGTCACAAGGTAATGGCATCTTGAAGTTAAAAAAAAAAACTGCACTTAAAGATCCCTTAAAATGGCTACATAATAAGATGGTTAATCCAATTTTCTTTCCTTGTAATGTCAACCAAAATGAAGAACACTCCACTATACTACCGTGGACTTGGGAAGTCTATTCCAAGAGGAAACACCAAGTTGTGAAAGGTAAAAATCTTAATCAAGCTCTTAAGAGTGGTGTCATGGTTTAAAGAAAAATTTGGGTACAAAAAATAATCCATGTTATGTGATTATATATAGTACCGTGAAGGTGTGGGTGGCTGGTGAGAAATTAGTGGAATCTCCTTGGTGATTAAATTCAAGTAAGTATTCTTAAAAATACTTAAACCATGTTTTAATATCTTTTTGAGATTATGGGGTTGTAAAGAAAATTTATACCGAGAGCATGTATGTATATGGGTACAACTTAGATCCTAAAAATGTGTAAGTAATTTTAGTAATATGCTTGATTAGTGTACTTAAGATAAATGACTTATAAAAATTATGTTTATACCTTAAATGTGGAAGAAAGTTAATTTAAAGTGGATAAGTGTAAAAATCTGGAAAAGCAGTGGACTAGTATGATAAATGGGGATATTTTGATGTCATTTAATAGTTAATAATATGCTATGTTTAAGCCATGTATTTAGGCATTTTTATTTTGCTTATTTAAAACTTTAATTTAATATATAATTATTGAATTTTTGGGATGATTAAATAGATTATATGAATTCTGGTGCAAAATATAATTTTAGTGAACAAAAATCACTTAGGGATATTTTATATGAATATTATTAAATTTAGGTGTTACTTCAAATAAGAATAAGGTTATACGGTGTTTTGAATAAATTATAAACTTTATAAGTATCTAAATAAAAAAGAATTATTTATGGGGTCAAAACATAATTAAATAAAATATAGGGCACCAAGTAGAATTAAAAACCATGAGGAAACATTTTTAGGGATTTTAGAACATGTAATATGAATTTTATGAGATTAAGTGTTAAATGTAAAACTAGAGGAAAGATTGGGGTATTTTCGTAAATTACAACAAATCTGGTCAAAGGGATAATTTAGGTGGTCAACCTTGACCACATGAGAGGGATGACCAAATTAGAATGATAAAAATAATCATTTTGGGTATTTAAAGAAATAATAAGTTAAAAATAACATTTATAAAAAGAAATAGGGTGTTTATGTAATTACCGAAAAATATAGGTGTTGGGATATGAATATTGGGACCCTAAGGGTCTATTTGAATATTAAAATAATTTTTGGGTTAATTTTAATGGTTTGGTTAATTTAGGATTATAAGACATAGTTTAAGTGTTAAAATGTAATATTTATAAAACTTGTATGGACCATATGGTAATTACCGAAAAGTTGGTTACAAACTGGAATCTAAATAAGCTAGGGGTTTGTTTGGAATTTTAGAGGATTTTGGGGGTTAGTTAATGGATGTATTTAATTAAGGAGTATAACATATAGTTAAGTATCAAAATATAACGTTTTACAAACTTATGGGGCTAAACTGTAAATAACCAAAAAAAATCTGGAGGAGGAATAGAATTTAGAACAACCCCCGGAAATTTGGGAGAATGTTGGGTGGTTTTTGAAATTAAATAAATCAATAGATATAATATAAATTTGATATTAAATTGTGAGTTATAAGATAAATGTGGGCCAAAGTATAAATAATGAAATTTAAGGGTTAGAGTATGCTAAAAACCGAACAGGTGTGATCTGGTTGGAATTAAGGAAAAGATTGGGTTGGTTTTGGTATTTAAAATAATTGAATTGTATAATATAAAGTTTTAGGTGTTAAATTGTAAGTTTACAAAATAAAGGGGGTTATATTGTAATTAAGATGAAATGATGGGTGAACAAATGAATCAGAACAATCAGTGGGCTGTTCGCATAAATATACATGTGTATATGTATATTATAAGGTTTGAATATCTTGGGTTATAAGTTAATAAGGTTAATAATGTAATAATATAATACATGGGATAGTTTTGTAAATAATCAAACTATGTGGGGAAGGATTGGAATTTCTTAATTATAATGGTGTTGATCGATAATATTTACATATATATATTTAAGAGTATAATAATGTTTGGAAACCTTAGACTATAAATAAATAAGAGTGAAAATGTACAAGGATAATATTTGGGGTTGGTTTTGTAAATAAAAAAAGAGATGGGAAAAGAGTGAGGTTTCCGAAAATTGTGGTGGCCGGTTAGGAATTTCGAAAGTTGGGCAGATGATTAAAATAAGGTTTCCAATGATATAATGCAACATTACATTAAAGTATGAAAGGATGAATTATAAGGGAATTATTAAGGAGCAAATATGTATTACACACATTTACATAAAATGATGGGTTAAGTTGGAAAATCTTGGAAGTATATTGTAAGGTTGGAATTTATTTATGAGAGGAACTCTATAATTTATATTATGTGACTAAATAACATGACATAAGGGTATAATGTGGTTATCAAGTCACATACGGGGAATTATACAATTACACGTAAAAACGTGAATATAACGACACCTACGTTACGACGTATATAAGTACAGCATTATGCATGCGCGTTAAAAGGGTGCATAAACAATAACGCATAATAACAACCTTAATACATGCGTGCATAAGTGTATATAAATGCCCACGCATGTTCGTAAATAACTACATAAGTCATTTCATATAACAAAACGTTTAAATGTCATGCATGTGCGCACGTAACATCATCTCCCGCATGCATGCAACCCGACAATACGTAAACAAATTGTGAACGTAGCTTCCATGTAATAAGTACTAACATGGTAATGACAGTTACCTACTCGTAAGCTATAACGAGTAGTGGAAATCTAAATCCCTAAGATTAACGAGCATTGAGTTGAACAAGAGATCAACTAAGGTTAGCTACGGGATGGAAGTAAGAGTTTGGTCTAGGATGATTAAGTGAGTTGGGATTATCAACACTTATATTAGAACAATGGTTGTTCTAGAGGTACGGGTTGATAGATACGAGTTTCACGAATGCTAGAGGATACGCGAGGGCTGTCACGTTAGCGTTTCGACGGTGAACGGTAAGTGGACGGTGTGGTCTGAATTGACCTGAGAAATGGTTTAGACATTATTGTGTGTTTAAGAATGTCATGTGTGTGATTATATGCATGTTGTGTGGATTAAGAATGTTTACATGATTGTTTATCTCGCACCATTATTATTATGCGTGAATGTCCATTCGGACTAATACTACGTCGAGTATAGATCGACTTATATAAACATACATATGCGAGCAAGGAATGAAGTGGTTGTTACCCAATATAATACGTATAGTATTATAATTAAAGACTAACCTAAGTAAAACACTTAGGAACGAGACACGACTATGTTGGTCTCTAAAGCTTGGATCTCGAACATGAATATGACCTAAACTACTTCTAGGTAAGTGCGTAAGACCCCGAGGGTTGCCATATTAATTATGAATTCTCCGTAACCTAAGAATACACTTTAGGTAATTGATTAATTAATAATAAATAACATATAGGAGATTTGGTAAATGAGAGAAATTCAGTGTAGTCACGGACTAACTGGTTGCGCATAGTGATCACAATAGAGTGGATGTCTGGTACAGGTCTACTCGTAAGGTATTCCATTCGATCGCATAGATCATTGGACGGAGTCCCCACGTAAAGGGAATGACTACGGTCGTTAGTGTCCCGCCATATAATAGGTGACATAAGGAGGATTCGGAGTTCCCACGTTACGAGAATGGTTACTACCGTTGGTGTCCCGCCATATAATAGGTGACAACAAGAGAATGTGTGGAGGACAAGTCGTCTACTAATGAGACGTCTGTCATTGGATATTGGTAACCGAGGATACTAACTAACAAGTGTAACATAATCGGTATTACGAGGCTTAATTCATCCTCATACGTGTGAATAACAACTAAACGGGCCTTAAAGGCCAAGTGGCAAAACCTTTCATGTTTAACGACTTTCACACTGTTTTGCAGTTGTTCATTGATTGTGGTTGTATTGTGTAATGATTACTTGTGGATTATAGTGAACTTGATGATTGAAATACTCAATGTTTACGCATGTTTCTTTACAGCATTTAGTATAACTGTACACCGGAAAAGCATGAAATGAATCTAATATTAAGATGACTAATACGACTTAAGTGACCGATAGGGTCCACCTAGCATACTCAACGTTTATCGCTGAGCCTCCACGGCGTTTGTCAGGTGGAAGATCGAGCTATGAAGCCGGAGTGTGGGATTTCTGGGTAGACGGCGTCGCCTTACTTTTATCGTACTTTTAGTTACAACTGTATTAAGTATGTTGTAAAGTAAGGAAGTATTCTAGATGCTCACTAGTTATGCATATCGGGTTGCAACTAGGTTAGTGTAGTAGACATCTCGTTCATCACTGCGGTTTATCATTGCTGTTGTTGTATTATTTAGTTTCTGCTTCGTTACTCGCATAGGCGAGTAATGACATGTGACACCCGAGTGAGGATTATTATCGTTTAGACTTCCGCGACGAGACGTCTTTAGTTACGCTACAAGAGAGATTATTTCAAGTTTAACGAATAGGGGTGTTACAATCAACTCACCTCTTTCCCGATTGTGAAAGTTTGGTCATTTAGCTTCAGCATGATTGGACCAAAGCTGGTTTTCCAATTGGTCCTTAGCTTAGAAAATGCACCCTTGTTTTCATGCTAGCGAGCACATCTATGACATCAACCCTCTTGCAAGCTTAGTGTGATATGAGAAGAAGAAGGAAGAAATGGTACCAAGCCAAACAAGACACATGGAGCATCCGGCTGCCTCTAGCCGGATGGAAATAGGAGTATATAAAGCATCCGGCCGTCTCCGGCCGGACAAAAGTAGGACTTAGGCAGGACAGAGTATAGTATGGCCGGCCGTCTGAGGTCGGCCAAAGACATTAGGAGGGGCAAAACCGTACTTATACATGTAAAACACAGGCTGGCAGCATGAGACCAGGCCCAAAAACTCTATAAATAGGGGTGTACCCCCATGAAATAAGACACGTAACATTGGGCAATCAGACTCAAACTTGATTCTAACAAAAGGCTCTCTCTCCCTTCCCCCCTGCGAGACTTTGTGATCGAGACCAGGTAACGTAGGATAGTAAATTAGATCGAATTGGTTAGGATTCTAGGCACGGTTCTCTAAGAAAGATCTCGAGGATATGCTGAAGGGACTAGTCAGATCGATTGACGAGAAGATTGTGGAGGGAAACGAGACTCTGCAACAAGAATTAATGCAAAGAGATGAGGAATATCAGAGGAAGTGGGACGAGATGACCGAGGCCATAAAACAGTTGAGAAACAAGGATTCCAGAGGCAGTAATGGCGAAGAGAGTAAGGATCGGAAGCACAATACAGTCGTTAGCGAGGAAGAAATAGAAGAAGACGACCAGATAGACATGAGCCTGTACCCCTTCTCGGAGAGGATAAGGAAAGCAAAGCTCCCGCCGCATTCGTTGCTCCGGCAATTAAGAAATATGATGGGACAGGAGATCCCGCCCAACATATTAAAAAATTCATGTTTGCCATGAATACTCAGGGGATCAACTCTCTCGCTCTCTGTAACTTATTCCCTGGAACGCTTACAAAGAGAGCATTGGGATGGATCTCCACAAGGCCGCCGCAGTCCATCACCACCTTCAAACAACTGACCGAAGAATTTCAACAATACTTCGTCGCAAGCAAGAGGGTTAAGAAGGAAACAATAGAGTTGATGGACGTCAAGCAGCGAAAGGGAGAAACTGTGAAGGAGTATAGCGCGCTTCCATAAGAAGGTGGCAGAAATAGATGATGTCGATGAGAAAATCTTGATTAAGGCCTTCGGAAATGGCTTGGCTCAGCCTCAGCTTGCTGGAGAAATTGCAACAAAAGCACCAAAAACTCATGGAGAATTGGCTAAAATGATCCATGATTTCTTGAAATCCGAGATAGCAGAAAACAAGGCTAAGGAGCTCGCAGATAGCTTCAAAAATACAACAGCATCGGAAAAGAAAGAGGGGCAAGGTGGAAATGCAGGAAGAGGGGGATCAAGATACAAACCATATTATTACAAGTCAACCGCCGGATCTTCCTCTCAGGGGCCGCAGCATCAGGGGGCAAAGATCGTTGTCTACATCGACCCGGGAAAGTATGCTACCGCAGTAAGAGAAGGATACCTTCCTCAGCCAAGAAAGCCGTCGCAGGGAGAAATTCCAGTTGCATTCTACGAATACCATGGAAACGGCAGCCACCGGACTGTAAACTGTGCTACCCTGGCCAAAGAGCTCTGAATCATTGAGGAGAATAAGAAGAAGGGAAAGCAGCAAGCCGAAGCACAAAGGCAATACGGCGGTCAGCAGGGCGGCACCTAGAATGCACCACGAGGCCGGCAGGAGGAAGAAGTTCACCCCAGGCTTGACCCTGGCAAGTCGGTTGGTATGATAACAGGTTTGTAAAGAAATGAAGGATGGTTTTGAAAATAAAAGTTTTTTCCTTTTTCCTTTAGGAAGCGAGCTTCTCAAAAAGAGTCTGATCATAGATTGTTTCTCTAAAAATTTGAATACGTAAGCGTAAACCTTGACAGGCACCACATTACGAAATAAGAGAAGGATTTTTCTTTTTTCATTTTTTTTGCATCTTCGTTTACAGTAAGAAGGCTAACAAAAACTTTCTCTAAGAAAAATCACAGGACTTTTTCGGAGGTAAGACCACTAACCCCTAATGAAAGGAAAAGGCACATTCATCAAGTGCATCAGGAACTCCCGGAAAGGAAGATTGCCAAAAGGGAAAGCTTTCCTCCAATTTTCTTCTCCGACGAAGATGAAGATGGAGTGTTGTATCCACACAACTATCCACTTGTCATTCGTGCACAAGTAAACGATCGAATGATGGAGGGAATCCTGATTGATAGTAGGGCCGGGGCGAATGTCATATCAGCCGAAGCGGTTAAAAGATTAGAAGTGCCTGAGGACCGGATCAAGCCATATTCGGCAGTTCTAGGAGGATTTGTAGGAGGGGTCTCTACCACATCCTCCGGCAGTATAGATTTTACAATGACCCTGGGTCAGGGGGATGAAAGGAGAACGGAGAAACTCACAGCTTTTATTGTGCCAGGTTTGTCTGGATATAACATGTATCTTGGAAGGCCAGGAATCAATGCTTTCAAAGCTATACACAGCACTCATCACCTGAAACTGAAATTTTTAACCAGAAACGGAAAGGTGGTTACGATAAGGGGAAGCCAAAAGATGGCCCGGATGTGTGAAGTCCGCATCATGGACAGTCTTCCTAGCGAGGAGATGGTCAAAACTGTAGGGTCACAAAAGGAATTCAAGGGAAAGTTGCCTTCTTCCCCGGAGCCGAATCAAGATGAGGAGGAACGTCAAACAACTCAAGACCCCCCAGAGAGGTACATTTAAAATCTGACTGTGGAGGGTGATTTTTCGGTATGAGGGGGGTCTATCTAAATATGGTTCTTGACTGAAAAGCCTAGATCCTAAAATTCCATTCTGTGGAGGTGGAAACCCGTTATTTTGGCAGCCCTCGAATACCTACTAAATCGTCCGTCTTTCCTAGAAAGCATAAAGGGGAGTGCAAGTGTGCACTACACCCGCTCTCGATGGGCTCCACGCGGACTTATGCCCTAAGGGAGGATATGACTAGAGTCGCCACCTAGTTTGACCTAAGATACTAGGAAGGAAGGGAAGGAGGGTTCTAAGAACCGTTGGTTGACTCTGATGATTTGTTGCCTATGGATAGGACTTATCTGATCATACTAGAGATTCTGTATGGGTTCGCACTGGGTTACACCCCTTAGAAGTGGCAACGACCACAACTTCGGATTGGTGCCCGAGGAAACCTCGGTCTCCAATTGTCGGGATTGCCTTCTTTCAAAACCTTGTTAAAGAGATTCATGTAAAAACCAAGGATAGGATTGAGTGTGGATTGAGGAGCAGATGATTTCGAGGAATCTTGAAAAATAGGCTGGTCTCGAAGTTGGTTTTGATTGTTTTTGAGGTTGTTTCGGCTTTCCCGGGTTTAAGAGGATGATGGGAGTTTTGAGGAGTAAAGGGGCATTTTGGTCATTTTTGGTGGAGTCAAGGGGTATTTGGATCGTTTGTCGGAGTTGAAGAGTTTCCCGGGTTTGTTAGGTTCATCTTTCAGAGTGGTCGAATTTTTGAGGTGTTTTGGGAAATCGAAAGGGGTGAAGAGGAGATCGGGTTTTGAGTATGATTGAGTGTGGGAAAGGATGTTCGATTTGCAGATGTTCGGATTTCGAGGATGTTTCGGGTTTAGATGACTAAGGTTGTCGGGAGTATTCGAGAATTGGAGGTCCTTAGAGTTCGTTCAGAGGAGGGTTTAGGGAGTGTTTATGTGACCTGAAGCTCTAATGAAAGGGTTGGATTGGTTTATTCGGAATTGTCTCTCTTAAAGTTTTTAAAACTGAAAAATCGTTTTTTGTTGTAAAAAGGGCGGATAATCCCGAGGGATTACCCTATGTACCCCCTCAAACACGACACTTAATTAGTGGTAAGTGCCGAGGCTCGAAAGATGGGGCAATGAATTTATGTCGAAAAATAAGATTCAGAGAGAAACACCATGAATAAGATGTTCTTGGTCGAACCCTAATAACGTCTCTAACTCCCGGGTTTTAAAAACATTGAAAACCAAAACATTGAAACCGAGCGGAAGGGAGTTATATGATTCTAAAATCCCGGCTGCAACTAGGAAGGTCGTTACTTCCCTAGCACCCCGCCTTGTAAAAATCTAGGCTGCAATCAGGGGAGGTTTGTCACCCTAATGCCCCGCCTAAAGAGATCCAGACTGCGACAAGGGAGGTTATGACCCAGTGGCCCGTCTCGGATTTTTATTTTTGGGAAGGAAGACAAGTGATGTCCTAACCATGGAGGAAATGTTTTGAAGGGGTTAGACATTACTTGCTCCCCGAAAACGGTTTATTTGAGTAAAAAACTGAGTTAGAAAACTTTGAAGTTGTTCGGAATTCTCGGTAAAGAAACACTGATTTTGAGAAATGTTTTAGGAGAAAACTTTTTGTATATGTGAGAAGAACTTTCTGCATTTGAGAAGAGTTTTCTATGATGTGAGAAGAGTTTTTCCTTTAAAATTCAAAATGGTTTCTTTTGAAAACTTGAAGAAATTCGGATGAAATAGTTGTTTGAAATCTAGGAAGATAGATTTTGGATTTTGGATTTTTAATGGAATTTACAAACTGAGTTTGAGTTGAAAGGAATCGGGTTCGAAAAATGGGTTGGGTTTGATTTGATTTTGGTTCGACTTGTATTAGAAGATGAGTCGGGTCAAAGTTCGGGTTGAAGTGGGGTTGGTCAATGCTTGGGTCAACGTTTTCTGGTCAAGGTCAACATTTTCTGGTCAAGGTCAACATTTTCTGGTCAAGGTCAACGTTTTCTGGTCAAGGTTTGACATTTGTGGACTTGATTTGACTTTTATGGGTTTGATTTGACTTTTGTGGGTTTGATTTGACTTTTGTGGGTATGGGCTGACGGGCCGGTTTAGGCAATAGGCCAAATATGGGCTAATGGGCCAAGTTTGGGTTGGTCTTCATATTGGGCCGATTTTGGGCTGCGGGCCGAGTGGAGTTTTGGGCCGGACTTGGGCTTCGGGCCTGACTTTAGAATTGGGCCGAGTGGAGTGTTGGGTCGGACTTGGGCTTTGGGCCGAGTGGAGTTTGGGCCGGACTTAGGCTTTGGGCCGGACTTTGGAATTGGGCCGATTTGTGCTGGGCTGAGATTGGGGGTGGGCCGAGTTTAGAAGTGGGTCAATTTTGGGCTTTTATTACAAGTGGGAAAGATGTGTTCAAAATAAATCGAGATTTCTTTTGAAATGAAACATCAATTAAAAGTGAGAGACAATTCAATTTGGAGGAGTTGAAAAATTGGAGGGATTAGGAATGAGAAACCCTAAGCTATAAGCATTATTCTGAATTCTTTTCTTTTCTTTTCCATTTTTTTGGGTAAAGTTTTTTTAGTGAAATCAAGAGGTGGTTTGGGATAGGCTTTAAAAGTTTGGAGGGTATTGTTCCTCACAAAGCATATCAGAAATAAGCTAGCTGTGGGGTACCCTCAAGGCTTAAAAGAATTTCAAAGTTTTGGATGGTATTGTTCCCCACAAAGCAAATCAGAAATAAGCTAGTTGTGGGGTACCTTCCAAAACTTTGATCAAAAAGAAAAAGGGGTGACCTATAAGGCTTTCTAGGGCTACATGCTAAACCAATCTAACAGTTTATAAGTCGAAACTAACAAATAAAACGCCCAATGTATAATAGAACCGAACATGTATAGACAAGCATTCAAAAATATGTACGAAACATAGACAGAAAAAAAAATGATCAAGCCGACAAATACAGAAAATTATATAATCCAAGACTATGCTAGGTAGCACAACTAATAGACAAATTACAACTCATGATAACAAAAAAAATGTTGAATTAAATTGTTGAATTAAAAGAGCTGCTATGGGGGGTCGCATCGACGCCGCCTCACTCGAGCTGAAGGGGATCCGAAGAGATACACCAACCGTTTTTCGCGTTTGAAGGGAGAGCCCGGTGGTCCTAGCCAAGGTCCATCTCCTTAATCTCCGAGCAGTCCCTCGTTCCTCAAGCAATAAGTACATGCCAGGGAACACAAACAAAAAGACATGAGATTAATTAGCAATGAAATGTAAGAGGGTTGAGGTGTGTGCAATGGGATCATCCGTCCCCTCTCAATGGGAGGAAAGGGGGCAATTTAATCATCTCCCACACCCCAACCGAGAACATAGAAAAGAGTTTCAAGCTACCAACAAATGTTAAGAATTGTAAGATAAATCAAGCATCAGGGTTGCTACTCAAATTAATTTGTCATCTTAGATTATGACTCAAACCGAAGTGTAGTATCAAAGAGGTGAAGCAGTGAGTCATGTGGGATCATACCTAGAAGGGTTTATATCATTTCCCTCTAAGATGAATAATTAATAAGGACCAACCAGCCAACGAGTGCTTTATCTTAACAATCATAGCATAGGGCAACTATAACTCTATTCATGTTCTTATCTAAGCACTTTGGAACAAGTTTCATGCTAGTCTAAATCAATTTCCAAACCCAGATCTATGCACAAGGGACAATTAAATATCAAAGGCAATTGAATTATAGTAACAGTCAAAAGACAGAATTTCCAAACCCAATGAAGAGGCATTAAGCCCAAACGCATCAGTATGGCCGGTTTGTGTAATCCAATGTCAAACTCCGAGCCAAGTGACCGTATAGCCCATGTCAAGCAAAACCGCAGCCAATGTTTAATCGCATACATGTACCTCAGACAAGTCATAGAGCATAGTAGTGAGTAAACGAATAACAACAAATGTGCAGAAGTCAAATTGATTGCATAGTTGGAGTTTTATCGATCGGTGACACCAACCACATAATGAAGTAAGATACAAACAAAACGAGCCTCCCATGATCCAGACCAACATCAATGATCGATGGAACTAAGCTAGAGTCCAGTTAAATAGGTAACCAAGATCCCCCACGGAAGGGAGGAAAGAATTCACCAGGTACGCACAGTCAGACCGGTGGAAGCTTAATGGTAGCAGGAAAGGAGGCGACAAACTTCCTAATTGCAGAGATAGATTTCTCAAGCCAAGCAGATAACTAATTAGAGCCTTCATCCATCAATCTAACCAGATGAGTAAGCAATTCACAAATCAACATAGCTGGTCAATATCGAGTACGATTGTTCAACACCTCATAAATCAACCCCACAATCCAGAGCAATGGAGAAAACCAGTTGGCAGTAGATTAAGCTAATCTACTCCCGCCATCACACAATTCAGAGCAACAGAGAAAATCAGTTGGAAGTAGATCTCAAATTGGTTCACCGTTAAACAAAAGAAAACTTACGACTGGGGTAAGGTACCCGTGAGATGGAGACAACACAAACCCAAGGCCGGAAAGGGCGGGTCGTCCCGTCAGCGAAATCCACCACTACTTATCAGAGACTCAACCAGTGTCAGCCCAGGTATTTCCCGATTCCGAGCGTGAAAACAAGATATACTCAGATTAGTATTCTCAAATCAAGCTCAGATGTGATCGAAAATCAGAAGAAGAAGAGAAGGGAGAAACCGATCATCAACAGAAACCAGCTCCGCCACCAGATATCCAGCCAGTGCCAAACCAGCAAACAAACTCATGATTCAATAGATAGACAAGACGATCCCTCAAAATTGTCAAATCCTCGTGAACCCATAATTCAAATGTAGCAACAAATCGAAAAGAAGAGATGTGGAAATTCCAGATTCGAAGTGAAATCGACTAAAGTGGAATCCGGTTTTCCGTTTCGCGAGCTCAATCAAAGAAGAGGGATAACCAGATAGGAAATCTAACCCGAACGACCTGGGTTTTCATCATGCGGGACAGGAAAAACGAGGAGCCTCCAGCCTTATCTCGACGTGGTAGAGAAATTGTCATCAAATAGAACTCCATGGCAGTCGAAAGAGTAATAGGGCAGGTCAAAAATGGAGTCCCGTGTGAATGCAGAGATGGGTGCAGGTGTTGAGTTGTATGTTTCACAGTCTCCAGTTTGGGTCGCGAATAACCGAGAAGAAGAGAATGGATTGTTTGGCAGTTTGGGTTGCAAGAAAATTGGCGTGAATAATAGAAGCAGGAGTATGTATGTGTTTTTTTGTTTTCAATCGATTGAGAAGATGAAGTTGAAGGAGAGGAAGGCGGCTGGGCGAAGTAGAAGGATTCGAAAGACGAAGGAGATGGTGGTGGTCGGTTTCTGGTGTGTGTCGTGGTTCTGGTTTTTTTAGAGATGAGGAGGGGAACGATAGGGAGGTGATGAAGAGGCTTTGTCTGTATGGGAGGCGATCGAGAGAATGAAGAAGATGACCGGTGGTTACTGTCGGAATTCCTTTGCGTTCTGGGTTTCTGGATTCGGGAATTATTGACTAGCAACGAATTGAGGGCTCCTGAGACTGGTGAAGACGACCCCGTGCCCTACTAGGTTTTTGTTGTTGTTTTTATATTGAGAAAGGGTGGGTTCTAGGGTTTATGAGTGGGCTTCTTGAAACCATGGGCTGAAAATAGAGTGGGTTTAAGGAATTGGGCTAGGACAGATTTTAACAAGTGTGGATTGGGTTTGAAAGATGAAAATGAGTGTTTATAAACAGAAATGAAAATGAAAATACTAATGTTAATAGTAGAATAAAATAAAATATAAGAAAAAGTGGATAGATGAATAAATAATAAATAGAATATATAAACAATAAAATAAGATAGTAAAATAAGTGAATAAACAAAGAGAGACGATTTTGAAACTGGACTGTCGTTGGAAATTCATTTTTGAAGAATTGTGTTTTTTTAAATGCTTTGAAAAAAATGATTTAAGAATTTTGTCATAAAACGATGGTTTCGTTTCGGCACGCGCATTGATATGTTTTGAAAAAAGAAAGGCGACGACCCCTCTTATTGCATTTATGATTTTGGAATTTGCTTTAGGGGTGAGAATTTTTGGTGTCTACACTGACCCTTCTAAATTTTTTAAAATAGGAACTGCGTTTGACAGTGGAGAGCAAACTCACCTAATGAGGTTCCAGGAAAAAAGAAGGGCAACATTCGCCTGGAGCACGGACGAATGCCTGGAATAGACCCAAGCGTTATCCGGCATGAGCTCAGGGTAGACCCAAAGCATTCGGCGGTTAGACAAAGGAAAAGGGTAATCGGGGAAGAAAGAGATTTGGCTGCACGAACTGAGGTTCAAAAACTCCTCAAGGCTGGATTCATCAGGGAGGTAGCATACCCACGATGGCTGGCTAACGTTGTCATGGTGAAAAAAGCAAACGGAAAGTGGAGAATGTGTGTGGATTTCACAGATTTAAATAAGGCATGTCCTAAAGATTTCTATCCCCTACCATCAATAGATAGATTGGTGGTTTCAACTGCTCAGAGCTCTGTGTTAAGTTTTCTAGATGCTTTCTCCGGCTATAATCAGATAAAAATGAAAGAAGAGGATTCGGAAAAAACATCCTTTATTACTTCAGCCGGAACATTCTGTTACAAAGTAATGCCTTTTGGTCTGAAGAACGCAGGGGCTACCTTTCAGCGAATGATTGACAAGGTATTTTGTCAACAGCTTGCCCGGAATATGGAAGCTTATGTTGACGATATAGTCGTAAAAAGCCCGTCAAAAGAGCAGCACATGAAAGATTTAGAGGAAACATTCGATACTCTGGACAAATACCAAATCAAGCTGAATCCAGAGAAGTGTGTATTTGGTGTGACTAAAGGAAGGTTTCTCGGCTTCATTGTTGGACAGAGAGGTATCGAAGTCGATCCGGAAAAGAGTCAGGCAATTCTCAACCTCTCTCCTCCAAAAAATATCAAAGATGTTCAAGCTCTGAACGGGAAACTCACGGCATTAAGCAGGTTTTGTTCCAAGCTTCAGGAAAAATCAATCCCGTTCTTTAATATTATGAGGAAGAACAGCAAATTCCAGTGGGGGCAAGAGTGTATAGACGCATTCGAGAAGATCAAGGAGATGCTTCGGGATCTGGCTAAATTGGGTGTGCCTGCCCCTGGCCAAGACCTCTACCTTTATTTGTCCGCGACGGATTGGGCAGTTGCAGCTGTCTTGATCATGGAGGAAAAAAGGGAGGTACCAGTCTACTATACCGGTAAAATTTTGAGCCCAGCAGAAGGACGGTATACTAACATAGAGAAAATCTTGTTTGCATTAGTAGTGGCATCAAGGAAATTACGGCCCTATTTTCAGTCACATCGGATCTTTGTCAGGACCAATTGGCCACTCAAGCAAATAGCAAACAATCCAAATGCTTCCGGTCGGATGGTAAGCTGGACAATAGAGCTAACGCAATATGAAATTCACTTCTTGCCCAGAACAGCGATAAAGGCCCAAGCCTTGGCAGACTTCATAACAGAAACAAACTTTGCAAAAGAAGAAAAACAGCCCCAGAATCCATACGTCATCTTGGTTGACGGAGCCTGACGCAAAAGTGGGGCAGGCGCTGGAATAGTAGTGCAAGCGCCGGACGGGAAAAGCTTGAACTACGCCTTTCTGCTAGACTTTGACGTTACCAACAACAAAGCCGAATACGAAGCTCTTATCCAGGGTTTGGAGGTGGCTACTGCCCTAGGGGCAACAGGTTTCATAGAAAGATACCCTCTCTATTCTTTCCTTCCTATAAAATCCTGTTGGAAATAAAGCTTATAAAATATAAATTTTCACAGAATTAGAGGTATACTCAGAATCTATGTTGGTAGCAAGACAAAATGACAACATCTATGAAGTCAAAGAGGAAAACCTGTGGAGGTACTTGCTCAAAGTCCAGGAGCTAAAAGCAAATTTCCAAAGATGCGAACTAAAACACCTTCCTCGTGAAGAGAATGTCGAGGCAGATGCCTTGGCGAAATTGGCAAGTATGGCCGAAAGAGTACCCAATGAAATCTGGCTAGAAGTCAAAACTACGTCAAGCATAGATGAGGCTCAGGTATTTACAATAGAGTCAAATGATGAGGCAGAATCCTGGATGACTCCAATCATAGATTACATACGACAAGGAAAGTTGTCGGAAGAGGAAAAGGAGGCCAGGACAATAAAAAGGCGGGCCGCGTCATTCTTCATTGAGAATAACCAGCTATATAAGTGATCTTTCGCAAGACCGGCACTGAAGTGTGTTACCATAGCCGAAGGGACAAAGCTAATAAAAGAGGTGCATGACGGACTCTGTGGAAATCATCAAGGAGAAAGAACCACAACGCACAAAATCTTGAGGCTCGGATACTTTTGGCCCAAAATGATGGAACATTGCAAATAATACATACAAAAGTGTCTCAAGTGTCAAGAGCACGGAAACAAAATACACAATCCTCCGGCAGAACAAAAATATATCCTCTGCCCAATCCCCTTTGCTATGTGGGGATTAGATATTGTGGGACCATTCCCAGAAGCTTCGCCAGGGAGGTTCAAATTCATATATGTCGCCATCGACTATTTCACGAAGTGGGTCGAGGCAATGCCTACTATCTCCATCACAGCCAGAAAATCATAAGAATTCATCTGGAAATATGTGGTATGCAGGTTTGGTATACCGAAAGCAATAATAACTGATAACGGAGCGTAATTCAATTGTGAGAGCTTCCGGGAATTCTGTGAAGAGTGGAAGATTGACTTAAGATTCACGTCAGTGGCGCACCCTCAGGCGAATGGGCAAGTCGAGAATGTGAATGGTCAGATAGTGAAAGCAATATAGAGAAAACTCGATGAAAGAAAGGGAAAGTGGGCAGAGCTGTTACCACAGGTCCTCTGGTTGTACAGAACAACAGAAAGGGGGTCAACAGGAGAAACACCCTACAGACTAACATATGGTTTAGAGGCTGTCATTCCGGCGGAGATTGTGGTACCATCGGTATGGTGGGAATCATACGATAAAGATGACAACAATCAGGGAATACAAGACCATCTAGATCTCCTCGAGGAAACCAGGGTGGCTGCCGCAATAAGGATGGCGAAAGACAAGTCCAAAGTGGAGCGATATTTCAATCAAAGGATAAGAGAACGGAGTTTCGCTCCAGGAGAGTTGGTCCTCCGGGAGGTTAAACAACCTAAAAAACTAGAGCCCCAATGGGAAGGACCGTATGTCATACACCAAAAGACGGGGCGGGCTTCATATCGCCTAAAAATAGTGAGGGGTACGAATTGCCACATTCATGGCATGGAGAATGTTTGAAAAAATTCTATGTATAAAATCCATGATTATTCAATAAAGAGGTATTGTTTTTCAAAGAAAAGAGTAAAAGAAAGCACCGGCCAACGCGGCTATCATGCCTTGAAAGTAAAAAAAGCACCGGCCAACGAGCCGCAGGCTATCATGCCTTAAAAGTAAAAGAAAGCACCGGCCAACGAGCCGCAGGCTATCATGCCTTGAAAGTAAAAGAAAGCACCAGCCAACGAGCCGCAGGCTATCATGCCTTGAAAGTAAAAGAAAGCACCGGCCGACGAGCCACAGGCTATCATGCCTTGAAAGTAAAAGAAAGCACCAACCAACGAGCCGCAGGCTATCATGCCTTGAAAGAAAAAGAAGCACCAGCCAACGAGCCGCAGGCTATCATGCCTTGAAAGTAAAAGAAAGCACCGGCCAACGAGCCGCAGGCTATCATGCCTTGAAAGTAAAAGAAAGCACCGGTCAACGAGCCGCGGGCTATCATGCCTTGAAAGTAAAAGAAAGCACCGGCCAACGAGCCGCATGCTATCATGCCTTGAAAGTAAAAGAAAGCACCGGCCAACGAGCCGCAGGCTATCATGCCTTGAAAGTAAAAGAAAGCACCGGCCAACGAGTCGCAGGCTATCATGCCTTGAAAGTAAAAGAAAGCACCGGCCAACGAGCCGCAGGCTATCATGCCTTGAAAGTAAAAGAAAGCACCGGCCAACGAGCCACAGGCTATCATGCCTTGAAAGTAAAAGAAAGCACCGGCCAACGAGCCACAGCCTAACATGCCTTAAAAAAATCCGGCCAGATGATAAGTGTCTAAATGAGCATGTTTTATGGGTGTATTTCATATATTATATCAGCACTTTTCTGCTCATTTCTCACTTATCGTATGTTTTTCCTCTAGTTTATGTTTTATTAATTATCTCACAAATTTATTGGTTTAAACATGAGGAAAAACCAAGCTAGGAGCAAAGTACACGAAGAGACGAACGCATAGGCGCAGACGGCTCAAAAAACGGAGTCCAAACGAAGAATCTAGAGCCGGTCAAAGTTTGTGTCCGCATGGTGTCCGCATGGTGACCGCATGAGTGTCCGCCTAACCAGGGGCGGACGTGAGTGAAGTCTTCGCGAAGGCATATTTGTGTCCGCATGAGTGTCTGCGTGATATTAGGCGGACAAGACTAGGACAACACACGGACTCCATTTGTGTCCGCATAAGTGTTCGCATAGAACCACGCGGACAGCCACGCGGACAAGACTTGAGAGCGCGCCTAACTCAACGTGTCCGCCTTGTTCTACGCGGACATCTACGCGGACAACACGCGGACAAGAGTAAAATGCAGCGCAGATCCACTGTCGCGGCAGTTTTCTTCCCCAATTGCCCAGTTGCTTGTTGCGGCGCCTACAACATGTCGAACTGCTCCGTTAACAATATCAGGCACCTCCCTTATCCTGTAATCCTTTCACGCGTTCTCCAGCTCAAGCTCCAATCAGTTCTGTCTCTTCTCCACTACAGATCTGCAATCAACGTCTCCTCTGCCTCTATATAAACCCACTCCTTCTACCATAAATAAGCTGCACCACGTACGAGAGACTGAAAGAAATCACACAAACAGCACCACACTCCATTCTCTTCCATTCAATTCCTCCCGTAACACCATAACTCTCCATCTTTTATTTATTTCACCACTTCACCACATTTACTCACGTACGTACTCAAACAGAAGCAGTGTTTTACAAAGAGAGAAAAGAGGCAGCAGAAGTGAGAGCGAGTGCAGACCCGTTTCTGAATAATGGCTATTTCTATCTTTACTCTGTTTTTAGTACTGTCAATGTCTGAGTAATTTTATATTTGTGCTTAGGATGGGTGTTTAACCCCAAAATAATTCAGACGCATTTATAATACCGGGTTTGCTTATAAATATTTGTTTTATCTCTAAATTATTAAATGCTTAACAACTGATCATTTTTATGCATTTACGGTTTCTCTAATTTCAATGATTTTGTAAATTAGAGAATAGACCACAAAGAGAGATAAACGTTAGATATTATCTCCTTGATTAGCAGATAAAATCCATCGCTGTTATAAAAAGAATTCTCGCTTAAAGCTAATTAATGATTTTAGACTTTTTCTGATTGTAAAAAGTCTATTGAATTAATTAAGAGTTGTCCTTATCTATGATTTAGGAAGGCCACAAGATAAATTCTTAACAGACAAATAAGAGCAAACCAGGATTATAATTAATATCTGAATTATATTTGGGCGATTTCACCTTCCTTAGCACATTTTCCATCCACTTAATACACAACTGTTTTTACTGTTTTTATTATTTCTGTACTAATCCAACAACAAATCAAGCTTGCCTCCGGCTAAACCCCTTTTTACAGTTTTTATTAACTACCAAGACTAGGATAATTGAACAATTTCCCTGTGGATACGACACTTGTTTTACTACTCCGAATAGGTGCACTTGCCTATTAGTTTGCTATAAATCTATATATATTAACGTGTAGTTTTATCCCAACAAGTTTTTGGCGTCGTTGCCGGGAGATTGATTCCATCAATTTCCTAGTTTCCGGTAGTTCACTTGCTATACTGTAATATTTTGTTTATATTATTTTGTTGTTAATCTAATTTTGGACATCTGACTTCGGACATCTGACTTCGGACATTTGACTTCTGACATCTAACTTCTGACTTTGGACATCTGACTTCTTAATATTATTGTCATTTAATTTCCATTGTACTTAACATTTAATTTCCATTGTCCTTAACATTTAATTTCCATTGTCCTTAACATTTAATTCCATTGTCCTTAACATTTAATTTCCATTGTCCTTCATTTAATTTCCATGTCCTTAACATTTAATTTCCATTGTCCTTAACATTTAATTCTTGTCTTACATTCTGTCATTAATTTCTGTATCTAACTACTACTACTAATTATAATTTCTGTCATTAATTCTTATAATTTCTGTCACTAACTACTAACTTATAATTTCTGTCATTTAACTACTAACTTATAATTTCTGTCATTTAATTTCCCTTGTCACTTATTTTCTGTCATTTTACTCTTGTAAAAAAATATATATAAAAAAAAGAATATATATCAGTGTTGTTTAATTAACGTTTATCAGCCTAACCAATATCTCTGCCTTTCTTATTCTATTTACTAATTAATTTCACAGTTTCTGACAAACCACAAGTTATCTTCTGTGCATGCCAAATACTCGAACCCGAGGTTCTCCACCTATCAGTCCGAGACCCGAACCCGAGCGCACTTTATTACAAGCACAAAGAAACCTGAGAAATCAAGCCATGGCCGATAACGAAGTTATAAATGAAATGGACCATGCAAATCAACCAGAACACCGTGCTCTCTCTGACTACCACCAACCGGATACCGAAGGAAGGCATCAGCCATAGTTCTCCCCGAACTAACACCGCTAGAAGCCGGACGATGGGCTTTCAAAACCCACTACATCACCGCCGTCCGGGATTTAGGCAAGTTTAGTGGAGCGAACCCAGATGAAGCCCCAAATCATCTGAGTCTCTTCCTAGACTTCTGCAATTCCTTTGGTCAGACCGGCAACGTCAAAGAAAGAATCCGTCTACAACTATTTCCTCACTCGTTGTCGGATTCAGCAAACAGGTGGTACCGAAGTCTTCCCTCCCGATCAATCACCACATGGCTGCAAATGGCCCAAAAATTCCTTGCCAAATACTACCCAACCAGTAGAACGAGGCAATTGATCGGAGAAATCAACACATTCTGTCAGGAACCGGGAGAAACGTTGTACGACGCATGGGACAGATTCAAGGATATGCTAATGAAATGTTCCCACCATGGTCTCGACATCAATCCCTCTGCCTGTCATTCTTCAATGGTCTAGATGATGGAAACCGACTACTCGTCAATTCCTCTGCAGGAGGAAGTTTCATGATGAAATCTCCTAAAGAAGGAATGGACCTTCTCGAAACCATGACGAGCAATACAAGACAGTGGACGAGATCCAAGGGAAGAACGCCACGAGCAGCAGGCCTACTCCACGTTGAGCCTACGGATCATTTATCAGCCCAGATCTCGTCCCTTGCAAAGATGGTGGAAAAGCTAACAACATCTCAAAACGAAATCGTAAAAACAATAGCTTCCCCACCTACAAGTTCACCACCAGTTCCACCTACAGAAGGATGTGTCATATGCGCCGGTCCTCATGAAACCCATCAGTGCGAAGGTAAAAACCAGTACGAGGATGTAAACTTCATAGGAAACCGCCCCGGTAATTCCTACAACAATAACTTCAACAACAACTACCCATGGAGAAATCACCCGAATTTCTCATGGAAAAATAATGATCAGAACCAAGGAGGGCAGAACAACAATTCCAATACCTATCAGGGAAACAGACCCCAACCAAATTCTAATATGGGTTATAGAGCCCAAGGTGCCCCTCCAGGTTTCCAGCAACAACAACAACCATCCTCATCCTCTGTTGATCCAAACGAGGAATTCAGGAACCTTATGAAAGGATTCGTGACAACCCACACCAGGCTCGTGGATCAAGAAGCCACTAACAGAAGGGTTGAAGCCCAGATACAACAAACCAACCAACAGTTGGAGCAAATCAGCCAGCAGCTTGCACAAAGGCCACCTGGTGCCTTCCCTAGTCAGCCAAATCCAAATCCAAGGGAACAAGCCAAGGCAATGACGTTGAGAAGTGGTAGGCCGCTCAACTCATCTCTTCCCCGAGATGATACTGATAACCAAGAACAGCAAGCTCATGAGCCTCAAGAAAATCCAGAAGAAGAACGGGAAGATTGAAGAAGCCCCACCTCCTACGAAAATTATTTCCGAGGAGAAGGAGCCTCCTGAATCTACTCCTTCCTCTCTCACTAAAATTCTTCCCCCACTTCCTTTTCCAAACAGAATAAGAAAGAAAAATTTAGATGAACAGTTTGGAAAGTTTCTAACTCACTTCAAGAAACTAACGATTAATATTCCTTTTGTAGATGCTTTAAACAAATGCCAATATACGCAAAGTTCATGAAGGATATCATCACCAACAAAAGATCGTTGCAGGAAGTGGAAACTGTACACCTTACACAGGAAGTGCCAGCAGTGCTTCTCAAGAGTCTCCCTCCAAAACTTGGAGACCCAGGTTTGCCAATTATTCCATGTTCCATTGATAATGTTGATTGTGGTAGTGGGCTATGTGATCTAGGAGCTAGTATCAATTTAATGCCACTTTCAACTTTCAATAAACTTAAGATTGGTAAATGTCTGCCTACTTCTATTCAATTACAATTAGCAGATAGATCTTTAGTATTCCCAAAAGGGATAATAGAAGATTTGATTGTTACTGTAGGAACTTTTGTGTTCCCCGCTGATTTTATTGTAATTGACATGGAAGAAGACACTAGGGTGCCCTTAATCTTAGGACGACCTTTCATGAGAACTGCTAGAGCACTAATCGATGTTGAAAAAGGAAAAATCATTTTAAGGCTGCATAACGAAACTTTAGAATACGACATGTCCAAGGTTATAAAGAAACCCGCTCATATAGAAGACACCTTTTCCATGGACATTGTCGACTCTATTGTGCAGGATAATTCATCTGCTATTATTCGTAATGATGCTCTTGAAAATGCTTTAGTTGAATCCTGTGATAACCAACTAATACACCCTGACACAATCAAAATGGTAGCAGCTCTGGATAAAAAAATTATATACCAAACCACGCTACCCACCACCAGAACCATTAGAGCATTCCACTCAACAAATTTCAAAAATTCATGATGACCGTCCCACCCAACCGTTGAAGCCGACTTCAACATTCATATTCGATCCCGGATGACTTCATGGTGAAAGCGTCTAGCCAAAGACGTTAAAGAAGGGCAGCTTTCCGGGAGGCAACCCGGATGAACTTTTATTTTATTTTGCTTTTATGCTCTTTTAATTTTCAGGTTCTCTTTAAATTTTATTTTTGCTAAACTTTGAACTCCGTTTGTAGTATGGTTGCTTCTAGTGTCTTATGCAGGTGCAAATTCATGTCTACACTGCAACCAAGCTACGCTACTTGAGGCTGAAGCTCAAGTGTGGGGGAACTCCTATAACACAAGCAAAAATAATCTCAGGGGAGTACCAGTCTCTTTAATTATGCTTTTATTTATATAAATCATGCAGAGGAGAGTTTATGTGCTTAAATGTTTATTTGTGACCTTTGTGTTTTCTCTATTTTATCTACTTACCGAAAAGGTCTTCTGAAACTTTCCCTTGTTTTTTTTCTGGTGAACAATGAGGACATTTTTCAATTTAAGTGTGGGGGAGTGTGCCCTTTTCGGTGACATTTTATGCTTAAATGCTTAATCTCTCTACTTATCTTGCGTTTGTCCAAATTCAATATCGTGGACCCTTTATATGTGGGTTGTTCTCTTTAAGAATAAATACTGTTATGAATTGTGGGATAAATGGTACAAAAATGTACACAAATTTTAAAATTTTGATTACTTTTGAGGAGCATTTTTATGCGGTGTGACCAAATGATCTGAAATGGATGGATTTTTATTACTCAGGGGTTCTTTATGTCTTCTCTCTTAGGGATTGCTAAGGGGTGCTTCTCTATCAAAAAAAAAAGAAAAAAAATATAATAAATAAGGGACTTGCGAGACACCATTGGTAACCAACAAAGAGAGTTGAGTGTTCTTAAATACAAAGGCTTGATACCTACATATTATCTTCTCATCTCTTATGCAAAAGTGAAACAAATGCATAAATCTATTTTTCCTTTTGTTTTCTCCTCAATGCCCATTCTTGAGAGAAGTTGGCCATGGTAAAAGTTCTCAAAGTCACCTTAACTAAGAAGCATTGAAGTACTCCGGATCATACCCCGAAACTCTAATTTTTATTTTTTTTCCCTGAGTACACCTATGCCACCAGTAGGTGATGGATCACACTCCTCTAAAAAGTTTAAGATTATGTACTATCGACTTCTTTATCCTACCCTTCATAATAGTATTTGTTAATATTGAGCATTCCCTACTTGCTTGGGTACATGGTTTTGCTTGAGGACAAGCAAAAGGTAAGTGTGGGGGTGTGATAAGTGTCTAAATGAGCATGTTTTATGGGTGTATTTCATATATTATATCAGCACTTTTCTGCTCATTTCTCACTTATCGTATGTTTTCCTCTAGTTTATGTTTTATTAATTATCTCACAAATTTATTGGTTTAAACATGAGGAAAAACCAAGCTAGGATCAAAGTACACGAAGAGACGAACGCATAGGCGCAGACGGCTCGAAAAATGGAGTCCAAACGAAGAATCTAGAGCCGGTCAAAGTTTGTGTCCGCATGGTGTCCGCATGGTGACCGCATGAGTGTCCGCCTAACCGGGGGCGGACGTGAGTGAAGTCTTCGCGAAGGCATATTTGTGTCCGCATGAGTGTCCACGTGATATTAGGCGGACAAGACTAGGACAACACACGGACTCCATTTGTGTCCGCATAAGTGTCCGCATAGAACCACGCGGACAGCCACGCGGACAAGACTTGAGAGCGCGCCTAACTCAACGTGTCCGCCTTGTTCTACGCGGACAACACGCGGACAAGAGTAAAATGCAGCGCAGATCCACTGTCGCGACAGTTTTCTTCCCCAATTGCCCAGTTGCTTATTGCGGCGCCTACAAACATGTCGAACTGCTCCGTTAACAATATCAGGCACCTCCCTTATCCTGTAATCCTTTCACGCGTTCTCCAGCTCAAGCTCCAATCAGTTCTGTCTCTTCTCCACTACAGATCTGCAATCAACTTCTCCTCTGCCTCTATATAAACCCACTCCTTCTACCATAAATAAACTGCACCACGTACGAGAGACTGAAAGAAATCACACAAACAGCACCACACTCCATTCTCTTCCATTCAATTCCTCCCGTAACACCATAACTCTCCATCTTTTATTTATTTCACCACTTCACCACATTTACTCACGTACGTACTCAAACAGAAGCAGTGTTTTACAAAGAGAGAAAAGAGGCAGCAGAAGTGAGAGCGAGTGCAGACCCGTTTCTGAATAATGGCTATTTCTATCTTTACTCTGTTTTTAGTACTGTCAATGTCTGAGTAATTTTATATTTGTGCTTAGGATGGGTGTTTAACCCCAAAATAATTCAGACGCATTTATAATACCGGGTTTGCTTATAAATATTTGTTTTATCTCTTTAAATTATTAAATGCTTAACAACTGATCATTTTTATGCATTTACGGTTTCTCTAATTTCAATGATTTTGTAAATTAGAGAATAGACCACAAAGAGAGATAAACGTTAGATATTATCTCCTTGATTAGCAGATAAAATCCATCGCTGTTATAAAAAGAATTCTCGCTTAAAGCTAATTAATGATTTAGACTTTTTCTGATTGTAAAAAGTCTATTGAATTAATTAAGAGTTGTCCTTATCTATGATTTAGGAAGGCCACAAGATAAATTCTTAACAGACAAATAAGAGCAAACCAGGATTATAATTAATATCTGAATTATATTTGGGCGATTTCACCTTCCTTAGCACATTTTCCATCCACTTAACACAACTGTTTTTACTGTTTTTATTATTTCTGTACTAATCCAACAACAAATCAAGCTTGCCTCCGGCTAAACCCCTTTTTACAGTTTTTATTAACTACCAAGACTAGGATAATTGAACAATTTCCCTGTGGATACGACACTTGTTTTACTACTCCGAATAGGTGCACTTGCCTATTAGTTTGCTATAAATCTATATATATTAACGTGTAGTTTTATCCCAACACCAGACGGCCATACTTTGAAAGAAAAAGATTCGGCTGCTAAAAACAAAAGTTCAGTCAATAAGCCGCAAGCTTCTTGTGTTGTAAAGGCAAACACTTAACTGACATGACTTGCCTAAGGTGACCATATGTGCACTATTCAAAAAAGGGGGAGAATACCACAGTAATAAACAAATTGGCTAAAAAAGAGAGGCAAAAACACAATAAGAAACCAGCGACTCCGGCAGACAAATTAATAAAGATGGTGAAAAGTATAACTTATACTTCTCCCAAGAGTGGGGTAAAAACAATTACAAAAGTGTAGTCATTACAAAAGATTCGGCAAACACAAAAGATACATGCCGAAACCCCTCTAAAAATAAAAGAAACTCCTATTCTATTTTTTCTGCAGCTAATCTATCACCACTACCAGCCACGCTTTCGGAAGACTTGGATCTCCTAGAAATACGCTGCACCCCTCCAGCGGACGGCTGGATGTTGCTTCCAGCCGGAAGAAAGGAGGCTTGGCCAGCGCCAAAGCATGTCTCTCCAGGACTGTGGCAGAATCTCTCGAGCTCCGAGAAGAAGTTAGACTTCTGGGCAACAGCTTTGAATTCCAGCTTGTTATACAGGTCGTCGTCCAATAACTCCCCTTTCTCAAGGAAATACTCCGAGACAATCTGCTGACAGATATCGACTATCCTGCGGCACTGAGAGGCGAAGGACTCCTTTAGGTGTGCATTAATGGTGCCTTGCTTCTGTATCTCCTATTGAGATTGTCGTGAAAATGACATGAACCTGGCCACTTGGGACTCAAGGGTGAGGACTTGGGCTCGATATTTATCACGTTCAGAGGGCCAGAGACAGCTCCTCCTTAGCACTAATTACCCGACTGTTCAGCTGCCGGACATGCTTCAGAAGGTTGGCAGAGCTCAAGCCTGACCGGAGCACAAGAAAGGTAAGAAATAAAGGAGAAAAAGGAAGAAGCAAAAAATCAAAGTCTGAAGATCTGAAGGTTTACCTTGATTCGACGACTCAGCATTCTCGACTTGAAGGCGAGACGTGGTTCCCTCCAACTCTTTCACCCTCTCCTCCAGCCTGGTTTTCTCATTGGCCAAGGCAACTTTTTCTGCGGCAAGGGACTTCTTCTCCTCTTCTAAAGTAGCAAAATCCCAGAGGAGAGACTACTTCTCTTGTTCGAAAGAAGCCCTTGACTGCTCTTCAAGAGCGGCCTTTTCTTCCGACGAGCAGTCAAGCTCCTGCATGAGCTTTTTCTTCTCCTCTACAAGGGCCTGATTCTCTCGTTGAAGGGCTTGCTTCTCCAGTTCAAGCGCCTCAGCTTCCTGCTTAAAAGAATTCCTCTCCGCATGGAAGAAGGCCTTGTCGGCCTGGAGGGAAGCCACCTCATTCCGATGAACAGTGCGCACCTGGTTCAGCAAAACGTCTAGATCAGAAAAGGCCCGAGCCAGCTCAACTTTTCCAAAAGCAAGACGGTTCTGTACCTCTATCAAAGTATCATCGGCATGCAGGACCCGGCTTCTTAAAGAAGAATTTTCTTCTCGAAGTTTCTTCAGTTGCAGCTCATACTCGTCGCGCTGACGGGTGAATTCCTGCCGAGACAGCTGCAGATCCCTGTTTATTGCCTCAGTCCTCTCCTTCACCTTGAGGTCAATCTCGTAGTGAATCTGATCGATATAAGCTTCATGGGAGGAGCGGCTCCGCTTTAGTTCCTCTTGAGCATTATCAGCTCGGCTCTCCTCATAGCGGAGCCTGGACTGGAGGTTGCCGGAGTGAACCTCAGCACTTTGGGCCATGGACATCACCTAGAACAAGCAGCACAGTTCACAAAGTTAGGGAGAAAGCAAAACAAATCAAGAAAGGAGAACAAAGGACACTTAAAAGGAATGTACGCCAACCCGAAAAATGCCCTCCCACATAAAGTCGAACACATCTTTTATTGGGAGAGAGTGCCGCATAATGGCATCTGCTCCCCCATCTCCCCGCCGCAATCTTTTCTTGGTAGCGGTAACAATTGCCGGAGGGGCGAAGATCCCGTCTGGATGATCGGATCTCTTTATTGCCTCCTTCCAGACAGCAGAATACTTGGCGGACTCACAAGAGATCAAGGGAAGTGGGTGCCCGCAGTGGTAAAACCTTCCTTCCTTCTGAGAAGGACCGGTAAAGGACTCCTGAGCGGGAGGAGGAGGCGAGGGAGAAGAAGAGGCCATGATGTCCTCTCGTTGCTTACTCCAAAGCTCGGGGTCTTCAGGCACCTGCCGATATTCTGTCGCTCTTTCCCGCGCTGCATCCTTGGCCGCAGCCACGTCAATGGAGAATGGGGCCGACGCCCCAGGGTTGTCAGAAGTTTATTCTTCTACTGATGTTCCTGGTTGTGGAGCCTTCGGCTTTGACGTGGTTTTCTTCTTTAGTCTTTGTTTGACAGGAACAGAGACTGACGCAGTAGTAGAAAAGCAAGATGTAATTCCATTACCCAAAGATTCAAGCACATACAAAGCCGGAAACAGGAAGGCACTACAAAAGGCAAAAGAGCAAAGGAAGAACAGGGAGTCGATCAAAACCTTGTTCGGCCGGAGGGTCGGTGCGGAGCCTTGTGATCTCCAAAGTGTTCTCTCGGGCGGGATCTGAAAAAAAGTAGCCCGACAAGTCAGGAAACTGCTCGCAAATTGGGGTCGGATGACCAGACTCCCACCCCAGGCAAGAACCAAGGTCTAGACCCGAACCAGGGGTGAGAGGAAGAAAGACACGGCGCCCGGATTCGGGGCTCACATGCCATGTACCTGGCAATCCAGCGTTAGCACCTTCGGGAGATTTCAGCCTTTTCTTTTTCTTCGAGTGACCAGCCTGGCCATCTCCGGCTTCTTGCCTGGAGCGCTTTGTAACAAGGGGGGCATCTTCCAGGAGTTGCTCAGCCGCATCAACGGCCGCATCCATTGTGTCGTAGTAATTGATTTTCTCGTCCCCATTCTTGAAGGTGACGAAGTTCCAGCTACAGAAGGGACCGATCTTGTCCCCCTTCTGAAAGAAGTCTGCATACAACACATTAAAGTGATAAGAGAACCAACAGAGACAGCAAAATTTGTGCTAAAAATTAAACACTTACTGTGATAAGTCTTCAGAGAAGATAAACGCGCATTTGTAAAAAATGCCTCGATAGTTGGCGGCTTTTTGTTGAGTGTCCTCAGGATCTTCGAGATGGGCAGCTCGGCCGGAGGAATTGGGGGACAGATCAACTGGCCTTTGGCGACTTCCGCACAGTATGGGACGCCCAGGCAGCGGCCGGATGGAGGAACGATGACGAACCACCGCAAACTCCACTCATGAACTTTCTTGTAGTCAAAAAGGGATTATTCGGCTTTCGCAATTAAGGTTAGGCTGACAGGATCAACCCTCACTGAACCGGGCAAAGTCAGTACCTTCCGGCCGAATCTTGTTCTCTTCGCAAAGAGAAACAAAGGCATGGAGGTGCGAAATGGCTTTTGGATGAAGATGAGCGAGAGAGCAGCAACGGCGAAGCAGGAAGCCCAACACAAAAGGGTGTGGGGGAATAGTCAGGCCGGAGCGGAAAAAGTCGGCATAGACCACGTACCCGAGGCCAAAATCGTCGTTAGGGTGAGAATCAGGGGATGGTAGGTAAATTTGGGTTCCAAGTGGAGCTTCGACGTCCCTGAGACAATCGCAAAGGGCGGAGAAGTCGAGAGAGGAAGGAGAGGGCTAGCGCCCGGACAAAAAGGGTTTTAAAGGCTTCAAGGGCGTGGGGCGAAAGCCATTGGGAGAGCGGGAGCCCTGAATCACCTCGATAGCAGGCGGAAATTTCGCAGCAAGCTTACTCTTTTTTGCAGCAGAGGTCGCCATTGATGAGCTTGGCACGAAATCGAAAAGTAGCGACAACAAAAGGGAAGGCGGAGCACGATAACAGAGTGGCGAGAGGTGAAGACAGTCAAAGCAAGAAGGCAGAGGAGGAATGGAGAGGAAGCTCAAAAACTCGGACTTTAAGGGAAGTTTTCTCCCGCTCAAATAAATAATACATATATATGACCAAACAAAAAACACCTTTTTGCAGGAATAAGAAAGGGCCACACGCTTCTTAAAGACGGTTCCGACGATTAGTCAGAAGAGGGACCCTACGTATTCTGCACTAGAGACAGGCGACAAAATTCAAAAAGCGGTACAGAGTAGGTTCGAGTCACGAGCTTCGTACATGGCCGATAAGAAGTTCTTTCTCCCAAAGTATGAAGAAAAGAACTTGTGGGACTAGGATAAGGAAAAGACGAAGCCTCTGAATTGGCTGCAGTCGCAAAATTTTTCGCCGAAGCACGAGACACAGAAGTTCTATTTTCTTCACCGAAAATTCAGAAAGATAGAACTTGTGGGACTGATGAGAAGGGAAGAAATGGTACCAAGCCAAACAAGACACATGGAGCATCCGGCTGCCTCTAGCCGGATGGAAATAGGAGTACATAAAGCATCCGGCCGTCTCCGGCCGGACGAAAGTAGGACTTAGGCAGGACAGAGTATAGTATGGCCGGCCGTCTGTGGTCGGCCAAAGACATTAGGAAGGGGCAAAACCGTACTTATACATGTAAAACACAGGCTGGCAGCATGAGACCAGGCCCAAAAACTCTATAAATAGGGGTGTACCCCATGAAATAGACACGTAACATTGGACAATCAGACTCAAACTTGATTCTAACAAAAGGCTCTCTCTCTCTCTCCCTTCCCCCCTGCGAGACTTTGTGATCGAGACCAGGTAACGTAGGATAGTAAATCAGATCGAATTGGTTAGGATTCTAGGCACGGTTTCATGATATATGTTTTTCATGCTATGGGAAAAAGTGTCTTTCCATATGTATAAGAACTTTATATGCATATGTCTCAAACTTTACAACCGTCACAAGAAATAGAAATATCATGTTTTATAATCCCGGTACACTTATAAGAACACTTTGAACTAATCGCAATATGCAAAAAGGGCATCCACAATGGTAAAAGTGGATTCAACCCACCAATAAATATTATTTTATTATCTTCTCTCATAATCTCTCTTACTTACCTAGGTTCTCTAAAAAGAGGGTGTCTTAGTTAAGAACCCCTCTCACATCCTCTCTCCTCTACCTCATCATTTTCTTTTTTCTCTTTTAATATTATGGGTGGAATCCACACCATTGTGGATGCCCTAAGTGAGTTTCATTGCACTTCATTGTCTAAGGTGTTTAATCATTTTCTACCAGATTATACCAAAATCGGCCTAATTAAAGCAGTATGTGATACGAAAGTAACACCTGCACATATACATCGCTTCTTCCGATTTTGATGTATGCAAGATATCATTCTCATAATTCCGTCTCCTCCAAAGAAAGTCTTGCACTTCGGGGGTCTAACATTTAAACGAGAGATATTTGGGAAAATCTTCACAATTTTCATAAGACATTGAGCATATTTAATACTATCTACTAAAAGAAAAAGAAAAAAAGCATTAAGTCACCTAGATATATCATATGGGTTAACCCTTTTCTATTACATCTGGGGTGAGAGGGGAAACTATAGTTTTCTTTAAGAATTTGCAACAATCTAGATTAGACATCCATGGAATAAGTGAGATAATGGGACATTTTGTCTAAGTCATGTTTTATACCCCTTCAAATTGCGCGTAAGAAATTATAAAATAAAAATATGATAATTAGTTAACTTTATTACTGTATACATTATTAACTACTGTTTGATCATAATTCAACATGTAATGTATATTAATATGTTTCCATTTTTAGGGGTCTGTTATATTTTAGTTAAAATTAATTAATTAATAGTTTATGAAAAAATAAGATAATTAACTAGTTAACTTTATTAATGTATACAACATATAAAACAATCCACTAATTAATAGTGAAAAATATAACTTAAATATTATATATGTATGTAAAATTAAATATTGATATTTTATATTATATTATATTTTTTATAAAATGAAATATTGACATTAGAATATGATACTGATAATCTTAAAAACAACTAATTGACTTTAAAAAATATTAACATAAAAAGACCAGCAGCATAAATACCTGTATAAATATGCTCTGAAGGAACGTATAAAAAAAATATCATAATATAACATTTATGTCAAATTTATTTATATTACATTTATACCACGTTTATACTAGAAACTAACAAACTTCTGGTTAACCTAAGTGCAAACGTAACTTGTTTGCACAATTGCACGCAACCATCGAACTGATCTTTTTTTTTTTTTAATTAGCAGATGCTGTCTTGTGTACGAAAACATCGTGCGAAAACCCTTCTCCTTAGTACCATCAGTCACCACTACTGCCGCCGCACTACTGCCGTCTCAGTCACCACTACTGCCGCCGCCTTCGCCGCTACAATCTCCGATAGTGCTGGTAATTTCTCCTCTGCTGCCGAAATGAGCGAAGAAGAATCAAAACAGACATCTAACAGCCTATCAAGAACTGTGGAGGAGACAGATGTTGGCATTTCTTGCTACATGTCCCAGTCCCCTGGCTTTCGGGGAACTCTTAAGCAAAGGTACTCGGACTTCATTGTGAATGAAGTCGATTTGGAAGAGAATGTTGTTCATTTGACCTCCCTGGAGGTTCCACCAGAGTTGCCTGGAAAGAAAGAGTCGGAGTTGCCTAAACCATCGGACAGAGATTATACTTCAGAAATTGAAGCGTTTAGGTCACTTGCTGGAGACGCTGATGCTGACCTTCTTAAGGACTTGATTGATAAGTTTAAGTCTGGATCAGCAGATGATGTCCCAACCATTGTGCTTTCTCCAAGCTCTGATAAAGGCCATCGAACGGCAGTGCACAAGTTTTTCAAGGAAAAGTTGAAATTCCTTGTAACAGATACAGTAGATTGGGCGGACTCATCCTCAAAATGCATCCGTGTGAGGGTGGATTCAACTGGGAGACCTAATGGAGGCAAGCACTCATCCCGAAAACGAAAGGACAGGGGTGATAACAAGAAGCCTTTTGATAGTCGTGGCACAGAGGATTGGCCTGAGCATCTTGGCAAGTTCTTGAGGTTTCATCTTTACAAGGAGAACAAGGATACCCAAGAGGCTTTGAGGGTGATTGGGAAGATGCTTGGCGTTCAGAGTCGATCTTTTGGATTTGCGGGCACGAAGGACAAGCGTGCGATTACTACTCAAAGGGTTACAGTTTTCAAGCAGCAGGCAAGTAGGATGGCTTCTCTTAATGCGAGGCTATTTGGTATAAAAGTTGGTGATTTCTGCCATGTCAAAGAAGGACTACTTCTTGGACAGCTACTAGGCAATAGGTTCACTATCACACTGAGGGGGGTTGTTGCCGATTCTGAAGAAACCATTAGATCATCTGCATCAGCCTTGGGAAATCATGGGTTTGTCAACTATTTTGGTTTGCAGAGGTTTGGAAGTGGTTCCGTGGCAACTCACCTTATAGGAGCTGCATTACTCCGAGGAGAATGGAAAACCGCTGTTGATTTGATTCTTGATCCTAGAGAGGGGGAGAGGGATGGCATAAAAAACGCAAGGGAGTACTACAAGGAAAGTAATGATATCGATGGAACTTTGAGGCAGATGCCTCACAACATGGTTGCAGAAAGGACTGTCCTCCAGTGTTTGAAAAATCCCCTGGAAATTATCTGCAAGCGTTAAAAGCTATACCACGAACTTTGCGGATGATGTATGTTCATAGTTACCAAAGCTACCTGGAACCACGCGGCAAGTATGCGTGTGCAAAAGTATGGAGTGGAGAAGGTTATTCTTGGAGATCTTGTCTGCTCCAAAATAGAAACCAGTCAAAATGATGTGGAAGTACCCAACTTTGAAGCTGAAGCTGATTGCATAGTTGATGGACTCAACCTTGACAATCTGGATGGACTTCCTGATACAGATCTGCCCGAAGCAAAAAGCCAAAAAGTCAAGGCAATAAATGTTGAAGATTTACAAAAGGGACTATACACAGTTGATGATATTGTCCTCCCTTTGCCTGGGTCAAGGGTGACATTTCCAGATAACGATGTTGCTACCTTGTATCATGATTTGGCGAAGAAGGATAATATCAGCTTGACGGAGAGCGTACACGGTGTCAAGGAGTTCTCAATAACCAGCATGACCGGAGGCTATAGGCGTGTTTTCCAAAAATTGAAGGACTTCAAATGGGAACTACTGCAATATACTGACGCCAACAAACCATTAGCAGAGACAGACTTGGACATGATTGCCGGGAACAAGCCTGTCAAGATACATCCGCCAGAACTTTCTGATAATCATTGCGATGCTCCAAATATTTCTGTAAACTGTGAGGTGGATGATGTCAAAGAAAGCTCCAAGTCTGAAGCTACCCAAACCGCTCTTAAGCTCTGTTTTACTCTCCCGGCTTCTTGTTATGCAACCATGGCTATAAGGGAGTTACTTAAGACTTCAACCTCTGTTGCTTTCCACAAGACTTTGAACAGTTGAGCGTTGTTGTAGATAGGGAGGGCTGTTGGAGCCTGTTCTATGAGATGGGTGCCATCCGTAGCGGTTAATTTAGGAATGATATTCAGCGATTATCATTTAATTTGCTGGGTGTTGGAAATTTTAGTTATAGCTTGCTGGCGGGATCCCTGCTGTGATTGTAGTTAAAACTGTAGATGTAGTTTTTTTGCTGGGAACTACTGTAGTGTACTAGTTTGAGTTCGGTGTTGATCACTGAACTTGAACAGATGTAGTTTTTTTGCTGGGAACTACTGTAGTGTACTAGTTTGAAGTCGGTGTTGATCACTGAACTTGAACGACTATAAACTTCCCTTCCCTCCCTTTTTAATATTATCAGCTCATTAGCAAGGACTGCCCCGAACCGTGTGCAATGATATATGGGAAGTTGCAGTTCCCTTTTATTAATTTGAAATCTTTTGGCCTCGACCGAACCTTTGGGATCAAGGGTTTGTCCCTTTTGTCGGTTGTCTGATTGACAATATTTTGGTTCAAAAAGAAAAAGAAAAAAAAAAAGAGCAGCCTAGTACCAAAGTATCCAAATCAGGTAGTAGGGTTGTCTAATATCACACTTGTAATGTATTATTAGCTCAATACGTCAACAAAACCATCATGTGGTTTATAGCAATTGTTCTGCCAAGAGAAATTTTATTGGAGGTGTACATTTACCCCCCTTTTGGTCAAAATAAGTAGGAAGAGACCCTACCCTCACTACCCTAATTGTCTGCTACTCAAAATAATTTATCCACCAAACAAGAATGGCGGGAAGAGAGGATGCCATGTTTTGAAACTAAAAATCTTTCATCATAAACAATAATGTTTCTATGTTCATAAACAATACAAGAATGGGGCATAGGTGACCTTCCACGACTAGCTACTGATCCTGGGAGAGAAATCAGGTTGCCCTGTAGAAGTGAGGCAACGATGCCACATTCGACTATTTGGGTCAACCGTCCTTGGAGCTGAGATCACTTCTGTAATCGGAAGGTAAACGTAATGAGTGTTGCATATTCCAACAGTTATACCGCTAAAACCAGCAAAAGCACCATGCACCTGCATAAAAGCAATCAAATTTGCTCTCAGCATCTGGATGGGTGAAACTCAAACACAGCAGAAAGAGAACACGTACACAAATTTAGCTGGAAGAAAAAAAAACTACTCACAGCATTTTGACCGAGAACAGTGCAGAGAACCGAGTCGGATGCGTTTGCACGAACAGATCGGACCATGTAGGTTGGATCTATGTATTTAACATCTGCATGCAGATCTTTCTCCTTGAAATGCCTTTTGATCTGTTGAAACGTTTTCCAAAAACTCGTTAAAAAAACGTAAGCACAAAGTTTATATTGTGGAAGAAATCTAAAAAATCAGATATCAGAACTTAACCTGTTGCTTGATGTGGACACCGCTATCTCCAAGAACAGCATTGCCAGATGCATCTTTCATATTGGATTGTTCCAGAAGTTCCTAGAAACAAATATACAATCAAAATAAGTCACAGAAACGTTCTTTCGGTGTAAATATAAGTTTCCCCAGACATGAATGGGTCTGTCTACACTGTCACCGAGAAAGTAATATCATGGAACTAACTTGTCCTGCCCCTTCGGCAATACACAAAACAGCAGCGCCTTTAGTCCGGATAAGATACTCCAGATGCTGAAGAACACCATTTTGCCCATCCAGAGTAAACGCTATCTGTGAAAAACCAAAGCCATGAATCATTGTCCTTGCGTATCAGATTCACACTTAACAACACAGAGATCACAGAATTATCTGAAGATAGCTAGCCATCTGTTGGGGATACATACCTCAGGAATCAAGCAAACGTCAACCTGACCACTGGCGAGGGATGCATACATAGCAATAAACCCACTGCTTCTTCCCATCAGTTTCACTAGCCCAATGCCATGAAACGCGCTATGTGCCTGGAATTTGCTACTCTGGTCAGTTTTATACAAAACAGAATCTTTTTTATATGCTAAAAGTTCACTGAACGGGGTCAGTCGCTTGAGCTATAGTGACAATAACCAGGCAGGGAAGTATAACCTCTATGTAAGCGGAATTGATAGCTCGTTGTGCTTCTTCTACAGCGGTATCAAATCCAAAAGTCTTGTCCATCAGAAGAATATCATTGTCAATGGTCTTCGGGACACATACAACTGACACCTTCATCTTTCTCTTGCGGCACTGCAACGGGAGACGAGCAAAGCACAAATACAGATAGTTTAAAATCTTAGTTCAACCAGTGGAAGTTTCAAATATGAAAAATACAACAATTTTCTTACAATATACACCATGGCTCATTAGTTCCAACAGGGTTCAAACTCTATAATCTAGAATTAACATTTTATGTACGAATCATTTCATATGAGTTTGTCTCGTGCTACTAAACTAACTACTGAGTGAGGAACTGGGTGCACAGTCATTGATAAGGAGAAGGCATTCAAGAACATCAAAAGAACATATAAAGAGGCATTGGGCATTACAGAGAAAGATGAAAGCAGATTAAAAATTCAGAACCCAGTTGACCATGATGCTGCTAGGAGTTGAGAACTTTAGATCACTCAGGCCGTCATATGAGGTGGCCATGGAGAGAGGAGAGGAGGGTAAAATCCCAACACAAGGAAGATCAGGGGTATAGCAGCCACAATTATGGTGCAAAAGCTAGTAAAGGGAGAAAGATGGATACTGATGGAAGTACTCCTTGTTGACGAAAACTTAATAGAAGCAGTGATGTTTGGATATGCATCTCGCAATTTATATGAGAAGAGCGTGATGTACAGTGAAAGGTAAGGCTCAAATTTTACTTTGGGCTATAATGAGGTGGTGGTCGTTGGACACAAAAGGAAAGAAGAAGCGGGGAGTATGGGTGTCATTATTTTTCTATGAGGTGTAGAATGTACGGAGAGCAAGAATCTACTTATTCTTCTATATGGTAAACTTTCTACCGATTGTGATTGTGAGGAAAGTTAAATATGTTGTTCGGGAATGGATGAAGACTTGATGGAAAGGCTACCCAATAGGAGCTGAACAAGTTTCTGGTTGTAATAGTGTTTGGTGAGTTGTGGCAATAATGTGTCTTGTGTCAGGGAGAAGATTAGATGCTTGTTGTTCCCAAATCCGGATTGTACTCTTTTTCCTTGGTGATACTCTTCCCATTGGATTTTGTTTAGCAAGGTTTCAATGAGGCAGAAAGGATGAGGGATAGGGGCTTTGATGTTTTGTAAGACGTTTTATGCTTAATAATAAGGCAATTGCCATAATTATATAAAAAAGTAATATAATCCGCTCCATTTACACTACACAACTGGTTTGACAAGCAGCCTAAGTACCTCATTATGTATTGCATTGGCTCCAGCATGAGTACCATTGCCACCAAGTACGAACAGCATATCAATTCCCTTGGCCTGTCAACACAGGAATGACGATTTCAGCTATGAAATTTACATAGCTTGTTACTTCAACGATGAAAAAGAATTGTACACTACCTCTATGCTATCAACAATGTCTTCAATGCTACCCCCTCCACGAGATACTCCCAGCAAGCTCCCACCCTCGAGGTTGATGTCTCGAACATGATCACGTGTAAGCTGATAGATGTCATAACAAAGGTGAATCAAAGAAAATAATTATCAGCCACAAGCCAGATATATATGAGGATGAATCTCTAACCTTTGCATAGGTAAGTCGGGATCGAAAAATCCCCGGAAGCCATATCTAATACCAAATATCTTTTCAACCCCATATCTTTCAAGAGTGGTATAAATCTGCACAAGTCAAACAATAATGTTGGCATGTCAAGCAAACTAGCAAGTAGCAACAACGAGGATGATCCACAGGTATGAGAGAAAAGATGGCTCGTTGCAACAAGAAGATACTGCAGTTCTTTTTCGAAGCTAAGATGTTCAAGGACTGGTCAGTAATCAGTTGTCATATGGTATCAGAGAAATGAACATAAAAGATAAAGAAGACAAAAGCAACATCATAGAAAGTCCTAGTGAATAAACAAAACAAGATAGGCATCAGGCAATATCAATGGCAACACAAAACGTCACCTATAAAGTATAGCACTGCAAATGAAGACAAAAAAGACGATGTCTTCCAACTCACCTGTCTTATGACATCATTAAGACCAGGACAGAGTCCGCCACATGTTACTATAGCTGCTTTTACTTTCTTAGGATCAAAATAGATATCCTTTCGAGGACCAGCACGGTGTACCCTGAAGAAGGCAACCAATCAAGACAATAATATAGTACAGATATTAACGGGTGAATTAATAAGTTCATTGGCAATGTTTATGACATCATTTTCAGGTATGCAGGGAGGAAGTATAATTGGGGTTCAAAAGCATGCAACTTCATCTTACTGTACTGACCACTTGAAACTAATAATATATAGTGCTCTATGTCAGCATGTCATCATTGGTAGAGATTTCTGCTCCTAGGGCCTTCCGTTTATATCCTTTTACATCAATTTATGTTGCCTACCTCTTTATTTCCCTACTATTTCTCTAAGCACAAGTAAGGACTTTTCATAGAATCAGGCTGAAAGTTCTTATAAGATGTGGTACCAGAGTTCCACCCATGTGCAATCAGGGTCAATACATTCAGCTCCAGCTGAAGTAGGTGACGAGTATCTAATAACCTGCAATATAACCATGATGAGTAAGTGGGCACTTCTTGTTAAAATTTGACTCAGTGATGAGAAGACAACCCCCGAATGTAACAGAAACCCAGTATCAGTGCTAATAAGCAAAAACACATCGCTTGTCAGTTGCTGTAACCCAAATTGTCATTAAAACTCTAGGATTCCTTTATCATGATCCGCCACTAGAGGGATGAATCACACGCTTTAAGCTTTAAAGATTGAGTATTAGTGAAGAGATAGACAAGCATACGATATCAGGATTAGAATAATTTGTTAGTCAAAATACGAAAAGTATCTTGCTCTCATTCGGCAATTGTAACTAGGCAGTAGTCTATAAGTAAATATTGAAAGGAACATAAAAGATAGGCTTAAGTTAGATATACTTAATAAATCCTCATTCAGAACATTAGTACATGTTCTAAAAATTAATAAAAGAAATATATGATAGCAAATAAAGGTTTCACCAAGTATAAGATTTAATCACTAAACAGAACGCTGAGTCTTGCACTTATTATCCTGAAGTATGAAGACTCCCGCCCGTTTTCTATCTATTTAGCACTCTAGACATATACATTCAGATGAAATTAACGGTAGAAGATTCAGTAATATGTGCATGCCTTCAGAAGAGCCCTGTCATCATTGTTGACATAATCACTTTTCCCGTCAGAGTCCTCTCCTACATCCGCATCATATGTCATGAACTGAGAATTATTCATTGCAGGAGAAGCCCTATCAATATCAAGGAAATCAATGAAGTTACTACCATAAGAATCATTAAACATTTTATTCTTGAGGATGAAAAGGTTCCTATTCACAGCGCTGCGGTGTTCAGAAAGTCTGGGAGAAAAACTGAACATCCAAAACTTAGAATAATACAAACAAACAGATACCTGTTCATCAAGGTAAACGTGGTTGGCCTTGGTTTCACATCCAACACATCTTTCAAATGGGGCAAATTGAACCGGGATTCAAATTCTTGCTGATACTTAGTCTTCCAATCAGGATCATTAAAGTCAATCTCTTGGTTTGGAGCAACTACCCTGATCAAAGATAAACCTCTCTTTTTGCTACCATTTTCCAATCTTTTCAATTTCAAGTGCCCAACAGTGAGGGGGTGGCGGTGGTCTCCAAATGATTGAAAATTATGTGTTTGTGAAGTCGACAAATGATGGCTACTCAATGATGAAGCCATTCAGTATGAAATACCAGATAGGAGAGTATGACACCTAGACAATAACCAAATACTGAATCCTGCCGACGAAGAAAAACGAGAAGAAAACAAATATTGGCAACCAAGTTTCTTACAACGTGGATTTGAGGCGTGGAGATTAAATTAGACGAAAGTGGCATTATCTAGTTTTGCAATAATCAAATGTAGGTTCTAATCAAGATGAATTAAAAATACAGCCTCCAGTGTCGTCAAGAGTGTTGTCAAAATTAATCTCTAATTGTGAAACCAACATTCACCTGCGGCGAAGCATTAATGCCGGTATTTGCTAAAGACAAGGGAGAAAGCAACAACTAATTAAAGGAAAAGTAAAGTTTTAAATCAGCAGTTGCATAAGGAGTTGACTACGCCAGTAGTCACCCAGAAGCCCCCCGTTCCCGCCCTAAGCAGTAAAGCTGATCTTAATGGAATTGGGAACGGGAAGAAACCGATAATAGAGAGATACAGAATGCAAGTGAGACAGCATAAAGAACAGTATTTTATGAAATACTAGAAGGCTCTGATCCGAGTCAAACACCCCACCCTACCCACATCAGATGAAAAGAAATTTTAAAGTACAGATTCCAGAGCAGCAATCGACTAGATATTATTACACCGATCAAGTATAAAACTGAGAGCAAAACAGCACCTGGGTAGTATGAAAGCAGACTACTCGAATCACGGACTATATTCAAACTTGCGAATGGCGCTCGGAGACAAGGGCGATCTGGTTTCTCGAGCGAGTCCTTTTGGGCTCAATTGGTGCGCGTGCTGAAGCCTGAAGCGTGAGTGAGGCTATATGGAGAATCAAAAATACTAATCAAATGGAGAACCTTTTCTCTGACTGACGAAGGTTGAGTTTTAAATATCGAGAAAGGTTGAATATTAAAATAGAGAAGGCGGAGAACAAAGCCAAGTTTTGATTCAAAAGAGTCCACGATGTCGCCGCCTGCTAAAAGGGTCCAAGTAGGCACCACTGCACTGGCCAGCTTGGTTGGTGAGTCGGTTTTACTCGATATGTTTACCTGTTGAATCTAGACGCTCATATTTACACTGTTTATGAAATGGTGTATAAGAAAAGAAAGGTATTTATAAACTAATTTATTATGACTATATCACTATCAAAACAATACCTAAATTTTCTAATCGGGAAATTTTATGAGTTTTTGTTTTATTTTTAAAATTACATAAAATAAAACAGAGTTTTTAACATATAGTTGAAAGACAAGTGATCAAGATAAGTCAAAATCCATGTAACAAAAAGAAGGCTACAAAACGACAAACTCAAAAACTATAACTTAGTTTGGATGTTAGTTGATGATTGCTGATTGATCGTTGATAATTGACTAACATATGATGACTATTAACTCAAAAGTCTGGTAGTTTGCTCAAATGACTAGTTGGAAATTATTCTTCTAATAATCCGTCAAGAAAAGTAGGAAATGATTAATGAGTATTATATTTTCACATATCCCCTCATGTTCTAAATATATTAGTATTTTCTAGCTATGGGCATTAAGGAGAAAAAAGTAGACCATTTTATCTATACTTTTGCATTAGGAATTGAGATGATTTGATAAGTATAGTTGTGAGATTACAGTTAAGGGGTAAAATTAAAAATTAGTAACAAAAGAGACTAGAACATCTTATATTTTGAAAAGAGTAAAAGACCCAAAAAAAATCATATATTAAAAACAGAATGGGAGTATAAGTTAAATACACTAGCACTATACAAATAATTTTGTTATCAATCCTTCGATTATGAATCAAGTCATCATAAGCTAAAAGAATCGGCTCATTATCAAGCGTAGTGAAACTACAACAACAAACACAAAGAGTTGAAGGAGCTTAACATTATTTAATAGATAATAAAAAATGCAATATTTTTGTTTTTCTTATCAATTGCAGCCTAAACTTTATACTACTGCATTCTGCATACATAGGAGGAAGAGGGAGAAATGCCGCCCATTTACTCCCTCCTCTCTCCTCCTCCCACCCCATCGTCTCCAGCCATCCCTAACAGCCAGACATGTCCTCACCTCCACCGCCACCACTAAAACCACTGCGCCGTCTTCAACCCACCCACCATCATCTTTCTGCGCAGGCGTTCCAGCCCTCTCGCTTTTTAGCCCAAGCTAGCACCTCCACGTCAAATGAATCCACGCGTAGCGCATACCTGCTCCCCGATATTGGCTGACCGCAAATCTACCCCTAGAGCGACAGTCTTTATTGACAATATCAATCCAACAACCAGGTATGGCACCATCTGGAAACTGTTTGACAGTTTCGGCCAAATCGTCGGCATTAGACTGCCAAAAGGTCTACGGATTCGTACCAAAACGAGATATGGATTTGTAGAATATAAGCTTAAGGCGGATGCAGATCAGGCTATACTCGAAACCAACGGGATAATGGTTGATGGGCACAAATTACAAACTCAAACAGCCGTTAGTCGACGCCACAGCTCGGGACATCCACCACAAAGAGGGGCCCCAATACCTTTTGCTTCGCAAGCAGATGCCATTCACCATAGGCCACCGCCCACTGAGCACAACAGCCCAGCTATCCCACCTGGACACAACCCACAATCGCAAGGTTTCGTGAGTTTGGAGCCCTCTCTGGAAATGAGTGAAAAACTGACAAGAGGTATTGTTATATCAGTATCCACTCAAATAAGCCTAAGCTATCTCGAATCCAAGCTGCAATCCTGGGACCTTAACTTCGAGTCAATTACTTGCCTTTCTCCCACTAAGGCCCCGTTCGTTGGTGGCTTTTGAAAATTACAATTCATAACTGTGGGGATTAATCTCACAAGAAATTGGAGTGAAAATGCACATTAATCTATCGATGGAAATTACGTGTTCGGTGGGTACGATTATAGTTAGCAGGACATTTGTCTGTAAAAGACTCAAATACCCCCTAAGTTGCCCATAAAACAACACACTGCGGTCCAAACACCATGACCCAAATATTCTCTGGTGTAATAAATGGGTAATTCTCTCATATACAATGTGTCAGGGAACAGCTTAACAAGGCTGAACGCAGGTCTTACCTGCGTTACCATAAAGGCTCGATTTGAGCTTAATCTATTGATTTCAAACTGACTTCTTGCCTCAAAAGTTGGGCCTTTATTCTAGAAATCGTCAAAAACGCACGAAAAGTGAGTATCGAACGGACCCTAAGTTTGTGGTGGTTTGTTCTTCACATGAGGAAGCTGAGATCTTACTGAGAGCAAATTTGGGCAAGGACTTGGGATGGACTAAACAGAGATGGCACCGTGAAGAACAACTCTCAAGTCGAACAGCATCTATTGCCATAAGGGGACTACCACTCCAAGTCTGGTCTGAGAGTGCTATTCGGCTAGTTACAAAGCACCTGGGAGAAGTTTCGGCTATCTCCAGTGACATGCTCCATCTTCCTAGGTTTGTGGAGGCTCATGCAAAAATCGAAACAAGTAAAATGTCGATCATTAACGAAGAAGTTTTGATTGAGATTCATGGTCATACATTTAATATTGGAGTCATAGAATACTGGTCAGAAGAGCTCTCGCAGCACAGTTTTGAAAATGGCCAAAACATAATTGGAGACGACCCTACTCAGTCACCAATACACGAGCCGAAGATTCCTCCTCCACCGCCGCGTTTCAGTAGCGACACTGGCCAGCCTAAAAGGCCCCAGTCGGAGAACTCTTCTCCACCGCCGCTCGCCGATGTCAATGGCCAGCTGCACAATACGACATCGACTCTTGCCCCAACAAAAAGACGGTCCAAATCATCAGTACTGTCGGGCAAAATGAGGCGTTTCAGATCCCCTGACTCTTCAGTCGTCCGACCAAGCTCGCTTATTTTCCCAGACCACATTATTTGCGTTGGAAATATTACTTTGGGAAGAGGAGCGGTTATTTTGTTTAGAGAAAACTCCTTTTTCTTTCCAGATTTTATTCCACGTCATATCCCCTCTTTTCTCGGGAAAAAATTCATCTGCGTTGCTCTCAATCGACCAGCCACCTTCCCTATTTTTAAAATCCCAAACAACTCCACTACCTCTATGTCTCTTCCCGAGGAGATTACTACTCCTACAGATAAAATTCCTCCTATTATTAATTCTTTCCTCTCTCCTCCCAATTCCCAGCGTAGTGAGCTTAATGCCTATCCCTTTGCACCGCCTCTCTCTCAGGATCTGTCACATCCCCTTTCAAGCCCCCTCCTCTCCTCGCCGACAGTTTTCCTCTCTTCCCCACATCATTCTCTCGGTATTCCCCCTCAATCCCCATGCACTCCCCCCCTCTCGCAGTAGACAATTGTTCTGTTAACCCCAGAGGCCCATCATTCCTTCTCGCCATCCACTCGCATCTCTTCTCCCCCAAAGAATTATGGCCGATCCAAAGCAACAAATATCAATTTTCTCCATCACAAACCAATTCTTGCTCGTCTCCTCAAAGCAGTCCGATTTGCTCCCTCCCTTTTAGATTGCCGGGTGATCCTCCAACTCCCCTCTCTTTTCCCGCTTCCCAAATCCCAGCTATTAATCTGGCAGTGGTTCTTTCTCCTGATATTTCAGCAACTAGTTCCGGTCCATCTCTATCAAAAGCCTCTCCCTCCTCTCCTCCTAGTCCTGCACTTGTTGAAGCTCAAGCGTGTCTCGATTTCGGCCGTAGGCTTGGATGTCATTATCCTCATCCAGAAACCTCCTTGCAAAACTTTAGGCGCATCCTTAAGCGTAATAATGCAACCTGTGATAAACCAGCTCCTAAGCAGTTCTCGAGACCTCCTCTAGCAAAAGGCGGCCCTCACAAACTTTTCTGTCCGGCGGGCAAATCTAAAATGAAAAATTCACACCCCCGCCATCAACATATTTGTAACTCCCGACATTAGATGTTTTCAGCGAAACTTTTCTTCCAACCTCTTTGCGAAAAGCTACTACGGTCTGCCGCGCCGCTGTTTTTGTTGGACTATTCTCCCGGCGCTCTCGCTTGCAGCCCTTTCTTGGAGCTCATCAAATGAATCAGATCGTAATCTCGTCAACTTGGAAATCGGAATGGAGGAAAGTTTTCATCTTGCCCTTCCATCAAAGACCCGGTGGAGCTCTCTATTTTGTCCTTTCTTGCGTAGAGAAGTTGCTACGTTCAGTCGCTCACTGCCATGCAATTTCGGACTAGCCTTGGCATTCTCAAATGCGCTCCCCAGTAGCATTCCTCATCTAGGATCCCAGATAATTTTCACGCAAGAGACATGATCGAATAGATCTAGAAGCGTTTTTGTTGTTTCTTTCTTTACTGCTATAATTTTATAAGTTTTCTTTATGCTTTACGCTAGGCGGGAAGGGCTTCTAAGCCATAGTACTGCTATGTAACTGGTTTTCACCAGCAAATTATCAAAAAAAAAATTGCAGCCTAAACTTCTTATTTTCACTTCACTAGGATCAAAACTAGCATAAATTAAATTATTAGGTTTATCATCTTTGAAGATGGTTGCATTTCTAACTTTCAAATAGCATTAATGATTGTTCCAACATCAGTGGTTCTCATCTTGTAAAAGCGTTGTGGTCTTTTAACTATTCATTAGTATACTCTTACATTAAGTTAAGCTCGTGGTCACAAATTTCTAACCATTTCTCACACTATTTTATCGGTTAATGAGCAACAAATGACAACTGGATTCCTTAATTTTGTATCAACACTAAAACAATACTTATGATCATTTCATACGATTATATCAAATGTTGATTCAAGGAACTATCTAGTACGTTTTCAAAGTTGAAACGTTTTTACAAAATTTAATAAGAAAATTTTATTTATGACTAGATAATAACTAAAAATGATATTATTAATTGAATATATTTTTTTATCAACCTGTGTTACATACTGAGTTTGAGCCACAGACACAGAAGTCCGAGTACTGAGCAGATAGAAGAACAACGAAGACTGTTGTTCGAAGTTTTTACTGAAGTAAATTGTGTAAAATACTTTTTATCTTCTAGTGTCAATCAAAATAAATCTCAATTTAGTTGATATCTTAACGGACTGTTATGATTTTATTTCTTGAGATTATTAATCTTTAACGATAAAATCTTAGATACAGATTTAGTCTACAATGATTATATATAGCGGATAGCAGCTTAGGATAAGTGGTTGGATGTTTACGAAATTACAAGTGAGGATTAACTCGTGTTACCTTTAGAGAGAAATTCCCAGAATTGTAATTCGATTAGGATTTGTGAGAAACCACAGTGAATTAGATGTTTACTCTCAGAGAGCATGTTCATGAGTGTGTGAATGTATTGAGTTATATACATGTTAATTAGAAGTGAGTGTTCACGTGAAATCATCCAAATAACGTCTGATTCTTATCTCTGCATATCGTGAGTTTGTAACTCAGCCTCTAAATTCGTTGTGACTAACTGGTTTAAGAAGAACAACGTTTTATGAACTTTCACATATAACACGGAATCTAATATCTATGTTGTAAATGCAAACAAAGGAAAATACTAAAATTTTCACCGGATGATAAACTCTTATTTATGAATCTAAGTTAACTAGTACACTATTGATACAAATCTAAAGAAAGCTTAACTTTTCTTGTTTTTTTTTTTTTTGCTGGTTAATGACAAGAATAAATATTGAATAGGAATTGATTCATAAACCTCCACAATAAGTTTACATGTGTATAACTACCTAAATTGGACTTGTAAATGAACAATTAAGCAAGGAAAATCTAAAGTCCAAGCCTAGAACTCATTCAGCAAAAGAATAAAATCATTCGTGATATATCAGCTTGAAACTCGTCAATTATGTGTATGTACAAATGGATAAATGAAATAGAAATTGATAATAAACCCCCCAGATTTTCCCTTCTTTTCTCCGGTTTGAAACCCGTCTATTGAATGTTGAGAATATGAAAATTAGTATTAATAATATATATAATGAGTTTGTTTTGATATGGATCCGGGATCCCTGTATAATCGGTCATTGTTATAGCATCATTCAAACCTGCAAAGAAAAATCTCTATCATCCATCCCCACTGAAATCGTAGTTTCACTTCAAAATCCACCAGAGAATCACAAGGCTTACCGATCGCATCAGGAGCACAAACAGATTAATTACGGGAAAAGAAACCCCACGTGGCAACGAAAACATCAGAAAAAATAAAATCCACGTCTAGACTAGAGGTTTAGAAGAGAAGTCAAGATAAACTTACGTGGCGGGAGGAGAGAGGAAAATTCAAACAACAAATCCCAAACTCCTCGGATTTTTTTCTGCAAAAAAATTACCTACCAAATCGGCAACCGGGGTCTTCCAGTCCACATGTCTATAGGTTCCGGTCCGGTCAACTCGTGATCCTTCAACCCAAAAAACCATAGAAACCATTTGTTTCAGGAGCCGCGTCGTCCCCACTCTAACACGTAAGACACGTGTCGTGAACCGAACCGTCTCCGTAAGTGGCAAACCCGGTCCCCATAAAAACCTTCCGTATATAAATTAAATACCCTGCTGGCAAGTTCACCCTCAATCCGCAATCAATCTTGACGTTCCTGACTAATACAATTTAATCTTTCTTTGTTGGTAAAAAGGGGAAAGATTTTGGTTCTGTAGGAGTGAAATCAGTGAGATTCAGGAGATCATGGACGGTAGCGGGAAAGAATTGAGTGATCAGACGGTGGTGAAGAATCAGGAAGTTGATCAGTGTGAGAGCGGGAGTGCGTGTGGATCGACTACGTCCATGGATGATGTTGAATCACCGAAGTCAGTCGTGGCTGCTGCAGCGGCGGGTGAAGGGGCTAATGATCTCGGTATTAGAGGAAAGATTAGGTTTTCTACTACTAGGTCGTGGAGGACTACGAGGAAGGTGCGGTACGGAGTTGGGGGGGATTATCTGCACATCCAGGTATTGAGGGTGAAGGAAGAGGAATCACACCTCGTAGAGGATCTTTGTGAGGGTTTCAGTGCCAAGATAGATTTGGGTGGAGATGAGGTGACTAGTGGAGAGGATGGTGTTTGGATGGTGTCCAAGAAGGTAATAAGTCCGTCGTCGCCGACATTGCTGCCTGCTTCGCCTCTTGGACTGGGGAGAAGAACCGCAAGGCCGCGCCCATCGGAAGTTTGCAACTGAGATTGAACTGGAATCATGATTTGCGTAAATGGTCTCTACCCGTGTCTCTGTATTTCTCTGTTCTTGTTGGCTAAAGATTACTGTTTGTTTCTGTCAGATATGCATATCTTACTATCTTTGGGAGTTATTTTTAAAAATTTACGATGACATAGTAATTAGAAGCTGGCTCACTGTGTACCAACTGTGATTGCAGGATGGAATCGTTGGTGGCAGAGAAGCCACGAGAAGAAGGAGATGGAAGGGACATGTTCTTTAGATGCTAATTCTGTACAGCAATAGAGAGAGGGAGACGAGTAGATGTAGAAGAAAAGGAAATTAGTGGAGGTGTTATTGAGTGCAAAGTAGATTGGAATGGAGAGTTATTCAAACTTCTAATGTTGGCACTTTTATGTTCCTTCATATATCTGAGCTCTTTCTTCTTGGCAGTTCTTAAAAATAAAGGTTCATCCTAGCAGAGTAATGAACATTCGAGTCGATGTATCCTTCTTTCTTACATACAGCATATACACATTGTTGCGACGATGATAGGCGAAAATAACGATAATCAGAAATCAGTCTCATAAACACTAGAAAATTAGTTCGAGCTACATATCAGGCATTGAAAAATCTATATTGGCAAATGAATCCGACGGTTTGGTATCACGGTTTTCATTTTGTTTCAAGATTTTCCATGCGCTATTTAACTTATCTTCCCAAGTTCTTTCGAAAATCTTATCTTCCCAAGTTGTTTTGAAAAAAAGAAAAAAACTCATCTTCCCAAGACCCCCGAAATTTTGATATATAAATACTCAGGGTGTGTTCGTATTTAATAATAGAAAAGGAAATGACAGTTTGTTTATAATTTTAAATTATTACCATCAATATTCCCTTTTCTTCATTAACCATCATTCTCTCCCAACACATAATGATTAAATATTTATGTACTCCCTCCGTTCCTTGTTGACTGTCCTGTTTACTATTTGAACGTATCGTTTGACATCAATATTTAACATAATATAATTTTATAAATCTAAGTGTTGTAATTAATTCCTTAGGTAACAAACTATACATTACAAAAATTAATTTTATAAAATTACTTTATCTAATATATTTAATATTAAAAAGAAAAAACATGTCAAAAAGCAAACAAGACGGTCAAAGGAGATAGTAAGTTTCAATTATAATTAATTAATAACATATACTTAAATAAAGAAACAATTTACTTATGAGCGCTTATGTCTATACTAAATAAAATATTTACAATGATTCATTTAGTTCTTTTTGTTATATACTAAAATTTTCTATTCAATGTATACATATATATTAAATACTATATATAATAATATTTAAAACAATTTTTTTAAAATTTTAGATTGAAAAACTGTACCATAAAACTTTTAAAAAACTTACTAATATAAAATAAATGACTATATTATTAGTATTAAAAATTAAGTATAATCGTAATTAATTATTTCATTATCATAAACAGTTCACTTTAATTAAAAAAAGTTTTTTATTTTATTTTAATATCCTTTATATTATTGAAAATATTAATAAATAAACTTAATTTTTTTATTAAATGTGAACTAAAATATATTAGTCAAAACCAAAAGATATTAAGAAATATAAAACAAGATATTAACATATAAACTTATTCTTAAAATATTAAACATTATCTAGATACATATTTATAATATATTGTAAATATTTTTGAATTATAACATAATTTTGATATAATTAATAGTTTTTTTTATTTTGATTAAAGTGTTTATATTTTTTACTAAATATATATTTAAGATTATTTTTAATTTATATTTTGCTTAACTATTAATATGTTTATCAAATGAATGAACATGGATGATCAATTTGAGATTTGGAAACAAATTATTACCTTATGTTAATATTGAATAACACAAGTATAACCTTTTTTAAAAGAAAATAGTTATTCCCTTATGTTCAAAACCAAACAGCAAAGGGAATGATGCATATTCTATTCCGTTTCTAAATTAAAACCAAACAGACTTTTTAATCAAAAGAAATTTCTATCCTACCCCCTCCATTCTCTTCCCTTATTCCATTCCGTTTTCGTTGCGTGAAGTGAACACACCAAATGCATATTCACTTCCTTTCACTGGTAGAAAAAAGATTTTAAATGACGACGTTTAAACCACGGTTGAATGAAAAACCGTGGTTTAAAGTTTATAAACCACGGTTTCTAAGTCAAATGTCATTCAAAGTACACGTCGGAGAGAATAAACCACAGTTTTGGAGAACCGTGGTATATAGTTTACTTATAAACCACGGTTTCTAGGGCAACCGTCATTTAAAGTACACGCCGGAGAGAATAAACCACGGTTTTTGGAGAACTGTGGTATATAGTTTACTTATAAACCACGGCTTATAGGGCAACCGTCATTTATATTACACGCCTGAGTGAATAAATCACGGTTTTTGATGAACCGTGGTATGTAGTCTGAGGGGGAATTTTAATTTTCGGCTCAAATTAACACAACTCTTTTTATTCTCTTATATATTTACACTACAATATGCAACCCACACTGGCGAACAAGGATCGAACATGCTCTGCGCCTCTTCCTCTTTCTCTTCACCTCCCGGTAATTTTTGCAACCCACGCCGATAAACATGGAACATGCTCTGCGCCATCTCTTCAACCTCACAGTAATTTCGCAACCCATACTAGCGAACAAGGAACATGCTCTGTGCCATATCAACCGCACCGTAAATTTGCAACTCGTACTGGAGAACAAGGAACATGCTTCGGCCTCTCTCATTCTCTTGTTTTCACAGTAATTTTTGCAACCTACACTGGCGAACAAGGAACGTGCTCTACGCCTCATTCTCATTTTCACTCACTATAATTTTTACAACCCTAACCGGCGAAAAAGGAACATGTTCTACGCCTCATTCATTCTCTTCAACCTCACGGTAATTTTTCAACCCACCGGCGAACAAGGAACATACTGCGCCTCATTCTTCACTCATGATTTTGCAACCCTAATTCGCAAACAAGGAACATACATGTTCTGCCTCTTCATTCTCTTGTGTATGCACTGTGTTGAGATTACCAGATTAAAGGCGGGGATATGAAGAATAAGTCGCAGACTATAAACCACAGTTTCATGTATAATCATGGTTTATTCGTTGATTTTATACATTATATACCACGGTTTTAAGGACAACCGTCATTTATTCTCACTATAAATGACTGTTATTTGCTTCAACCGTGGTTTATAGCTCACTATAAATGACGGTTGTTCTTAAAACCGTGGTATATAGTTGACAAACTCCGCGCGAAAAATACTTTAAAATGACGGGTTAGAGAACCGTGGTTTTTAATCTTCATTTTAAACCACGGTTTTGAACCGTGGTTTTTAGTTTTTTGGCATTTGCGACGGGAGCAAATACCACGGTTAAAAACCATGGTATATAAACAAAATAACCGGGGTAAATAATGTTTTTTGTACTAGTGTTTGAAGCATTTAAGGACTAGCCGATCAGGGGGTTGAGCTCAAGCATCCAATTCGGCTCTAATGACAACAGTGGGCCGAAAAATTTTGGTCAAAGGGTGTTTGACCGACTCATTTCCCAATTGAGTGCCTTTTGCTGCATTATTCCCGGACAAATGTGTTTTTATTTTTCCTCTGTTAAGGAAACGTACAATGGAAGTCAGCCTACCGGCTGATTGACTTCTATTGTGCGCCTTCTGTACAACGGGAAAAAGAGTCATTGGCTCACTTGCAAAGGAGGCACACACTGCATGTGCCCTTGCAAGTGCACATGCAGTATGCGCCTCCTCTGCAAGTGAGCCAACGGCTCAATTCCCTCATAACGGCTAGTAACGACTAGTTTTTCCCACCACATTATATATACATCTTCTTCCTCAATTACGTTTGCTACTCAAATACTCACAAACTTACATTGTTATGCTGCTCCTTGTTATCAATTTACTACAAACTCTCTCCAATGGAAATCCCTTGTACTCTATATATTCATGTAGTTCTCAACTATGAAACTCATAGAGTATTTTTCATATTTCCCCCTTCTCTAGGTTTATATTCACACACATTTCCAAATCAACCACATTTAGTTCTTCCAATGATCATGTGAAAGACCAATTAGATTCAGAGTTAGGAGGAGATTACTTAATTACGTCCCACATTTATCGGAAGCTCGAGAGCAAATACCCATTCCCTTCATTTCTTCCTCTTCAAGTCAACAACGACACTCGTTTTAGGATGATGATATCGAACTTCTTGCAGAATAACGATATCATGAAGAATATGGAAGTACAAGTGAAGTTCGAGCCTGCCGGCACAACTTCTACCAAGAATAACCCCGTTCATTTAGGTGTTGATCACCAAAGTTCGGAAGAAGATACTGAGATGGAGCCGAAAGACTTCCTTGATGTTGATGACAAAGCCGATCCTTTGACACCAGCCAGTCCTTCAACACCCCTTTTGCTTCATTCTCAACACAGGTAGACCTACAAGCCATAAGCCAAATGCCCTCAGACGTCGACTGATGAGGTATACCCTATTGGAGGCCAAGGCAGGAGTTTGTCAAAGGTCAAGAGTTTACGAATAAAAATGTTCTCGTTATGGTTATCAAAGATTATCACTTGCAAAAGAATGTTGATTTTATACCACAAGAAAAACACCATAAAAGTGTACACGTTAAAGTGTCGACAAGGTGAAGGATGTAACTTCTATTTTCGAGCTACTCTCTTGAAAGATGCATTTGAATGGCGCATACACAAGTTCACTCCTCACTCATGTTCTCCTACCTTGAACGAGAATAATGATCGGTTCATAACCTACCATTTCATTGCCGAAGCGATGATTCCATGAGTGAAAGAGAATCTAGCACTACAAGTGAAGACAGTTATTCAATTAATCTGGTAGGATTATTGAAGAAAAACCAGCTACAAAAAAACTTGGTTGGGCCGTGCTGAAGCCATTAGAAGAGTTTACGGGGATTGGGTGCAGTCATATGCTGAATTACCCAGGTACATCTTAACCATAAGACATTACATGCCTACTTTGTTTGTGGATCTGGAGTCTAATGTTGTGTTCGAGAACGAGATGCAAACCACACCAGTTAGACAATTTAAACGTTGTTTTTGGGCATTCGGCCCATGCATAACTGCTTTCACGTACATGAAACCCCTATTGCAGACAGATGCTACTCACCTTTACGGGAAGTACAAGGGTAAGTTATTAGTCATTGTTGCACAAGATGGTAACAATAAGATTATTCCCATGGCTTTCGGGTTGGTTCCCGGGGAATCCAAAGATGACTGGAAATATTTTCTCGATCGTGTGCAAAACAAAGTTAGCGGGCCACATTGTGATGTCGTTGTAATTACTAACCGTACTGGAGCTATAATATCAATTATGAGGGAGGATCAATACTAGCTTCCACCATATGCACAACATTTCTTGTGTCTCTGTCACATAGCTTCGAACTTTCAAACCAAATACGGGAACAAGGAATGGAAGAAGTATTTGATAAACACTGGTAATTCCTCGTTTTATTCTTCTATTTGTTTTCCGTAAGTTAGTAATGTTTATGACTCTTATATTTTGTTTTGTTTATTCTTAGGTTACTCATTCAGGATGGATACTGTTGATGCATGGTTGAATAATTTAATATCTCTTCACCCCTCGATTGCTGCATTCTTCAACAATCTCCCGGTGGAGAAATGGTCTCGTGCTTATGATGAAAGTAGAAGGTGGGGTCATACAACCACCAATTTGGTTGAGTGCGTGAACGGTGTGTTGAAGATGGTTCATTTGCTGCCTGTGACAATAATTGTGGAGAGTACACTATACAAGCTAATTGATTATTTCCGAGATGACTTGGAAACGTATACTGCACAGAGGAACATCGGGTCGATTTTTACAAGGCAACTCCTGGAAAGGGTGAATGAGAACCAAATCCTATCAAATTATCACCGTGTGGTTGTCATTGATTTGCTAGATTTGGTCTTCGAGGTGGTTAACAATGGTGATGCCACCCTAAGGCGAGACAAAGGTAAATTCATCGTCCGAATCAATGAAAGAGTATATGAATGTGGGGAGTGGCGGGCTTTTAAGTACCCCTGTTCACATGTCATGGCGGTTTGTTCCAGCACCACACTTGATTGGAAGAACTATGTTCATAATGTGTACAGGCTTGATACCATGATATAGGCATACTAAGAGAACAAATTTGTTCCGTTAAGTAACCAAGGGAACTAGCCTACGTACGTTGGCCTCACCGTGGTTCCTGACCCAAATATGATGCGTACAGTTAGAGGTCGTCCGACATTTTCACATATTCCAAATGAGATGGATGAGGTGTATGAACGTGAGAGCCGAAGGTGCGGGTTGTGTTGACAACGAGGACATATTAGGAGAAACTGCCCAAATGCCAGTTATGATTAAGTTAGTATGTGTTGTCAATCTTTTTTTCTTGTCAACTGCTCCTGCTAAGACAGGTCGTGCCTTTAGCAAGCACCCAAAAAAATGTAATGGAATTTATTGTATTTTATTAAAATTTGGTATTTTTAGTGGCAATTGGTTGGTGTTATAACCGTGGTCTTAGTTAGATCATATAAACAATCATGTAGCAATATACAACTACATGAAGACCTTTTATTATATTTTGTTGTGCTTACTTAAGGCACAAACAATAGCTATTGAGTTATTGAAGCATCCTCAATGAAGTCGGATGAATCTAATTTTTGCCACGATGTTGTGGTGATATAGTACTGCATATAGACAGAGTTACAAGCAAAATGGATGTCATTTGGTACTTCGAATGAATCATATATATAATCATACAGCGCTATACATCTTCATGAAGACATTTTATTATATTTTTGGGTGCTTGCTTAAGGCACAACCTGACTTAGCAGGAGCAACATGGTAGAGTAAATGAAATAGGTAAACATATAATGAAGCGTCACAGGCATGGCATCATTCGTCATCCATGATTAACTATCTACATGTGGTTCATACTCCACTAGTAGTTGAATCTTACCCATATGTTCCTTGTTGGATATGTAGTTTTTAACCATAGTACACATGTCTTCGTCATTTGTAATTACCATCTTGCTCCAACATGGCACTGAGTGAGCAAACATCATTTTTCAGAACACAATGGATGTTGCAACGAACTTCTCATCACCGTAATCTAGGCTACAATCAACTAGAAACTTGAAATACTTAAAGTAAAAAAATCATAATTGTAAGAGGCCGTGTTGTGGCATAATCAGTTGGTTCAAAAATTAAAACCACAATCATCAAAGGATAGTATGTAGTGCAGATACAATTCACAAGGAATAAACATGTTTGAACTACAACCCAAAGGGAGAGTGCAATGGTAAGGAACGAAATTTATGTGGTTGTACAAAGGAATGGCAATTGTTGATGTGAGGAACAATTCAAGGACGGATGGGGTATTTATGGATGACATCTACTTAGATTGGGACTGGTGGAGGTAAAAATAAAACCATTCAAAGGGTTTTTGCAGTCCATAGGATCATCCGCAATTCTGATATCAATTTTCAGTCGCTGGATGACCGAGATATTCGGGATTCTTCAAGATAAGGTCTTACCCCATTAGATAAAGATTTCGGAGGCATAATAATTCGTGAATTCTCGTCGAATGGGGGGGGGGGGGGTTTAAACTGCCACGTCATCGATATCTTGGACAAAATGTATGGGAAGTGTACCCCTGGTCACCCAGATTATGTAAGTGGCGTCATATGGTGTTCTTGACCAAATTCATATGGTGTGCACTATATTTGCTATTGTTGTCAATTCAAAGCATCTTATACAATGGTGATGTCATTTCAGAGGATATGATTCCAAATGCATAACAATTGGGGGGCTACGAATAGACTGTTCAATATAGTAACCCTTATTACTTAATACATTACAGTAATCCATGGAGATCCTATAGTAAACTACGAAGATGAAATAAAAACATGGTTCACGTTCTGCAACAACATAGTAACCCTTATTACTTAATACATTACAGTCATGATAAACTAAATACCTTAATACTCATCATCCATGTCTGGTTCGTAGTCTATCATAAGATGAATTGAATCTATGTCATCTTGGATTGGGACAAAATTTCGTATCATGTTTCACACATCTTGGTCGTTCCGTATTGGCATTGTACCCCAGTATGGCCATGGATGAGTGCACAAAATCCTCCTATATTTAATAGAAGTAACACGATAACGTTGGATGCCGTCATCAAGTGCATTTTCGATCAACAACTTAAAGTGCTCAATGAAAGGTCATTTGGTAGATTTAGGATCTCCAGCCACACCCCTCTTCCTTCCGACGTGGGTTCCATACAAAAACCGTGCATTTGAAGACTGCTACGAAATCCAAAAACAACGTGCATGCAAGTGTGCTCATTGCTTATAAAATATGGGAGAAGTTATACGGGGCGAGATTTGGTTAAATGATGTTCGCCTTTTATAATTCAAAACAAACCTCAATCAATTGTATATATAGGTGGAGAAATTGCATAGCTCAAGAACTCTTCGCATACGTGCATCATATTCCTTTCTTTTTTATGGCAAATTAGAAATTGATATTCTCTTAAATTTTTAAACAAGATAAGATGATATGCAATGGGAATCTTTACCTTTACAAAGCAAGCAATTTTAAAATCGTTAAAAAATCTTGCATAAAATGCACTGAATTGCACACTATAGGTGTAACCCTCCAATATCGAACATACGATGTTGTTTTGTTAATTATAAAAATACAAGATGACCTCCGTCATTATACAAAAACTAAACAATTGAAAACATAAACACTTATTACTTTTTGTCATACGAAGATGCCCACAATAAAAATCTTAACACCACACACTAGTTCACAACATTTCCGTGACACTCCCCCTCGTCGTCTAAGACATCGTCAACACCGTAGATAGCCCCCAGTCTAGGCCTCCTCGGAGGTAATGGTAACGGGCTGTCCTCTCTGAAGCCATATACCACATAGAGCTCAACCCTAGTATAAAATTGTTGATTGAATACGAATTGATGAATCATCCATTCAACGTTGACATCGCCCTGTATCTGTAATGGCCCCCAAAACGGTCATGGATGGGAGGACAATAGTAATTGATGGAGAATCAATTCGACCACGCAATGGTAATCATTAAGCTCTTTCAGCCTCGTCTCAACAAAATTCTCAAACTCCGAGAATGTAATATCTAAGGGGATATCAAAATCGAATTGATGAGTAGAATACGTTCTTGCAAAATACAGACCTGATTGGTAGGTCATTGGTTCAATGTCATGCAACATGGTGCATGGGATATCCATGGATTGGTTTTACGAAGGTGGACAAATAGAGTTACTAAAGCAATCTTCAGTTTATACAGTGTGCATTGTTTATTAATTCATAACCTATGTGCGGTGTTTATTTGTGATGAAGAGTGAATATGGCGGAGATATTTATAGATGAAGTAAGTTGGGTTGGGCTGAGGGGGTGGCGCACCGGGTAAGAGCTCATCTCGCAGGCGCTGCAACCTAGCCTCCATCTCGGCCAGCATCTTGGCCTTCATCTCGCGATGATAGGCCGCCATCCACTCCTCAAACTCCTGCCGAGAGATATTATCTAGCGATGGCGGGGGCAAAGCAAGGAGTGGGGCGCTGGGAGCTGCTGGTCAGGAAGAGGATGAGCCGGCACTCTGCTGGTCGTCCTCTACAATCCCCTTCGGCCTAGTCACCCCGTTCCAGGAGAAGCCCATCCGCTGTATAGCGTAGCCATGAATGAGGTCCATGGGGTCAGAGACAGCCTCACCCTCAGTCCATACGCCCTGGTGACAATCTGGAGGTGCAGGAAGTGGGGGAAACCCAAGTGATGGGCGTCCTTCTACTTCACGATATGCTGGAGGTGACGGTACATCAACCCAAAGAGAGAGAGAGAGAGAGAGAGAGAGAGAGAGAGCTTGGCCGGGTCCGGGGCTGCCATGTAGTCCATCATGTACCAGTCCATAGAGTTTAAATCCTTGTTGTCCTGAGGTAAGATGTTATGGCGGAGCAGCGCTAGCATGATCCTCCTCACAAGGTCACTCACCATGTTTAGGGTCATGGTGACCCTAACATCTGTCCCGGCCTGATTCTTCTTTCTGCGCTGGACAGGGAGAGTGGACAACTAGGGCCTCCGGTGAGCTCTAAGGGCCGCCGATTCATAAACTTGCTGTGTAAAATCTAAGCATTAAAGCGGGTAGATATGTGCAATGAGTAGGCAAGTGTACCTATTCGTTGTAATACAACAAGTGTCGTATCCACAAGGAAATTGATCCAATAGTCCTAAGCTCGGTATTAAATGAAGTGAGTAAAAGCAGTAAATAGGGTTTAGCCAGAGACAAGCTTTGTTGATTAGCAAAGCATTAAAACAGTAAAAATTGTAAGTAAAACTGAATTAGTATGGAATGGAGATAAAAGCACTCTAGGATAGTGGGAATCCACTTGGCCACTTAAGTTCACTCATAAATACACTTCAACACCTATTGTCTTTTAGAACTAAAATCATAGTCTTCCAAATCATGGAGAAACTAATTCTTACCCAATTAATTCAAACCACTTAAATCCAAAGGGGCAAGAGCAATTAGATAGCATTAGAACAAGTTCTTCACCAAAGCCCTAAAATTCCAATCCCAGATCAAGAGAATTGAAAGGATTTATCCCCAATTTATCCAATTTCTAGCACTAAACCCTGGAATCACTAGAAATCTCACACAATGCAAGTGGCCAGCTCAAAGCATTAATTAAGCACCATTGGAGATAAAACAATAATCATTAATTGAAGAGTGTTTACAAGCTAATTAAGTATATCCAAGTTTCATCCCAACTTAGAGCACTATATGGGACTACTCAAGCATTACAAAGGAAACATGAGAGGAAGGATCAGAGATACCATAAGAGGAGCTTGGGGAAGGTGAGAAGCTTCTTCCTTTCTCTTCTCTTCTTCTCCTCTTCTTCTCTTCTCTTCTTCTCCCTCAAAATCACCCTTTTCCAGCTCTCTAGTCCTCATTTTTGTGTCCAAATGAGAATTCCCTTCTTTCCCCCAAAATCCCCGTCAAAAACTGCAAATCTGGGCAAAATTTGGTTCTGACCGACCCAGACTAGGTCGGTCCCGTGGGCCGGTCGGCTCTGTTAGAGGCGGACACATGAGAAGTTAAGTACGACCGACCCATGACCGACCCAAACTCTGTGGGTCGGTCGATTCCAGTAGGTTGGGCTCATGGGGGAATCATTCGACTGACCTAGACTGGGTCGGTCCGGCTCCAGAGATCTCCTCCAACTTGCGCGGGGCATAGAATTTTTGTTATGGCTCGGAATTGCTCCCCGTTTGCTAGGGGTGATCATTTGGATAATTCGGTTAACCGAAATTCAAATTGTAAAAAATAAATTGGATTTCGATTATTTCGGTTAAAAACCAAATTATCCAAATTAAGACCAAAACCGAATTATCCAAATTATCCGAAATCCAAATTTTTTTAAAAGTGAAATCCGAAATCCAAACTGAAATCCAAATTTTAGCTAGTTAGGATTTCAACTTACCAAAATTTAGGGTTTATGTTTGACTATTTGTCACTAAAGACTAGAATTAGAAAATAGGATATTCTTTTGTAAAGAAAATTTGGATAATTCGGTTAACCGAATTAGAAAAAGTCAAAACCAAATCCAAACTAAATTATAATTAGGATAATTCGGTTAACAAAATTTTCAATTCAGTTAGAAAATTCGGTTAAAAATCTAAAAAATAAAATCGGTTAATTCAGTTTTTGGATAAATCCTAAATATCCAGACTGAATGCTCACCCCTACCGTTTGTGGCGTTGGAAATATTGAGAGATGAATAATCCAAGGATGCACTTTAACAGCTCCAAAAGAATCCAAAAGTATACTCAAAATGAGCTTTTACCTATCAAGAGACCAAAATATGTAAGTTCACTATTAATCACAAAAATACTCTATTAAGTGGTGAAATGGGTCACGAATGCACTAAAATAAAGGTGAATAAAGAACCTAAATTCACATAGTTTCACCACTTATCAACTCCCCCACACTTATCTATTTGCTTGTCCTCAAGCAAAGCTAGGAACCCACAAGAAGGAGAGATATTTAGAATAAGCAAGTGTTTAGATGAATTCTCGGGCTTTAGTGAACAAAATGGTGGGAAACTCATGAGGAGTGCAAACCAACCTAATCATGGTGGTGAATGTGTGCTTAGGGCAAATTAAAAATACAGAGTTTGGGGGTATGATCTAGAGTGCTTCAAAGTTATAAAGATTAGGTGACTTGGAGGACTTTTACCATGACCAACTTCTCCCAAGAATGGGCATTAAGAATAAAACAAATGGAAAAATAGATGACTGCATTAGTTTCGCATTTGCATAAGAGATGATGAGAAGAATTGGGGCATTTTAGCCTTTGCTTTACAGAACACTCAACTCTCATTTTGTTGGTTACCGATGGTGTCTCACAATCCCTTTTTAGATTTTCACTAAGAAGCACCCCTTAGCAATCCCTAAGAGAGAAGATAGAAGGAACCCCTAAGCAATAAAAATTCACCAAGATAAGGTTATATGGTTGCACCACATATACATGCTCCTTAAGAGAGATTTTTTTCAAAAATTTGGTGGAAAATCCTAAGAATTCAAAGAAAAACTTACTTACTCTAAATGTGACTCTTAAAGGGAAGCAATAGATAAGCATAAAGAAACTGAACAGTGCACAAAAAGAAAAGGTCAGTATGTCCTCATTGTTCAACAAGAAAATTGGGTAGAAATCAATAAGACCTTTTCGAAGCACTAAACATAGAGTTGACAAAAGTATAATGCATTGTGTAAGTATTGAGGAGTTAGAGAACTAGTACTCCCCTGATAAGACATGAGTTGGATGAAGGATTCCCCCACACTTGATAGTGTCAGAGGTTGTTGCCGTGCTAGCTCCGACGGTGAAGAGTTGGAGACCGTAGGAAATTTTTTGCAAGAGTTCCTCTTGCATTTGTCCTAACTCAGCCTTGAGGAGTTCTAGTTTGTTTGCGATGTGTATATATCTACAAAGCACAATCCAAAAACTACGAGGCACAAAAAGGATTCCGAGGAATTCGCAAAAAGCCCGTGGTTAGATTCCAAAAGTGGACTCATATATGAGTATAATACCATAGTATCCAAAAGGTACATAAAACATAAAGATAGGGCAGAAAATAAAGTACATGATAGCTAAATTAAAAGAAGTTCAAATGACGGACAAAACCAATCTTCCAACTAAACATAAAAGTTTCAAACGAAAGCACTCTGGCACTTGACAGCATAAACCAGCTACTGAGGGGGTGGCACACTGGGTTAGAGCTCGTCTCGCAGGCGCTGCAACCTAGCCTCCATCTCGGCCTGCATCTTGGCCTCCATCTCGCGATGATAGGCCGTCATCTACTCCTCAAACTCCTGCCAAGAGATATTATCCAGCGGCGGGGGCAGAGCAAGGAGTGGGGCGCTGGGAGCAGCTGGTCCGGAGGAGGATGAGCCAGCACTCTACTGGTCGTCCTCTACAATCCCCTTCTGCCAAGTCACCCCGTTCCAGGAGAAACCCATCCGCTGCATAGCGTAGCCATGAATGAGGTCCATGGAGTCAGAGACAGCCTCACCATCAGTCGATACACCCTAGTGGACAATCTGGAGGTGCAGGAAGTGAGGGAAACCCAAGTGATGGGTGTCCTTCTGCTTCACGATATGCTGGAGGTGACGGAATGTAAAACCCCATCCATAACCTTCACACTTAATCAATAATCGCAGCGGAAATCATTACTTAAACATATACCAAAAGGGGCGGTGTTACACGCCGTTAGCCACCCACGTGGCTAACAAGGCTGTTACATAAAATGTATCGGTCTGACCATGCGAATCCAGAGCATAATTACAACCTTACAAAAAAATCACCTATCCAAAAAGAATGACAATATACCGAGTGTAGCTGTACAAAAATCACCAACTAGCTTTACATCCACCAAAAGTAAACGACCTCGAGTGTACAACACTACTCGGGTTCAACATCCAAAAATAACAAAATATCAACAACCTAGGATCTAAAGCCATTATACTTCCTCGATCCTCATCCTGCAAATAAACATAGCTCCCAAAGGGGGTCAACAACCTTTTGCTGGCATGGTTAACGTGCAGCCCGCTGACTACCGGGATACACGCAACTATTTGTCATGATAACATGGCGTTGATTTTATCATACAACATGCATATACATAACAAGAATTATTGCAAAAATAACAACACATACATGTGAAAACAATTCACTTAGGCAACCAACATGGTTAGTCAACTTGTAAGCCTAGAGAATGTCTTCATCCTCATGTTAAGCTTAACACATATCACATTACTGTTTGTTAGTCGATGAATAACTTAACTTGAAAGATGAGCGGGCGTAGTGACCCGAGCACATCAACACATAATTTCCCCTAGCCCGAGTGGAAGTCAGGTAGGCAAGCTTTGGCTAAGCTAATGGGAGGTCGAATTCCCCAAAAAGGAAAACTACCCTAACATAAGGAGAGAGCCGAATCTGATACAGATGTCGACCCCATACATACACGCGTGACCGGAACGACCGGATTCCTCACTCCCCGGTTAGCACTCGTTAGAAGTCCCACAATGGGAGCTTAACATAATCTCACACAAGTAAGTGTTTAAGTCCAGTTAGACATACAAGGGAAGTAAGGCACAATTCAGCAACACACGTCACAACTAAACACACATAGCCGGGTTAGAACGTTCCTTAGGTTGGGAACGTTATTACCGGATACCGTTCTCTTACGTTCCTAGCTTTGGTATAACAGTTAGCACGCATTCGAGGTTACCGGTATCGGTACGTACACGTCACATTATAATAATAACTGTAAACTCGTTTCATGATTTAATCTTACAAGGTTGTAAACACACAGAAAAGCAAACAACACAAGCCGGTGTAAACCGGTAGGCAACAACTGCAAGAAAACCATACCTTGGTCCTTGCTGTGATTGGTTCCCACCGTTGGAGAATCCTATACACATTTAGTAACTCGGTTAATTAGGTACTAGACCTTTATTAACTTGTTACTTCACATTCCTAGTTTATTTTTCTTTCACACCTTATTATGATTTTTCCATCTTTTTGTTACTATTTAACCCACCTACATGTCCTAGACAAACCCCCGCAAACGGAAGTCAAAACGGGGCTCAAACGAGCAATTATGATGAAAACAGTGACATGTCCGAACTTGTGTCCGGACATCAATGTTCGGACACAAGTCGAGACTAAAAGATGAAAACTGGCAATTGTCCGAACTTGTGTCCGATCTTTGAAGTTCGGACACAAGTCGAACAAAATTTGGGAAGATTTTACAAGCGTCCGAACTTGTGTCCGGACATTAAAGGTCGGACACAAGTCGAACAAATCTGGGAAAATTTTTAAACGCGTCCGAACTTGTGTCCGGACATCAAAGGTCGGACACAAGTCGAGCAAATCCGGGAAAATTTTTCAACGTGTCCGAACTTGTGTCCGGACATCAAAGGTCGGACACAAGTCGAGACTAAAACCTGGAAAAAATTTTGACGCGTCCGAACTTGTGTCCGGACATCAAAGGTCGGACACAAGTCGAGACTAAAACCTGAAAATTTTTAACGCGTCCGGACTTCAAAGGTCGGACAGAAGTCCGGACATCACCCGAAACTCGAAAATTTATAACACACGAGGCATGTCCGAACTTCCAAGTCCGGACGGAAGTTCGGACGTGCCTGTAATCATTTTCATGGCGTTTTCAACACAGAATTACACCCAAACTTTATACAATTTTGGCATGATCTCCCCATAGTTATTACATGTTTCCCCCACATTATTTAGCCACCAAAACACTTTGACATCAACTCATTCAAAACACAAATTTGTATACAAACCATCATTTGACAACAACCCACAATGTATATACCCTTAAAGTTTGGCACTTAAACAACAAAATTAAACACTGAATTTCCTCATATTATTAGCAACACCTGCATTACACCAACATTTATTTGCACAAAACAAAACACATTCATAGCTCACACATTAGTTGAAGGGGTTAATTACCTTTGGTTTTCTTTCCAAACTTTCCCCTTCTCTTTACTTCTTGTTCCACAATCGGTACTCAACGGGATAAATTGCTACACTAATGACCAAGCCAAGATAGCCACAATGAGTATTTAGGGTTTATTCCATTAACCCTAGAATTTAGAATTGCTTGAACACATGGGGGAATTACCTTCTATTTCAAAATGAAATGTTTGGTAATGGAATTAGGGCTAGCTCCAACAACTCTTGAAGATTAACAAGCTAACATGGAGAACAAGCATGGTGTTCAAAATAGGGAAAAATCGATTTCAAGAAGGAAATGGAGGAATAAGTGAACTTTTGATTTCCTTCTTACCTTAGAACAACAAGAAGATGATTGGCTTCAAGAATATGAAGTTTCCTCTTCAAAATGTGGTACACCCATGGGGATGAAGTATGGAGTTTTGAGATTTTGAAAGGTGCAAAGTGATCCCCAAGATGAGAGGAGTATTTTGGTGAAAGAATTTCTTGATTTGGAGCTAGGATGGAGAAGTTACAAGTGGTTGAAGTTGGGGTTTCTTTGGCTTGTAAAATCGCCATTGCTGGCACAAGAACAGAAAGAGAGAGCTGGGTGAGGGAAAGAAACGTGATGAGAGAATGAGGGGAAGAGAGAGAGTGTGAGAGAGAGAGTTAGTGTGTGAGGGGAATTTTATTTTTTGTAGTTTAGTAAATAAGGTAGAATTAATGAGTAGAGGGGGAATAAAATCTGATTTTATTTACAATGTGAGAGAGTGGCACTTGGTCATTAGCAGATAACACCCGTTAATTCCCGAACTGTCAGTTTTAACAGTCGGGTCCGGTTTCCGGAATATATATTTTTTTATTCTAAAAATTCTTAGACTTTAATTAGTATAATTATAGTTATAAAATCAACTATAATTTATACAAGTCCGTTTTAACGTTTAAAGTCACGTTTTTCGGTTTTCTCGAAAAACGTGCTTAAAGTTCGTTTGTACTTTTAATCCATTATTTGGATTCGTTTTCTTCGGGAATTTCTCCCACATGTTTTTAGTGACTAAGTAAGTCTTAAAATATAATAATTATATAATTATCTAACATATTAAGGTTTGGGGTATTTCAATCTACCCCCCTTAAAAGAACTTTGTCCCCAAAGTTCACACTTCCCACGCATCTTAAATATTAGAACACGGGGATTACTTCGGAAACAACGCTTCCATAACAAACACACAAACATTCTTTACATCGCATCGGACTCAAGGTCCTGTTAACACAACATCACTTAGACTCAAAGGTCTATAACATAACAACATAGACGTGTAATCCAATACATGTCGTACATACATAACCGAAGCGGCTCTACCCCCTTAAATAGGGGTACGTCCCGTACCCTATACATACAAAACTAAGAAGTAAACAACGACGGGTACTTCACCCTCATCTTCTCCTCCAGCTCCCAAGTGGCTTCCTCGACTTCCTGGTTAGACCAGAGAACCTTCACCAATCTCACAGACTTATGGCGAGTGTCTCGAGTCTTAGTGTCCAGGATCCGTACGGGAGTCTCCACTGATCGCATGGTCGGCTCTAGTGTTAGCCTTCGGGCTGAAGTACATGAGACGGATGAGACATATTTCTTCAACTGGGACACATGAAATACATCATGTACCTTGCCCAGCTCAGCAGGTAAATCAAGCCTGTAAGCTACCGGGCCTATCCGCTCCGTCACAACATAAGGCCCCACATATTTCGGGCTCAACTTGCCTTTCTGGCCAAAAAAACACTCCCTTCATGGGGGATACTCTAAGAAATACCTGATCGCCCACGGCGAACTCCAGGTCACGTCTGCGCACATCGGCGTATGATTTCTGTCTATCCTGAGCTGCTTTCATGTTAGCCCGGATCTGACGTACTTCTGCTTGTACTTGCTCTAAATACTCAGGTCCTATAATGACCGTCTCACTCGACTCATCCCAGCATAATGGCGTGCGGCATGGTCTACCGTACAAAGCCTGGAAGGGAGACATCTTGATCGAGCATGGTAACTGTTGTTGTAGCTAAACTCGATCAGATGTAACTTATCAATCCAGCTGGTCTGAAAGTCAAGTGCACATGCACGTAACATATCCTCAAGCGTCTGTATGGTGCGCTCACTCTGACCATCTGTCTGTGGGTGGAACGCCGTACTCAACTTCAGTTCGGTACCAAGTGCTTCCCGTGTACTTCTCCAGTACCTCGAGAGGAATCTGGTATCCCTATCAGACACGATAGTCTTCGGTACTCCATGATGTCGTATTATCTCACGGTCGAAGAGCTCTGCTAGCTTCGCCACTTTCCAGGTGTCCTTCATCGGAATGAATCGGGCCACCTTGGTCAGTCGGTCAACAACGACCCATATCATATTCAAGCCTCCCCGAGTAGGCGGAAGCCCAACAACGAAGTCCATGGAAATATCATGGAACTTCCATTCAGGAACGGGCATTGGCTGTACCATGACACCAGGACGACGGTGCTCAAACTTGACCTTCTGGCAAGTGAGACACCTAACAACATAATCTGTCACATCTTTCTTCATACCGGTCCACCAGAAATATCTCTTCATACTCTTGTACATCTTTGAAGCTCCGGGGTGAATAGAAGTAGAAGAACAGTGTGATTCACTCAGTATGCGCTCCTTCAGCTCAGCGCTACTTCGTGGAATACAAAGTCGGCCATTCAGCCTGATCAAGTCATCATCATGAAGTCGGAAATCATACTTCTGACTTCGTGCCGTCAATAAGCTTCTGTTTGATCTCTTGCATGTACTGATCTGACATCTGGGCACTCCGCACCTCTTCAACCAAGCTAGAGTGAGCGATTAGCGAATGGAGAGAGTGTGCTCGGCGACTCAATGCATCAGCTACAATGTTTGCTTTACCTTCCTTGTACTGCAGGTTAATATCGTAATCAGTAAGGAATTCAACCCATCTTCTTTGCCTCATGTTCAACTCCTTCTGAGTGAACAGGTATTTCAAACTCTTATGACCTGAATAGATCGTCACATTCACTCCATACAAATGGTGTCGCCATATCTTCAAGGCGAAGACAATGGCACCCAATTCTAGATCGTGTGTAGGATAATTTTCTTCATGTCGTTTCAACTGTCGGGAGGCGTAAGCCACGACCTTCCCATGTTGCATCATAACACAACCCATTCCTTTACCTGACGTGTCACAGTACACCTCAAAACCATCAGTACCCTCTGGTATAGTAAGAATTGGTGTAGAAGTCAAAGCATCCTTGAGCTTCTGGAATGAGCTCTCACAGTCAACTGTCCAATCAAACGGTGCATCCTTCTTCGTTAAGGATGTCAACGGTTTCGAAACACTAGAAAAATTCTTCACAAACCTCCGATAATAACCTGCCAGACCGAGGAAGCTCCGGATGTCGACAACCGTCTTCGGTCTAGGCCAGGTGCGCACAGCATCAATCTTGGCCGGATCCACAGCGATCCCGGCCTCAGAAATAACATGACCAAGAAAAGAGACTTGGTCCAACCAAAATTCACACTTCGAGAACTTCGCATAAAGCTGGTTCTCTCTCAATGTCTGTAATACAATTATCAGGTGACTTTCATGCTCAACCTTGGACTTAGAATAAATAAGAATATCATCGATGAAGACAACCACTGACTTATCCAACTGCTCTCGAAACAAACGATTCATCAAGTCCATAAACTTTGCCGGTGCATTAGACAACCCAAACGGCATGACCGTGAATTCATAGTGTCCATATCTAGTTCGGAATGCGGTCTTCTCAATATCACTGTCTCTGATAGCTATCTGGTGGTAACCCGATCGCAGATCGATCTTAGAGAATACAGATGCACCTCTCAGCTGATCAAACAAATCCTCGATACGTGGCAATGGGTAACGGTTCTTCACCGTCACGGCATTCAGCTCTCTGTAATCGATGCAGAGGCGGAGACTCCCATCCTTTTTCTTCACAAAAAGGACTGGTGCTCCCCATGGTGAAACGCTAGGGCGGATAAATCCCTTGTCGAGTAGGTCTCGCAGCTGCTCTTTGAGCTCTGTCATCTCTGCTGGAGCCATACGGTAGGGCGCCTTCACTATAGGTCCAGTGCTCGGTACCAAGTCAATCTCAAACTCAACTGCCCGTGTAGGCGGCATGCCTGGGAGCTCCTTAGGAAAGACATCAGGAAACTCCGACACAACCGACACATCTGGGCTAAACTCAGGGTCTCTCTCTATGTCCTGGACATAGCAGAGGTATACATCATTCTTCCTTCTGATTTCGTGATACATGGCCATGGCGGAAATGATCTGTGTCGAAGGCTCCCTGGGCCTCTGGCGGTATGAAATGGTAACCCCAGACGGACTCCGAAGAAGCAGACGGTGCTCGACACATAGGATTCTGCCCTTGTACCGCTCCAACCAGTTCATTCCGACAATTACATTAAAACCAAGCCTGTCGAACTCTATCAAGTCGATCAGGAACTCTTCATTCTTAATTCGTACAACAACATCTCGGTGATAGCGGGTACACCTGATCCGCTCTTTCGACGGGAGAGTGACTAGAAAGTCCTACATCTCTTCACCGTCTAACCCCAGCCTCTTCGCAAAAGATAGAGAGATAAAAGTGTGTGAGGCTCCGGAGTCGAACAAGACCGAGGCGTCCACGCCATTAACTGGGAAGGTACCGGTGAGAATGGTGCCGCTCTTGCCGGCCTCTGCTTCATTGCAGACACTCAGTATACCTCCTGTCCCGAGTGCACAGCCTAATTTATTTCAGAAACTTTATAAGTATAGCGGTAATAACACGAGTGGTTTACTCAAGAAATCAACACTGCTTTATTCATAAAACTCATCTTTACACCATGATAATATTACATTTTGCTACATCGCTTGATAACTTAGCATACTTAATGCATCACATACTTAACATACAACTGACTTCACACTTTAGATGGTTACACATAACTTCAAAACTGTCTAAAGGTTAAATTTAAACGTCCAGGTTTTATGTGTGTGGCATTGATTATTGTCGGTGGCGCCGTGTTCAATTTGATCTTCTTGATACCATGATACAGTATCCTCGACTACCCACCCATGATTAACACATCTCCCGACTCCAATACCAACTTCCTTGCGAGGTCTGCACGCTTTTGCTCGCCATACATAAATACTGCGGTATCACCAATGGACCAAGACACCACGGGTACTCCCTTACTTAGAGACTCGGGTGTTTCGTCCTTATCTTGGTGTAAACCTAATCTTCCACCTTTTTGGTAGAAATTGACAATACACAAATCTACCTTGATACTCGGAATTTGTTCCGGTTCAACTTACTGAGCAATTCCCACGGTGTGGTTAACAACCGCAAGGAACTCCTCAGGTACGCTCGGTATGGTCGCTCCATCTTCAGTTCTCGTGTCCTGATATGACTTGGTGTAAGGGTTCCAATCCTTACCCATGCACATCATCTTTAAATTCATTTTCGCCCCACTTGGGTATTCGGGTTTGTAGAAACCTCCAGGTGCTGCTCCAAGCTCGTTGCATCGTCGAATGATATGGATTTGTGCTTCGGGTGTCAAGTATCCTTTTAATAATATCATACCTGGTTGGATAACCTGACACTGTTCTGTCGGCAATGTCGATGGTGGTATCTCCGGGGTTCGGTGCGGGTGGGATTGGATAGCAGATATTGAAAGTTCCTAAGGTTTAGAATTACCTAACTTAGGTGGTTTTCACATTATACTTTAACTCATTACTTTTGTGGTCATACATTTAGACTCACTAACACACATGCATGGAAATGCGATAAGCAATCACTTATCTCACTTAACGGTTTTAAGGGGTACCTGGTCTAGAAGACGATCCTGGTGCCTCTGACCGGTCCACCACGTTCAAGGCAGCCTTGCCTGCTCCCGGCCCCTTCCCCTTCTGGGAATCAGTATTCCCTTGCCCTAGGGATGACTGATAAGTAGCCTTCGGGCCTTCAGTGGTCGCAGTGGCCTTACCCTTCCATTGCCCCTAGGCCTATAGTTCCTGCCATCGGGGTTACTGTAGCACTCGAAGTCACGGTGCCCCAGCTTCTTGCAGTAGTGGCACTGCACATCGTTCCCTTTGCAGTCCTTACCAGGATGGTCACCTTTGCACCACTTACAGAAATAGTGGCGCTCCGGTCCAGAGCCCGTACTGGCTGCTATCACAACACACAATCAATACATGCTTTACAACATAGTAATACATACTTGAATTCGGTATTCAGAATTAACTAGTTACCCTTGGGCGGGTGAGAGCGTAAGGGCTTAGCCGCATAGGCATAGGTGAGCTTCAGCGGCTCCTCAGCGGTAGTGGGCTGGGCTTGGCCCTTGCCATCCTGTTGCTGGCCCTTCTTGGGCTGAGGGTAAGGTTTCCTCTTCTTCCCTCCTTGGTACCCTTGCGAGCCTTGGCCCTCGCTCGAGACCTTGCGCTTATGCGCATTCTCCTCGTCCCTTAGTCGGACGGTGATCTCTACCTTAGCAGCGGCATGATAGCACTCCTGAAGTATCAAGGTGTTAGTCATGCCCCGCAACATATTTACATACTCACATACAACATAACTCATTCACACTTAGGCATTATTGAAGATACCTGCAAGGTATTGTACTCGGCTGGCCCCATGTCGTAGCGTAGGCGGTGGCTCAACCCACTGTAGAAACGATTCACTAAGACCCGGTTCGAGTAACCTAGGTCGGGTAGAAGATGAACAAGGTCAGTGAAGGCGGTGTAGTAGTCATCCACCGTCATTTTGTCTCCTTGCTTCAAACTGTCAAGCTCTAGGCGCTTTGCCTCTTGCACATGCACTGGATAGTACTTAGCTCGTAGTAATGCCGTGTACTGCTCCCATCCAAAATCCGGATCGGCCACTTTCTCGGTCCGTACAAGTTTCCACCAATTTCGAGCCGAACCCTTCAAGTAATACGCAGCAAGACGGACCTTGGCATCAGCAGGAACGGCCAAAGTCTCGTAGGCGGTCTCAAGCTCCGAGATATACGCCTCTAGTTTGGAAGGGTCGGTCTCCCCTTTGAAAGACAGGGGTCTTAAATCGGCCAACGCTTTCACCCAGTTGGTCTCGCGTGGCTGTGGTGGTGGTGGTTCTGGTTGATCTTGATCAACGGGCTGTTGCTGCCCTTGCTGCATTGCGGTTACTATTTGAGGTATCACTTGGGCCAGGGCGGCCGCCACGGCTTCGGCCATCATCTGTGCGGTAGGGTTATCCCCCGTGTCCCCTGGACCAGGCCCTCCGCGGCCTCGTCCTCGTGGTCGCCCTGCCATCTGAACATATACGAGAGCACATCAGTATTGTGCTTACAAACTTATCTTATCACATGTTTATAATGTCCTTTGGACGACAAGGTTTAAATTTCCTAACTCGGTATATCCCTAAGCTCGGTAATCGGTAATCAGAGTGATACTTCGCTCTGATACCACTTTTTGTAACACCCCATCCATAACCTTCACACTTAATCAATAATCGCAGCGGAAATCATTACTTAAACATATACCAAAAGGGGCGGTGTTACACGCCGTTAGCCACCCACGTGGCTAACAAGGCTGTTACATAAAATGTATCGGTCTGACCACGCGAATCCCGAGCATAATTACAACCTTACAAAAAAATCACCTATCCAAAAAGAATGACAATATACCGAGTGTAGCTGTACAAAAATCACCAACTAGCTTTACATCCACCAAAAGTAAACGACCTCGAGTGTACAGACACTACTCGGGTTCAACATCCAAAAATAACAAAATATCAACAACCTAGGATCTAAAGTCATTCTGCTTCCTCGATCCTCATCATGCAAATAAACATAGCCCCCAAAGGGGGTCAGCAACCTTTTGCTGGCATGGTTAACGTGCAGCCCGCTGACTACCGGGATACACGCAACTATTTGTCATGATAACATGGCGTTGATTTTATCATACAACATGCATATACATAACAAGAATTATTGCAAAACTATAACAACACATACATGGTGAAAACAATTCACTATGGGTAACAACCAACATGGTTAGTCAACTTGTAAGCCTAGAGAATGTCTTCATCCTCATGTTAAGCTTAACACATATCACATTACTGTTTGTTAGTCAGATGAATAACTTAACTTGAAAGATGAGTCGGGCGTAGTGACCCGAGCACATCAACACATAATTTCCCCCTAGCCCGAGTGGAAGTCAGGTAGGTAAGCTTTGGTTAAGCTAATGGGAGGTCGAATTCCCAAGAAGGGAAAACTACCCTAACATAAGGAGAGAGCCGAATCTGATACAGATGTCGACTCCCATACATACACGCGTGACCGGAACGACCGGATTCCTCACTCCCCCGGTTAGCACTCGTTAGAAGTCCCACAATGGGAACTTAACATAATCTCACACAAGTAAGTGTTTAAGTCTAGTTAGACATACAAGGGAAGTAAGGCACAATTCAGCAACACACGTCACAACTAAACACACATAGCCGGGTTAGAACGCTCCTTAGGTTAGGAAGCGTTATTACCGGATACCGTTCTCTTACGTTCCTAGCTTTGGTCATCTAACAGTTAGCACGCATTCGAAGTTACCAGCATCGGTACGTACACGTCACATTAATAATAAGAACCGTAAACTCATTTCATGATTTAATCTTACAAGGTTGTAAACACACAGAAAAGCAAACAACACACAAGCCGGTGTAAACCGGTAGGCAACAGACTGCAAGAAAACCATACCTTGGTCCTTGCTGTGTTGGTTCCCACCGTTGGAGAATCCTATACACATTTAGTAACGTCGGTTAATTAGTGTACTAGACCTTTATTAACTTGTTACTTCACATTCCTAGTTTATTTTTCTTTCACACCTTTTTATGATTTTTCCATCTTTTTAGTTACTATTATAACCCACCTACATGTCCTAGACAAACCCCCGCAAACGGAAGTCAAAACGGGGCTAAACGAGCAAATTATGATGAAAACAGTGACATGTCCGAACTTGTGTCCGGACATCAATGTTCGGACACAAGTCGAGACTCAAAAGATGAAAACTGGCAATTGTCCGAACTTGTGTCCGATCTTTGAAGTTCGGACACAAGTCGAACAAAATTTGGGAAGATTTTACAAGCGTCCGAACTTGTGTCCGGACATTAAAGGTCAGACACAAGTTGAACAGAAATCTGGGAAATTTTTAAAACGTGTCCAAACTTGTGTCCGGACATCAAAGGTCGGACACAAGTCGAGAGCAAATCCGGAAAATTTTTCAACGTGTCCGAACTTGTGTCCGGACATCAAAGGTCGGACACAAGTCGAGACTAAAACCTGGGAAAAAATTTTTGACGCGTCCGAACTTGTGTCCGGACATCAAAGGTCGGACACAAGTCGAGACTAAAACCTGAGAAAATTTTTAACGCATCCGGACTTCAAAGGTCGGACAGAAGTCCGGACATCACCCAAAACTCGGAAAATTTATAACACCACGAGGCATGTCCGAACTTCCAAGTCCGGACGGAAGTTCGGACGTGCCTGTAAGTTCATTTTCAAATAGCGTTTTCAACACAGAATTACACCCAAACTTTATACAACTTTTGGCATGATCTCCCCATAGTTATTACATGTTTCCCCCACATTATTTAGCCACCAAAACACTTTAACATCAACTCATTCCAAAACACAAATTTGTATACAAAACCATCATTTTGACAACAACACCACAATGTACATAGCCCTCAAAGTTTGACACTTAAACAACATCAAATTAAACACTGAATTTCCTCATACTATTAGCAACACCTGCATTACACTCAACATTTATTTGCACTAAAACAAAACACATTCATGGCTCACACATTAGTTGAAGGTGAGTTAATTACCTTTGTTTTTCTTTCCAAACTTTCCCCTTCTCTTTACTTCTTGTTCCACAATCGGTACTCAACGGGATAAATCGCTACACTAATGACCAAGCCAAGATAGCCACAATGAGTATTTAGGGTTTATGATTCCATTAACCCTAGAATTTAGAAATTGCTTGAACATATTGGAGGGAATTACCTTCTATTTCAAAATGAAATGTTTGGCAATGGAATTAGGGCTAGCTCCCACAACTCTTGAAGATTGACAAGCTAACATGGAGAACAAGCATGGTGTTCAAAAATAGGGAAAATCGATTTCAAGAAGGAAATGGAGGAATAAGTGAAATTTTGATTTCCTTCTTACCTTAGAACAACAAGAAGATGATTGGCTTCAAGAATATGAAGTTTCTTCTTCAAAATGTGGTACACCCATGGAGATGAAGTATGGAGTTTAGAGATTTTGAAAGGTGCAAAATGATCCCCAAGATGAGAGGAGTATTTTGGTGAAAGAATTTCTTGATTTGGAGCTAGGATGAAGAAGTTACAAGGAGTTGAAGTTGGGGTTTCTTTGGCTTGTAAAAATCGCCATTGCTGGCCACAAGAACAGAAAGAGAGAGCTGGGTGAGGGAAAAGAAAAACGTGAATGAGAGAATGAGGGGAAGAGAGAGAGTGTGAGAGAGTTAGTGTGTGAGGGGAATTTTATTATTTTGTAGTTTAGTAAATAAGGTAGAATTAATTGAGTAGAGGGGGAAATAAAATCTGATTTTATATTACAATGTGAGGGAGTGGCACTTGGTCATTAGCAGATAACACCCGTTAATTTCCCGAAATGTCAGTTTTAACAGTCCGGGTCCGGTTTCCGGAATATATATTTTTTTTTTATTCTAAAAATTCTTAGACTTTAATTAGTGCATAATTATAGTTATAAAATCAACTATAATTTATACAAGTCCGTTTTAAACATTTAGAGTCACGTTTTTCGGTTTTCTCGAAAAACGTGTTTTAAAGTTTCGTTTGAGCTTTTAATCCATTATATGGATCCGTTTCCTTCAGGAATTTCTCCCACATGTTCTTAGTGACTAATTAAGTCTTAAAATATAATAATTACATAATTATCTAACATATTAAGGTTTGGGGTATTTCACGGAACATCCACCCGGAGAGAGAGAGAGGCTTGGCCGGGTCCGGGGCTACCATGTAGTTCATCATGTAGCAGTCCATAGAGTTTAAATCCTTGCTGTCCCGAGGTAAGATGTTATGGCGGAGCAGCGCTAGCATGATCCTCCTCACAGGGTCAGTCACCATGTTTAGGGTCATGGTGACCCTAACATCTGTCATGGCCTGATTCGTCTTTCTGCGCTGGACAGGGAGAGTGGACAGGTAGTGCCTCCGGTGAGTGCCAAGGTCGTCGACCGAGATGATGGTGGTGTATTGGAAGTCCTCCAGCGGAAGCCGGAAAAAGCGTAGAAAGGTCTCCGGGGTGATGCGGATGCGCTGGCCACGGGCATAGGAGATAATGGTAGGTTGCCCGAGCCCCGCCTCCTCAGCAGCATTGGCGTAAAACTCTTTCACATGACGAGGGCAGTATTGGCCGCCCATGTCCAAGACACACCCCCACCCAGTGCGGTCCATAACATCCTGAAGCCCGAGGTCGGAGAGAAGCTCGGGGTCGACAGTGCGCTCCTGTACGAATTCTCAAGTGCGAGGATTGTTGTACCAGCTTCGGGCCTCCTCGTTGATGAAACGGCCATCAATAAGACCCGAGGAATGACGGGCAGGCACGGGTGCGGGCGCGGGAGCCTGAGAAGAGTTGGCGCCACTCTTGCGCTTGGAGTTGCGTCTGGGTCGAGAACTCATGGTTCTGAAACATCAAAAAGCAAACAAAGGAACACACAAGAAAAGGAAACAGAAAACAACCATGTAGTAGTTAGATGGAAGATTAAAAGGAAAAGAAACAAAAGATAATTGTGCAACTAAAATAAAAATTTGGGCAGAGTCTCCCCCGTTTTTCTCCCCTTTCCCGGTTCTAAGAACCTCCACAAAACTAACCAATTGGTTGTCATTCAGATATTTAGCACCCCATTAACTCATTTCATCCTAGAAGGTCAAAACTTACCAAGCAATTCACAATGCACCAATGTTTGCACATTTTAAGCCATCCGAATTCCTAACCTCGCTAGTGTACTACCTTAGACATTGTAACAACCAATTTCACTCACTAACATCCAGCAATTCCAAGAAAGCCATTTCATGATTGAAACACAAGGAAATAGGGCGAAAGAAAGCCGTATTTAATTTAGGACATTTAAACACAAAAATCATGCTAACACACCCAATTTGCCCCATTTTCCATTCGAATTTGCATACACACCCCATAAGCACAATAAAAGACTGTCCTAAACTCTAAAGTTGCAAAAATTAGAAATTTTAGCATGAACCCTCGTTCGGTTCGCACACATTATAGCCTAAAGTGTAACTTTCCGAAACTTGGCCCAAAAATCCGAAATTAATGCTAGAGGGGCATACCTTGGCTTTTTGGAGAGGTAATTAGGCACGAAATTTGATCGATTCAGGAAAAATTTGACTAGAAACGAATTTGGGCAATTTCTGGAAATTTGGGAATTTAGTGATTTTGGTGGGTGTGAATGTTGTTGGAGTGGGAACTGGTGCGCGGAAGGTGGCGCGGTGGTTGCGGGTGGCACGTAGCGCAGTACGGCGTCGAGGTGGCACATGGCTGGAACTCTGGTGCGGTGGAGCTGGTCTGGCTGGGTTGGTGCTCACGAGGAAGAGGGGAGTGGGGGGTGTGTGCGCAAGGGAGGGGGACGTGGGTTTGGTCGTGTCGGGAGGTAGGGGAAAAGGAAAAGAAAGAAAAGAAATGAAAGGGGGGCCGATTTTTAACAAAACGCTACATTTTGGGGCTTTTTTTTCAAAATTTTGAACCAGACCGACCCATGTCCGACCTAGAACTGTGGGTCGGTCGGTTCCAGTAAGTTGGCTTCCGAAAATTTTAACTAGACCGACCCAGGACTGTGGGTCGGTCAGTTCCAGTATGTTGCCTTCCGAAGGTTTTGGTGCGACCGACCCAAGACCGACCCATACAGTCTGGATCGGTAGACTCCAGTAAGTTTCCCCTTGAGAATTACACTAGACCGACCCGCAGTGGGTCAGTCATCTGGGTCGGTAGTCACAAACATTGCCCCATTCCTTTTGTTTTTCTTCTCACAACATTAATAGTCATCCCAAAAACCATCAAAACCATAAAAACATCCAGAACCAGCTAAAATAAGTACCCACACAAGCAAAAAGAATCTACCCATGCTACTACACTAAAATTACTTAAAGAGATCAAAAGAGGTCCGGGTTGCCTCCTGAAAAGTTGCCCTTCTTTTTAAGGTCTTTGGCTAGACCATAGTTTAAGTCAGATCAAACCTGGGCATCCCGAAGATGTAAAGCACAAGCTTCAACCTTTTCGATGTCGCCACCCACATAATGCTTCAACTGGGAACCGTATACAGAGTTATCCTTGTGACAGTGAAAGGACCCGCCCAATGGGATTTTAACTTACCAGGGCAAAGCTTCAGTCGGGAGTTGTAGAGTAATACCCGATCACCCGCATGGAACTCCCGCTTCATGATCATCTTATCATGCCCTTGTTAGCTTTCTCCTTATATATGCGGCTGTTCTCATAGGCTTCCTCTCGAATTTCCTCTAACTCGGTTAGGTTGAACTTCCTCTTGTCGCTTGCCTTCTTTATGTCATAGTTGAGGGCCTTCACCGCCCAATAGGATTTGTGTGTAAGCTCGACCGACAAATGACAAGCTTTACCATAAACCAGGCGGTAAGGAGACATACCTATTAGAGTTTTACAGGCGGTTCTGTAAGCCCACAGAGCTTCATTAAGCTTCAAAGACCAATCTTTTCAGGAAGAATTGACGATCTTTTGAAGGATCCATTTGAGCTCTGGGTTTATCACCTCAGCTTTGCCATTTGCTTGGGGGTGGTAGGGTAAGGCAACCTTGTGTCTCACTCTATACTTGGTCATCAATGCCTCGAACTACTTGTTGTAGAAGTGAGATCCCCCATCACTTAAAATTGATCGTGGCACTCCAAACCTCATGAAGATGTTCTTCTTCAAGAACCTAATCACAACCTTGGCATCATTCATAGGGGAGGCGTGGCTTCCACCCACTTGGTAACGTAGTCGACGACCACCAAGATGAAGAGGTTGGAACATGAAGAGGGGAAGGGGCCCATGAAGTCGATACCCCATAAGTCAAATGGTTCCACCTCTAGCATGATGTTCAGGGGCATTTCATGCCTGCGGGAGATGTTGCCAAGTCGCTGGCACTGATCGCATGAGGCCACAAAAGCATGACTATCCTTATGTAGGGTCTTCCAAAAGAACCCGGCTTGAAGAACTTTGGCTGTAGTGCGGACTGGTCCATGATGGCCTCCGGCTTCACCATCATGACAATGATGAAGGATTTCTCAAATTTCACCTCTTGGGACACACCTTCTGATCACCCCATCAGCATAAGCCTTGAACATCAACAGATTATCCCAGTAATACTGCTTGACATCGGAGAAGAATTTCTTACGCTGAAGAGAGTTCATCTCATGTGGGATCATCCCCCTTGCCAAATAATTTGCAATATCGGCATACCAAGGGTCTCCATTCTCCTCGAGCACAAAAATGCTTTCATCAGGGAAGAATTCATTGATCGGTACTCCATCATCCGGTGCTTCCATTCTAGAAAGATGGTCGACAACCACGTTCTTCACTCTCTGTTTATCCTTGATTTCAATCTCGAATAATTGTAGAAGAAGAATCCATCTGAGAAGTCGGGGCATGGTATCCTCCTTGTTGAATAGATATTTAAGAGCTGCGTGATCGGTGTGGACAATGACCTTACTCCCAAGAAGGTAGGATCGGAACTTGTCAAGAGCAAACACCACCGCCAACAATTCCTTTTCGGTAGTGGCGTATTTCTTTTGAGCGTCGTTGAGCGTTCTACTAGCATAGTAGATACTCCTCAAAATCCTCTCATTCTTTTGGCACAAAACAGCTCCCACCGCGTATTCGCTAGCATCGCACATTATCTCAAATGGAAGATTCTAATCGGCAGACATGACGATGAGGGCTGAAATGAGGCACTCCTTCAGGGTATTGAAAGCCTCAAGGCACTCCTTGGTGAATTTGAATTTAGAGTCCTTGGCAAGGAGGTCACACAGTGGCTTGGATATTTTAAAGAAGTCCTTAATGAATCTCCGGTAGAACCCAGCATGCCCGAGGAAGCTCCTCACATCCTTGAGCGTGGTGGGTGGGGGAAGTTTCTTGATAACTTCCACTTTAGCTTGGTCAACTTCAATGCCTTTAGATGATATCTTGTGGCCAAGGACAATGCCCTCTTGGACCATGAAGTGACACTTCTCCCAGTTCAACACAAGATTTGTCTCTTCACAACGGGCGAGAATGACATCAAGATTAGCCAGGCAAGTGTCGAAGTCGAGCCCGAAAAATGAAAATCGTCCATGAAGACCTCGATGCTCTTCTCCAAGAAGTCCGAGAAGATAGACATCATGCACCTTTGGAATGTGGCGGGGGCATTGCAAAGGCCGAAGGGCATCTGGGTGTAGGCAAATGTTCCATAAGGACAAGTGAATGTTGTTTTCTCTTGGTCCTTATGAGCAATTGGGATTTGAAGGTACCTGGAATATCCGTCCAAAAAGCAATAGTAGTCCTGACCTGCTAACCTCTCCAACATCTGATCAATGAATGGGAGGGGGAAATGGTCTTTTCTGGTGGCGGTGTTCAGCTTCCTATAGTCGATGCAGACTCTCCACCAGGTCGTGGTCCTTTGAGACACCATCTCACCCTTATCATTGGGGACCACAGTCATACCACCTTTCTTGGGCACCACTTGCACTGGGCTTACCCACTTGCTATCGAAGATAGCATAGATAATATTCACAACAAGCAACTTCAAAACCTCATTCTTGACCACCTCCTTCATGTTCGGGTTGAGCCTTCTCTGAGGTTGAACCAGAGGCTTGTAGTCATTCTCCATAAATATCCGATGAGTACAAAAGAGGGGGTTGATGCCCTTGATATCGGCTATTGACCACCCAATGACCCTTTTATGGCTTCGAAGCACCTTCATCAGACTTTCCTCTTGTGCACCTGTCAAAGAAGAAGAGATAATAACAGGTAGAACACACGGGTCAGTCAAATAAGCGTATTTAAGATGAGAAGGTAGAGGTTTCATCTCCATAGTGGGAGGCTTCTCGACCGAGGTGGGTGGATTTTTTGCAACACACTCTAGTAGCTCCGGTGGTGGGTAGCAGGTTCTATGGGGAACAAATCGGTTATTCAGCTCCGCTACCATCTCTCTCATCTCCGGGATGGCCTCATCATCATCAAAGGCTTCAAGCAAAGCCATTTCAAGAGTGTCATTTTGAACAAGAGTAAGAGAGTGATCTTGGGAAATATTAACAATGACATCTGTAGAAAATATAGCCTCAACTTATGAGGGTCTCTTAACAACTTTAGACATATCAAATTCAAGTGTTTCATTATGAAGACGTAGGATTATTTTTCCTTGTTCCACATCTATAAGGGTCCTAGCTGTTCGCATGAAGGGTCGACACAAAATCAGTGGCACTCTCTTATCTTCCTCCATATCAATAACAATAAAATCAGCAGGGAAGACAAATGTTCCTACAGTCACTACTAAGTCCTTGACCTTTCCCTTAGGGAATACCAAAGATCTATCAACAAGTTGTAACTGAATGGAGGTGGGTGCACAATTACCAATTCCTAGCTTATTAAAGATTGAGAGAGGCATAAGATTTATACTAGCTCCCAAATCACATAGTCCACTACCACAATCAATTTCATTAATAAAGCAAGGTACGATAGACAAACCTGGATCTCCGAGCTTTGGAGGAAGGCTTCTTTGAAGCACTGCCAAAACTTCTTCCATGAGGTGCACAGTTTCTGCTTCGTCTAATGATCTTTTGTGTGCTATGATATCTTTCATGAATTTGGCATAGTTGGCATCTGTTTAAGAGCATCAGAGAGAGGAATGTTAATTGTCAATTTCTTGAATATGCTCAAAAACTTGCCAAATTGCTCATCCAAAATTTTCTTTTTAAATCGGTTTGGAAAGGGAAGGAAAGGAAGATGTTTGACAAGAGTAGAAGAGGGAGAGAATTCAGGAGCCTTTTTCTCCTTGGGAACATTTTTCGGTGGAGGAAAAATTTCTTCCACGATCTCTTCATTTCCCTCTTCTTCTTGATTCACTTGCGATTGACTTTCTTGAAGTTCAGATTCATCATGCGGTAAGGAGGATTCAAGAAGTTGCCCACTTCTCAAGGTCACCGTGATTGCTTGTTCTTTAGGATTAGCCTTCGGTTGACTTGGGAGGGTTCCACTCGACCTCTAAGAGAGCTACTGAGAGATATGCTCAAGTTGGGTCTCAACCCTTCTGTTCGTGGCTTCCTGATTTGCTTTGAATGTGTCTAACTCCACCGACTTGCTTTGAACCACTGAGACAAGATTTTTCATCATGTCTCTCAATTCGGCATTTGCATCAGATTGAGGCGGCGGTGGTGGAGGCTATTTTTGAAAGCCTGGGGAGAACCTTGAGGTCTATACCCCATTTGAGAGTTTTGAGGTTGAGGGTTGGTTTGAGGTCTAAAGCTTTGGGAGGCGTTATAAGAGTTGCTCGGTCCTCCCTGCCCTTGCTCGTTGCTCTTCTATGAGAAATTCGGGTGATTTCTCCATGGGGCATTGTTGTTGTTGTAAGAGTTTTTCTAGCAGTTACTGACAAACTTCACTTCCTCTTGGTCGCCCATGTACCCTTTTCCTTCGCATTGGTGGGTCTCATATGGGCCAGCACAAATTGCATAACCCTCAGAGGTGGCTTCTAAAGCAAGAGAGCCAATGACTTTGGCGTTGTCTTTTTGGCCAACCGCTAACTTCTCCACCATTTTTGTGAGCGAAAAGATTTGAGCTAAGAGGTGATCGGTTGGCTCGACATGTAGGAGACCGACGGCCCTTGGAGCTCGGCCTTTGCCCGTAGCCCACTGTCTTGTATTTGTAGTGAAATACCACATTAATTAATTAAAATTAATTTAGGGGATTTCTTCTATTAAAACCCTAAATAATACTATTAAATACTAAATTATTATATAGTATTATGAATTTAATAATAATATTTATAAGTCAATAAATCTTGGGAAAAATTCTAGACACTCTAATTATATTATAAAGATTTTAGAAATATTTGGAACATTAATTTGAATCATAAATGTCAATATAAAATCATAGAAACCTTAAAGCTTCTTAAGCCTTGCTAGGGTTGACTTTTTGAGAATGGTCAAACCAGCCCATGAAACCTATGCCAAGAAAAAGGTTATAGAAAACCAAGAAGATTGATAATAAGAACGTTAAAAATGGATCATCCTAGCCAAAGTTATGATACAATGAAGTTTAGAGCCAAAATTTTAAAGATTTCTGACATGGCTAGGGTTGCTGACTCAGCCACACGCGCCTCTGCAGTGGCGCCACATCAGCCTCGCCAGGCTTTCCCTAAAAATCTGGCTAAGTCCTCTAGCAACCTTCTGAATATTACCCTAACTTGTGACTTTGATATCTCAGCAGTCTTTTAGAATTTTCGAATGTCGTTTTCTTCATTCTCTTCTACTACAAACCCTCTTTCCAACCATTACTCATACAAAACCTAATTCCTTCTACATCGACCACAAAATCAATCTGAATTTACCTCCCCGAAAACTGCAACCCAGAATTTCCAGAGAAATGAGTTAATCAGGTAAACTTCGACTTGTCATAACTTCTTCGTCCGTGAATGAAAATTCACGTTCTCTAGCTTGTTTTGTAGATCTCTAATCCCTCTACAACTTTTCTGTTCACACCCAAGGCCAATTCCCAATCGTGTGCAAGAACGAAGCGTCTAAAGTTTCTGATTCGTCATGCACATAAAATCATAGAATTTCTAGAAAAACGCAAGGTATAAACCTGAGACTTTCCACTTGAATTTATTCCTGTGTATCCGTATTAGATCGAGATGTTGCTATCAAATTGTAGAGCTACATCTCCTCTTTCGAATGAGCCCAAAAACTTGTCCTAACTCAATCTGTGCTGCAATTTATGGATCAGCAAAGTTCGACCCTCAACAACTCGTAAAAGTCAAAGTTTTCCGGAAATCAAATTCGATCTTCCTCATTGGCGCACCTCCGGTAGGTTTCCGATCAAATTGATCCGTTCTTGTCATTCGTTATTGCAATACCGGTCAAACCCACCTATCAATTTAATCTATTACGCACTATATTGAGAGAATTTTGTCGAATTCATCTCGAAACAACATGAACCCTAGTTTCTTCGAACCCATAATTGTTTCCTCGATTTCGTGCACCATAGATCGTAAAATTGGTATCAGAGCGTAGTTACGCTCTGAACCCAAGAAAACAAGTCGAGTGAAATACTTAGAATATAGGTGCACTTAAAAATGGGGAATTGGGGTTAGAATTGGAAAGTGAGGCTTCTAGTAAGGTATGACTCCTAACCCTTCTTGGATTTGTGAATGATTCATTTATACACTTTTCTTTTTATGAATATCTGTTGAGAATGGTATGCTGTTATACCGTTTGAACATGAAGTTACAATAAAAATATAAGCTTGGAACATAAGCTATTGGGCATGATAAGACTTTGGTTGGGATAAATCATACTTATGGAGAATACATGGCTAAGAATACAATTCTTCAAAAACTAGTACACAAGTTCTTAGAATTTTACATAATACTTTTGGTTGAAAATAGTATACAAATAAAGCTTAGAATAACTAAATTAGTATTGATATTATGTGATAAGTACCTCAATTCCTTTAAAGTTTGAAAATAAATCCAAGAACTACTTGGTACAAATTGTTGCCTAAAGATAATATTTAGGATAAATCTTAAGTCTAGAAACTTATTAAGCTAACAAGAACTAGTAGCATATTAGAAAAGATCAACATCCGAACCTGTAAACCACACTAAAACTTTATGTTAACTTTAAAAAGAAAATACCTAAACCTAACACCCTACGGGAAGTGTCTGGTGCGACGAACTCCTAGGCTGAAAGTAGTGGGGTGCACACCCACTCTTGGAAGTCTAGGGGCTAGACAAGCCTTGTCATCTAACCGGGAGTAATCTTCTATGGAAGTGATGGAATGCGTTGAACTTGAGGAGGATTGGTGGTAAGACGTTACCATCATGAAATCTTGAGCTAGACATATTTCATTACTAGCCACGATGGACAATTCAAAACTAATGGCATAAGATCCAGTATTCATTTCATACATGTAAAGAGTTTATGGAGTTAAATCCTTGGTGAAAAAAAAAGAAAAAAGACTTACATATGGAGTGAAAACACAAGAGTAATGATGTTGAAATCTGGGTTCAGGTTGATTTCTTTTGACACATAAACTTTATGAGAAGCCTGAAATAACCCTACAACAACAATATGAATGTTGGATGATGTGGTGGAACATACCAATCTATGGAGGAAAGAGATTTAAATTTGAATACTGGAAGGTAGAACATCTACCCCTTGTTGAATATAAAAACCATTAAAAAGTAGTTACTTAAAGATTGAGTGAAGAAAAGAGTATACTAAACTGAGTATCATTGATTCTTAAATACTTGGAGTATTGAGCATCTAGTGAAAAAAATTGAGAAGTACTTTAATATTGGAAATTCTCATGTTTATTGGGAAGTCTAACATTATACCTATATAAAATTTTAGAAGTCACACTTAGAGTGATATTAAAGAAAAACCACCATTATCTAAGAGAGTACTAAGATTTAAGGATCAGATACTTACATAGAACAAACCTTAAGACAAATAATTATCAAGAGTGAGTGAGTTTTCACTATACTAATTCATTTGACAAAAAAAATTTACATAAAGATCCTACCTTGAAAAAAGCAATTTAAGAGAAAGAAATAAGATTTTGGAGCTATATTTTAATTGATAAGAACTTTCTAAAACTCTGCCCCGTGTGAAATTATATAAATATATAATAAGTAAATTTTATGAAGTAAATACTTAATGACCGACTAAAATACTATGGTTGATTAAAAAAAAGAAAACAATTTGAAACTGGAAAAGTCACAGAAAATATATTTTTATATAAAGGAATCTCATGAAACTAACTTAAAAGGGTATATAATATGAACTTTTAACGTATGATTGGCTAATAAACCTTTGAATATAATTTTCAAAGATTATCTAGGATTATTATATGATCTGAAATATATTTTTTTATATACGGTATGATACTATTTCAAATAAGTTCATGAATTTTCAAGCCATGACAACTAAGAGACTTTAGGTTATAAAATGCTTCTAGAGATAGCATTTGAATAATTACATTACATTATAATGGAAATTTTCTTTTATGAATTAATACTTTCCAAATCACATGATTTAAGATTTTGATACTTATTACATTCAATACCTAAATGAATAAAGAGTGAACTAAAATGTTATTTTAGTAATATATAAATATAACCTATGTTCTTCTTTTTTTCAAAACTTAACCTACTATATGAACGATGAATTCTAAAGATCCTACCTTGAAAAAAGCAATTTAAGAGAAAGAAATAAGATTTTGGAGCTATATTTTAATTGATAAGAACTTTCTAAAACTCTGCCCCGTGTGAAATTATATAAATATATAATAAGTAAATTTTATGAAGTAAATACTTAATGACCGACTAAAATACTATGGTTGATTAAAAAAAAAGAAAACAATTTGAAACTGGAAAAGTCACAGAAAATATATTTTTATATAAAGGAATCTCATGAAACTAACTTAAAAGGGTATATAATATGAACTTTTAACGTATGATTGGCTAATAAACCTTTGAATATAATTTTCAAAGATTATCTAGGATTATTATATGATCTGAAATATATTTTTTTATATACGGTATGATACTATTTCAAATAAGTTCATGAATTTTCAAGCCAAGACAACTAAGAGACTTTAGGTTATAAAATGCTTCTAGAGATAGCATTTGAATAATTACATTACATTATAATGGAAATTTTCTTTTATGAATTAATACTTTTCAAATCACATGATTTAAGATTTTGATACTTATTACATTCAATACCTAAATGAATAAAGAGTGAACTAAAATGTTATTTTAGTAATATATAAATATAACCTATGTTCTTCTTTTTTTCAAAACTTAACCTACTATATGAACGATGAATTCTAAACTTTGTTTTTGCCAACAACCGTAAGAGAGGCAAAGTGAGTTAGGAAAATGTGTAGGGAACACTAAAAGATTTATTTACAATCAAGCCACAATAACAACGAGTGATATTGTGCATCAGATAATGAACCAAAAGTAACAATTCAAACTTCACTTAATGCCTTCAATAAAAAGAATTAGGAGTAACAAACAGTAAACCTTTAATGATGAGTGCTAATTAAACCTGAAAGGTTTTGTCCAATAAAACGCCATGATTGAATAAATACTACGTTGACTATCTAGTCAATTAACCTTGTAAAGCATATTTAAAAAGAGTGACCAACTAAATTTTGGATGATGGTTAGACCATGTGTACATATATGCAGACAATGAACTGCATCCTTGAAGGAGGAATCTCCATAGGAGATGTAAATATTTTGCTCCTTAAAGTGAGTTTACATTCCACTTCATTATTACGAAACGGATATGAGTCGTACCCTAATTTTAAGGGGGTACGACATCCTCATAAAATAAACATACAATATAAAATGAACATATAATGGACATATCATTCTTACCTGTCATAACATGAAAAGATAAGAATCATAAAATAAAATTTTATAACAACCAAGAACATACAAATACATAACAATCAAGAGATATATATATATCGATCATAGATAAAATAATGGTGCAATAAAATTTACAACAAAGCTAGATAATAAGGTGTTGAATTTTTTGAATGGGGCGTTTGAAATAAACATCAAGTAATTGAAAGAAACAGAAACTAAATATTTAGAAGTCTAGCATGATCCATGCATATTGTTGTGATTGGTTTTTGAAACAACCTTATTGGATAATGTGTTCTGAGTGATAGTTCATGTCATATACCTCTGGCATCTACTGGATGCTAATTATGAGATATTCTGTTATACTCTTTATTCGAACCAGGAGTTTTGTTTAATGTTACTGCGTCCAGGGCCGTGGCCCGGTAGAAGACTTCAAGGTGGTGGATCTACCAGAGCACTACTTAGACCTCTTCAAACTATATGACCCAGTGGGTGGAGGGCATTTCAACATCTTCGCAGCTGGTCTCAAGGCTGCTGACAGAATTGTCACGGTTAGTCATGGGTACTCCTGGGAGGTCAAAACCGTTGAGGGGGGATGGGGCTTGCACAATGTCATCAACGAGAATGACTGGAAATTCAGAGGGATAGTCAATGGGATCGACTATAAGGAGTGGAGCCCACAGTGTGATGAACACTTAAAATCTGATGGATACACAAATTACTCTATGGACACCCCTCAAACGGGCAAGGCTAAATGCAAGGAGGCCCTACAGAAGGAGGTCTACCTGTGCGGCCGGATGTGCCGTTGATTGGATTCATTGGGCGGTTTAGATGCCCAAAAGGGGTAGACATTATAGCTGAAGCAATTCCGTGGATGATGAGTCAGGATGTGCAGTTAGTGATGCTGGGTTCAGGTCGGCCTGATCTAGAACAGATGCTGAGGAACTTTGAGAACCAGCACAAGGATTGCGTACGTGGGTGGGTTGGATTTCAGTTAGTATGGCGCAATAGGATCACAGCCGGTGCGGATATCCTTCTGATGCCGTCAAGATTTGAGCCGTGGGCTGAACCAGCTTTACGCAATGTGCTACGGGACCCATTCCGGTGGTCCATGCTGTTGGTGGGTTAAGGGAGACGGTTCTGCCATTTGACCCATTTAGTGAGACAGGTTACGGGTGGACTTTTGACGGGGCTGAGTCGGGAAAGCTGATACATGCGCTTGGTAACTGTCTGCTGACTTATAGGGAGTATAAGAAGAGCTGGGAAGGGCTTCAGAGAAGAGGAATGGAGCAGGATTTGAGTTGGGATAATGCTGCTCAGTTGTATGAGGAAGTGCTTGTTGCTGCAAAGTATCAGTGGTAGGTTGAGATTCTAACGTCTTACACTGACTCTATGATATACTCTTTTTGTACAAATAGTATCTGTAATTGATTCATGTATACGAATAGCACTTGGAGTTGATCTAGTATATACGTTGTGAAATGACAAATTAGCCTGAAAATCTTTGAAGTCATTTAGTTCTAATCAACTATGGGGTCTCTAAGGAGAAAAATCCCCTCCGCCTCCCACTTGAGCATTTCTGTGAATTGAGCACCACATTTTTGCGATCTGACCGACCATAATACTATCTTTTGTCCCCGACAATCTACAATGGGCAATGCGCGTGCAAAGCATGAAATAGTGCATGCCTTGTGTGTGATCCGGGTGTTAAAACCGAACAATAGTGCCTCCAAATTACCTACCCAAGCTCTTAGCAGCGTCAGCCAAATTTCAGGGGAGAAGTCTAATGTGCTCGTAGAAAGTATAATACTAAATATACAAAAATACAACAAGAACCCCGTTGGGTTTAGTGGTGATTGAGACTGAACTTGGTAGGGAGAACCATGGTTCGATCCCCCGCAATGACTATTGGGGGGACTGGAATCTATTCACCCGGAGCTGGCGAACCGGGTGGTAGACAAAAAAAAAAAAACAAGAAAAAATTAATTGAACATGCCAAAATTGTAACACGATATTAATAAATGTGATTATATAAACCCGGAGCTTTTATTAAAAATAGGAAAAGGATAACATATCACTAATCTGAGACATTCATTCCACGTGATAACCACACGAGCAAATCAATAGTTCAGATAAAAAATTAAAAAGAAAAGTTGGGGCACAGTCCGTATGCCTTCACTCTTCATGTAAATTAAGAAGAAAAATCAGGGGTCGTTTCTACTGTCATTGAAGCTATACTTTTAAAATATGTGAGCAGCTTAGGAAACATGAAGAAAAATTAGGGGTCGTTTCTACTGTCATTAAAAAGAAGTTACTTAAAAGATTGAGTGAAGAAAAATTAGGGGTCGTTTCTATTTGTTGAAGCGTTTTAGTTGCTTTTTGTGATTGTCGTTTCTATCATCTCATACATCTTGGTAGTATATAATATCAGTAATCTTACTTGTCATCAATTGTATAATTGATAAAGCAAAACCGTTTAAATATTTGTACCTCACGGTGCGAGGAATTCGTTGATGGAGGAGTATTAATGAAGTCAAAACACAATATCTATCTGTCATGATCAAAATGATGCGATCAAAAGCACCACTATTATTATTAGCTGACACATGATATCATAAAGTCCTACTCTGAAGATCTCTTTAATCTAAATTAAGAAACCCTAATGACCCTATGCTATCAAAGACAACAAGCGCTAATCAACTGAGCATACAAATGCAAAAACCCTAATCTGATTGGAAACACCATACCCAAACCATCTACGACGAGCATTGCTTCTTCATGAAGTTTTGAAAGAGTGGAGTCTTGAAAATGGGAACGAATGAGCAATCATTGCTGACAGTCTTAATGAAGCTGCAACACTTGGCTCCGAGTGCAAATTTCTGTAATTCAGAGGAAGTATAGAGATCATGGATGCACGAACCAACAGTAACATCATGGAATGACTTGGAACATTTCTGCGCTTGTTCAATGGATGGATGAGGTGGGACTGGTGGGCTGGATGGCGAAGGGCTGACTGGCGATGGGTGTGGGTATACTGGGAAGTGAGGGTATGGGAAGTGAGGGTATGGGTGTGGGAAGTAAGGGTATGGGTGTGGAAAACGAGGGTATGGGAGAGGGAAGTAGGGGAATAATGCTTGTGTTTGTTGAGGTTGTTGCTGCTCCTCTTGAGAGAAGGATATTTGGGCCATTGCGGCCATGATTGCTAAGATAACAAAGAAAGCTTTCATCTTTGTAAGGTGATTAAGTGGGTAATTGAAAGAAAATGGTGAATGACTGTCAATGTTGAGAATGAAGGACTCAAGGTTGGATGAACCGGAGAAACTAAAGAATTCATATTTATAGGGTCAGTGCAAGTACTAGTGAAGTCTAAATGTTGAAAAAAAAGGATGATTGATAAGGTTGTTGAGAAATAAGAGTGTTGATTTTTTATTGACATTGAGAAATAATAGTGGAAACAAGTAATCCGTTATCTCTCATTAATACTATTATTTTTTTACTTTTAATGCACTTTAAAAAGAGTTTTTTTTTTAGTTAATTTTAAAAGGAGTTAACTGGAGCTAATCGTTATAATATTGTGGGTTTTTAAGGTGTTGACTGAGTTTTCTCTCAGTATTGTATTTCTGTTTTGTTATGTGTGATGAGTACATATTTACAATACAATTATAGTGTTCTATTTTGAGTTTCCTTTATAATACTACAAATTAACCCACACACTTTTTTGCGGTGGACAAAAGTTTCAGAAAATTTTATAGATAAATTAAAAAATTCTTAATGATGTAGTTTGAAAATAAAAAGACTTACCATAGGAGTTTTTTTTTATGTTTTAAGCAGATGTATAATTAAATGTTATCAAAAGTTTTCTTGGATTTATGGAGTATTAATTTATCGTTTACGATTTTTTTAAAGACTTTTTGTAAGTTCAATCTATTTTATATAATGGATTGATCACTTTTTCAATATTGAGATTTTTATGATCGTCAAAAAAAATAATAAAAACATTAACGAACCTAAATAACACATATTTTCAAATTATGTATTTTTGCCTCGTCTAAAAACAGAGCCAAAATAAAAAAGGCTGCTTCCAAAAATTCTCACATTATCTATTCCTCAATCTTAGGAATTCTTTATTTAAGTCATTTAGGCCATATCAAAATTTAATGAAATTAAAAAAATAGTTCTAGCCACTTGGTAAAGATTTAACCATTAAATGAGTTTTTAAGTTTTGTTTACATACCACAAATGTCCAATTTGCTTATTAGCAGAAGAATAAATTCAACAAACATCGTCTACTTAAGATGATAAAAAGAATCTCTTAAGCAATCAGCAGCCGCTCTAGACATTGAGAAAAAAGAATGGTGTATTGAGAGATCATAAGCAATGATTATTATCCGCTTTATAAATATTTATGTTCTTTTGAAACTATAAAAAATATTATATAGAATTAAAGCGTCTGAGATACAACCTACTGTAGTCATCCTGGCTACATGTGACTTAATACACTGAAGGTTCATGTTGACTTGGCAAGTAAAAAGAAAAAATATATTTATTTTTTTTTTAAAAAAAAAGTAAAATTGGCGCTGCTAAAGGTTATAGTGCACAAAACGTAAAATAAAACTTGTACAGATGGTCATATAAACCTGTACAAATGTTCAATAAAACATGTACATTCTCACGTAAAAACATGTACATCCTCACGTAAAAACATATACATCCTCGCATAAAAAACATACATATGGTCACATAAACGTATACAAATCATTAAATATGTACATCCTTAGATTAAAACTTGTACATATAAGGGAGAAAACTTGAACATATGGTTATACATACATGTATAGATGTTCATTAAAACATATACATTATGGTAATTGAACATGTACATTCTCACATTTGAACATGTACATTGTCACATTAAAACATGTACATTCTCACATTAAAATATGTACATCATCACATTTAAATATAGAATGGGTTCCAAATATATTACGCTAACCACACACACCCTAAAACCCACCATAGGAAAGCTAAAAACGTTGAAGGCATTTTTAGGGTTTGTAGTGGCACGCTTAGCGACCCTAAACCCCTACCACAAACCCTGAAAATCTGTCGAGTTAGTTGTTACAATGTAAAGTATAGAACGGTTTCCAAATAGACTACCCTACCCTCCCCCCCAAAACACCCCAAAACCCACCCTAGTAAAGCTAAAAAAACATCAAATGCATTTTTAGGGTTTAGTGGCAGGTTAGGAGACCCTAAACCCGCTACCACAAACCCTAAAAACTTGTCGAGTTAGTTACTACAATATAAAGTATAGAACAAATTACCCTACCCCCAAAACACCCCAAAATCCACCATAGAAAAGTTATAAAGGTCGAAGGTATTTTTAGGGTCTGTAGTGGCGTTTAGGTTTAAAATACACCATACAACAATAATAATACACTATAAAACAATAATGATGTTTGATCGGTTCTGAAGTTTGTAATTGTTGGTGTTTTTGATTAGTCACTCTGTGTAACATACTGTGACTGAGTTACAAACCCAGTAATCTGAAGTCAGAGAGAAGTGGAGAATAAAGATTACGTTCAGGAGAATCTTTTGCTGGAGTAATTTTAGAGAGATTTTTATTCTGAGCATTAACAAATATAAAAGCTGTTTAGATTTTATATTTTTATGCTTTAAAACAGTTTTTATCTTTTAGGAGAATATCTTAGTTAGAGATAAATTACATCATCTATATAAGTAATATTGCTTGCTGAAGCAAATCACGTTTTTGCAAGAGAGAAAAACTGGGTAAGGTAGAGTTTTTGAGTGAAACGTTGGTAGAATCACTAGATCGTTAGGGGATCTAGTGTTTTACGTGTTTGTGCTTGGAGAGCCTGTTCTCCTAGTACGTGAGGGTGTATCCTGTTTTGATATGAGCTAATATAGTGAGAATTCACGTGTATCTACAATCTCACTTTCTGGTTGCCTGTTGCTAAATAACGAGTTCGTCATCAGACTGTTACTCAGCGTTTAGTTCCTTGTGAGTGACTACCTCACTAAGAACATCCATTGTAAGAACTTACAATTGGTATCAGAGCAAGGTTTCCTTTTTAAAAACATCAGAAGAGAAATCTTCCAAGGGTGATCAACATGGGCTCTTACAACGTCAAAGCACCACAGCTTACAAAGTTCAATTACGCTTGTTGGAGTGAACAGATGGGACACTAACTAATGTCGATAGACTATGATCTGTGGACTGTTGTAACAGATGGCGATCTCGTTCCAAAAATCACTGAAGGGGAGTCTTCAAGCCAAAGGAGAAGAAGGACTGGAACGACAGTGATAAGAAGTTACTCAGCAAGAACAAGCAGACTTTGAGAGTCATAGTGTATTCACTTTCTGAGGGAGACCAACAGAAGGTGCTGGGTATACAGACCACCAAAGAAGTTTGGAATTTTCTCAAGGTTTCTTATGTAGGAACTGACTCATTTAGAAAGGCAAATGGAAAACAATTCAGGAGACAATTTGATAATTTCAGAATACTGGACGGTGAGTCGATTACTCAGACGCTTGAGAAGTTCGACAAGATTCTAAGTGACATGAAAATTGTGGGTGTTACTTTGGATAATCTCATCATTAACGAAAGGTGTCTTGACAGTCTTGGAAAGGATTGGCTGCACTACACAACTTTGCTAGAAACAACCAAGGATTTGTCAAAAATGTCCCTCGAGGAGTTAGGCTCTGAGCTGATGGTCTATGAAGGTAAGATGAAAGGAGCAATCTCTTCGCCAATAACATGCAAAGATCTGGCCTTGAAAGCTTGGAAGAGTACTGCTGAAACAGATGAAGAGGAAGAAATTATCAAGATAACTGATGGTATTCAGAGAATCTTCGGCGGACGAAGAGAAAATAATACTAAGTTCAAACGCAACAAATCCAAGAAGGGTCCGATAATCTGTTTTCGATGCAATAAACTAGGACATGAGGTTAAAAACTGTCCGTTACCTCTAAGAAGTCCAAGAAGATAGACATCATGCACCTTTGGAATGTGGCGGGGGAGTTGCAAAGGCCGAAGGGCATCTCGGTGTAGGAAAATGTTCCATAAGGACAAGTGAATGTTGTTTTCTCTTGGTCCTCAGGAGCAACTGGGATTTGAAGGTACCTAGAATATCCATCCAAAAAGCAGTAGTAGTCCTGACCTGCTAACCTCTCCAACATTTGATCAATGAATGAGAGGGGGAAATGGTCTTTTCTGGTGGCGGTGTTCAGCTTCCTATAGTCGATGCAGACTCTCCACCCGGTCGTGGTCCTTTGAGACACCATCTCACCCTTATCATTGGGGACCACAGTCATACCACCATTCTTGGGCACCACTCGCACCGGGCTTACCCACTTGCTATCGAAGATAGCATAGATAATCTCCACAACAAGCAACTTCAAAACCTCATTCTTGACCACCTCCTTCATGTTCGGGTTGAGCCTTCTTTGAGGTTGAACCAGAGGCTTGTAGTCATTCTCCATAAATATCCGATGAGTACAGAAGAGGGGGTTGATGCCCTTGATATCGGCTATTGACCACCCAATGGCCCTTTTATGGCTTTGAAGCACCTTCATCAGACTTTCCTCTCGTGCACCTGTCAAAGAAGAAGAGATAATAACAGGTAGAACACACGGGTCAGTCAAATAAGCATATTTAAGATGAGAAGGTAGAGGTTTCATCTCCATAGTGGGAGGCTTCTCAACCGAGGTGGGTGGATTTTGTGCAGCACGCTCTAGTAGCTCCGGTGGTGGGTAGCAGGTTCTATGGGGAACAAATCAGTTATTCAGCTCCGCTACCATCTCTCTCATCTCCGAGATGGCCTCATCATCAGCAAAGGCTTCAAGCAAAGCTATTTCAAGAGTGTCATTTTGAACAAGAGTAAGAGAGTGATCCTGGGAAATATTAACAATGACATCTGTAGAAAATACAACCTCAACTTGTGAGGGTCTCTTAACAACTTTAGACATATCAAATTCAAGCGTTTCATCATGAAGTCACAGGATTATTTTTCCTTGTTCCACATCTATAATGATCCTAGTTGTTCGCATGAAGGGTCGACCCAAAATCAGTGGCACTCTCTTATCTTCCTCCATATCAATAACAATAAAATCAGCAGGGAAGACAAATGATCCTACAGTCACTACTAAGTCCTCGACCTTTCCCTTAGGGAATACCAAAGATCTATCAGCAAGTTGTAACTGAATGGAGGTGGGTGCACAATTACCAATTCCTAGCTTATTAAAAATTGAGAGAGGCATGAGATTTATACTAGCTCCTAAATCACATATTCCACTACCACAATCAATTTCATTAATAAAGCAAGGTACGATAGGCAAACCCGGATCTCCGAGCTTTGGAGGAAGGCTTCTTTGAAGCACTGCCAAAACTTCTTCCGTGAGGTGCACAGTTTCTGCTTCTTCCAATGATCTTTTGTTTGCTATGATATCTTTCATGAATTTGGCATAGATGGGCATCTGTTTTAGAGCATCAGAGAAAGGAATGTTAATTGTCAATTTCTTGAATATGCTCAGAAACTTGCCAAATTGCTCATCCAAAATGTTCTTTTAAAATCGGTTTGGAAAGGGAATGAAAGGAAGATGTTTGACTAGAGTAGAAGAGGGAGAGAATTCAGGAGCCTTTTTCTCCTTGGGAACATTTTTCGGTGAAGGAAAAATTTCTTCCACGATCTCTTCATTTCCCTCTTCTTCTTGATTCACTTATGATTGACTTTCTTTAAGTTCAGATTCATCATGCGGTAAGGAGGATTCAAGAAGTCGCCCACTTCTCAAGGTCACCGTGTTTGCTTGTTCTTTAGGATTAGCCTTCGGTTGACTTGGGAGGGTTCCACTTGACCTCTAAGAGAGCTACTGAGAGATATGATCAAGTTGGGTCTCAATCCTTCTGTTCGTGGCTTCCTGATTTGCTTTGAATGTGTCTAACTCCACCGACTTGCTTTGAACCACTAAGATAAGATTTTTCTTAATGTCTCTCAATTCCACATTTGCATCAGATTGAGGCGGCGGTGGTGGAGGCTATTTTTGAAAGCCTGGGGGAGAACCTTGCGGTCTATACCCCATTTGAGAGTTTTGAGGTTGAGGGTTGGTTTGAGGTCTAAAGCTTTGGGAGGCGTTATAAGAGTTGCTCGGTCCTCCCTGCCCTTCCTCGTTGCTCTTCTATGAGAAATTCGGGTGATTTCTCCACGGGGCATTGTTGTTGTCGTAAGAGTTGTTGTAGCAGTTACTGACAAAGTTCACTTCCTCTTGGTCGCCCATGTACCCTTTTCCTTCGCATTGGTGGGTCTCATGTGGGCCAACACAAATTGTATAACCCTCAGAGGTGGCTTCTGAAGCAAGAGAGGCAATGACTATGGTGTTGTCTTTTTGGCCAACCGCTAACTTCTCCACCATTTTTGTGAGCGAAGAGATTTGAGCTAAGAGGTGATCGGTTGGCACGACATGTAGGAGACCGGCGGCCCCTGGAGCTTGGCCCTTTGCCCTTAGCCCACTGTCTTGTATTTGTAGTGAAATACCCCATAAATGAATTAAAATTAATTTAGGGGATTTCTTCTATTAAAACCCTAAATAATACTATTAAATACTAAATTATTATATAGTATTATGAATTTAATAATAATATATATAAGTCAATAAATCTTGGGAAAAATTCTAGACACTCCAATTATATAATAAAGATTTTAGAAATATTTGGAACATTAATTTGAATCATAAATGTCAATATAAAATCATAGAAACCTTAAATCTTCTTAAGCCTTGCTAGGGTTGACTTTTTGAGAATGGTCAAACCAGCCCATGAAACCTATACCAAGAAAAATGTTATGGAAAACCAAGAAGATTGATAATAAGAACGTTAAAAACGGATTATCCTAGCCAAAGTTATGATACAATGAAGTTTAGAGCCAAAATTTTGAAGATTTCTGACATGGCTAGGGTTGCTGACTCAGCCACGTGCGCCTCTGCAGTGGCACCACATCAGCCTCGCCAGGCTTTCCCTAAAAATCTGGCTAAGTCCTCTAGCAACCTTCTGAATATTACCCTAACTTGTGACTTTGATATCACAACCGTCTTTTAGAATTTTCGAATGTCGTTTTCTTCATTCTCTTCTACTACAAACCCTCTTTCCAACCATTACTCATACAAAACCTAATTCTTTCTACATCGACCACAAAATCGATCTGAATTTGCCTCCCTGAAAACTGCAACCCAAAATTTCCAGAGAAACGAGTTAATCAGGTAAACTTCAACTTGTCATAACTTCTTCGTCCGTGAATGAAAATTCAAGTTCTCTAGCGTGTTTTGTAGATCTCTAATCCCTCTATAACTTTTCTGTTCACACCCAAGGCCAATTCCCAATCGTGTGCAAGAACGAAGCGTCTAAAGTTTCTGGTTCGTCATGCACATAAAATCATAGAATTTCCAGAAAAACGCAAGGTATAAACCTGAGACTTTCCACTTGAATGTATTCCTGTGTATTCCGTATTAGATCAAGATGTTGCTATCAAATTGTAGAGCTACATCTCCACTTTCGAATGAGCCCAAAAACTTGTCCTAACTCAATCTGTGCTGCAATTTATGGGTCAGCAAAGTTCGACCCTCAACAACTCATAAAAGTCGAAGTTTTCCGGAAATCAAATTCGATCTTCCTCGTTGGCGCACCTCCGGTAGGTTTCCGATCAAATTGATCCGTTCTTGTCATTCGTTATTGCAATACCGGTCAAACCCACCTATCAATTTAATCTATTACGCACTATATTGAGAGAATTTCGTCGAATTCATCTCGAAACAACATGAACCCTAGTTTCTTCGAACCCAAAATCGTTTTCTTGATTTCGTGCACCATAGATCGTAAAATTGGTATCAGAGCGTAGTTACGCTCTAAACCCGAGAAAACAAGCCGAGTGAAATACTTAGAATATAGGTGCACTTAAAACTGGGGAATTGGGGTTAGAATTGGGAAGTGAGGATTCCAGTAAGGCATGACTCTTAACCCTTCTTGGATTTGTGAATGATTCATTTATACACTTTTCTTTTTATGAATGTCTGTTGAGAATGGTGTGTTGTTATACCATTTGAACATGAAGTTACAGTAAAAATATAAGCTTAGAACATAAGCTATTGGGCATGATAAGACTTTGGTTGGGATAAATCATACTTATGAAGAATACATGGCTAAGAATACAATTCTTCAAAAACTAGTACACAAGTTCCTAGAATTTTACAGAATACTTTTGGTTGAAAATAGTATACAAATAAAGCTTAGAATAACTAAGTTAGTATTGATATTATGTGATAAGTACCTCAATTCCTTTAAAGTTTGAAAATAAATCTCAAGAACTACTTGGTACAAATTGTTGCCTAAAGATAATGTTTAGGATAAATCTTAAGTCTAGAAACTTATTAAGCTAACAAGAACTAGTAGCATATTAGAAAAGATCAACATCTGAACCTGTAAACCACACTAAAACTTTATGTTAACTTTAGAAAGAAAATACCTAAACCTAACACCCTACGGGAAGTGCCTGGTGCGACGAACTCCTAGGCTGAAAGTAGTGGGGGTGCACACCCACTCCTGGAAGTCTAGGGGCTAGACAAGCCTTGTCATCTAACCGGGAGTAATCTTCTATGGAAGTGATGGAATGCGTTGAACTTGAGGAGGATTGGTGGTAAGACGTTACCATCATGAAATCTTGAGCTAGGCATATTTCATTACTAGCCACGATGGACAATTCAAAACTAATGGCTTAAGATCCAGTATTCAATTCATACATGTAAAGAGTTTATGGAGTTAAATCCTTGGTGAAAAAAAAAACTTACATATGGAGTGAAAACACAAGAGTAATGATGTAGAAACCTGGGTTCAGGTTGATTTCTTTTGACACATAAACTTTATGAGAAGCCTGGAATAACCCTACAACAACAATATGAATGTTGGATGATGTGGTGGAACATACCAATCTATGGAGGAAAGAGATTTAAATTTGGATAGTAAAGGTAGAACATCTACCCCTTGTTGAATATAAAAACCATTAAAAAGAAGTTACTTAAAGATTGAGTGAAGAAAAGAGTAATACTAAAGTGAGTATCATTGATTCTTAAATACTTGGAGTATTGAGCATCTACTGAAAAAAAAAATTGAGAAGTACTTTAAGATTGGAAATTCTCATGTTTATTTGGAAGTCTAACCTTATACCTATATAAAATTTTAGAAGTCACACTTAGAGTGATATTAAAGAAAAGCCACCATTATCTAAGAGAGTACTAAGATTTAAGGATCAGAGGAATACTTACATAGAACAAACCTTAAGACAGATAATTATCAAGAGTGAGTGAGTTTCACTTAACTAATTCATTTGACCAAAAAAATTTACATAAAGATCCTACCTTGAAAAAAGCAATTTAAGAGAAAGAAATCAGATTTTGGAGTTATATTTTAATTGATAAGAACTTTCTAAAACTCTGCCCCGTGTGAAATTATATAAATATATAATAAGTAAATTTTATGAAGTAAATACTTAATGACCGTCTAAAATACTATGGTTGATTAAAAAAAATAAAACAATTTGAAACTGGAAAAGTCACAAAAAATATATTTTTATATAAAGGAATCTCATGAAACTAACTTAAAAGGGTATATAATATGAACTTTTAACGTATGATTGGCTAATAAACCTTTGAATATAATTTTCAAAGATTATCTAGGATTATTATATGATCTAAAATATATTTTTTTATATACGGTATGATACTATTTTAAATAAGTTCATGAATTTTCAAGCCATGACAACTAAGAGACTTTAGGTTATAAAATGCTTCTAGAGATAGCATTTGAATAATTACATTACATTATAATGTAATTTTTCTTTTATGAATTAATACTTTCCAAATCACATGATTTAAGATTTTGATACTTATTACATTCAATACCTAAATGAATAAAGAGTGAACTAAAATGTTATTTTAGTAATATATAAATATAACCTATGTTCTTTTTTTCAAAACTTAACCTACTATATGAACGATGAATTCTAAACTTTGTTTTTGCCAACGCCCGTAAGAGAGGCAAAGTGAGTTAGGAAAATGTGTAGGGAACACTAAAAGATTTATTTACAATCAAGCCAGAATAACAACGAGTGATATTGTGCATCAGATAATGAACCAAAAGTAACAATTCAAACTTCACTTAATGCCTTCAATAAAAAGAATTAGGAGTAACAAACAGTAAACCTTTAATGATGAGTGCTAATTAAACCTGAAAGGTTTTGTCCAATAAAACGCCAATGATTGAAATAAATACTACGTTGACTATCTAGTCAACTAACCCGTAAAGCATATTTAAAAAGAGTGACCAACTAAATTTCGGATGATGGTTAGACCATGTGTACACATATGCAGACAATGAACTGCATCCTTGAAGGAGGAATCTCCATAGGAGATGTAAAATATTTTGCTCCTTAAAGTGAGTTTACATTCCACTTCATTATTACGAAACGGATATGAGTCGTACCCTAATTTTAAGGGGGTACGACATCCTCATAAAATAAACATCCTCATAAAATAAACATACAATATAAAATGAACATATAATGGACATATCTTTCGTACCTGTCATAACATGAAAAGATAAGAATCATAAAATAAAATTTTATAACAACCAAGAACATACAAATACATAACAATAAAGAGATATAGATATATATCGATCATAGATAAAATCAACGGTGCAATAAAATTTACAACAAAGCTGGATAATAAGGTGTTGAATTCTTTGAATGTGGCGTTTGAAATAAACATCAAGTAATTAAAGGAAACAGAAACTAAATGTTTGGAAGTCTAGCATGGTCCATGCATATTGTTGTGATTGGTTTTTGAAACAACCTTGTTGGATAATGTGTTCTGAGTGATAGTTCATGTCATATACCTCTGGGATCTACTGGATGTTAATTATGAGATATTTTGGTTTGGTCTATGATTGATCTTGCGTGGAATGAATCCTTATTTAAGGATGGGAAATGAGGAAACGGAAATTGTGGTTTGGAATTGTTATTGGATGAATACCTTTGAGTGGTTTGACTGTTTGATATACATTTTAGAGTTTGCAATATAACTTGATGTTTAGTTTACCCACATACCTGAAGGGGTGTGAGTAGTTGGTAGATAATCTTAAACATCGGGGCAAAGTTTTCTTTTAGGGGGGTAGTGCATAATCTTTCTTCGTCACCTCGTCCAGATTATGTCCTGTTGTTTTGTTAGTAGGGTGATGGAGAGGTTTAAATACTTGGTTTACACGTAGTGTGACCCTCGACTTTTATCTATGAAATATCTTGGAATTCTTGTCGGCGCACCCGAAGTGGTGTGAGCACCTATTAGTTCATTTTAAACTTCGAGTCGAAATTTCTTTTAAGGGGGGTATGCTGAAATACCCCATAAATTAATTTAAATTAATCTAGGGGATTTCTTCTATTAAAACCCTAAATAATACTATAAAATACTTAATTATTATATAGTATTATGAATTTAATAATAATATTTATAAGTCAATAAATCTTGGGAAAAATTCTAGACACTCCAATTATATTATAAAGATTTTAGAAATATTTGGAACATTAATTTGAATCATAAATGTCAATATAAAATCATAGAAACCTTAAAGCTTCTTAAGCCTTGCTAGGGTTGACTTTTTTAGAATGGTCAAACCAGCCCATGAAACCTATACCAAGAAAAAGGTTATGGAAAATCAAGAAGATTGATAATAAGAACGTTAATAACGGATCATCCTAGCCAAAGTTATGATACAATGAAGTTTACAGCCAACATTTTGAAGATTTCTGACGTGGCTAGGGTTGCTTACTCAGCCATGCACGCCTCTGGAGTAGCGCCACGTCAGCCTTGCCAGGCTTTCCCTAAAAATCTGGCTAAGTCCTCTAGCAACCTTCTGAATATTACCCTAACTTGTGACTTTGATATCTCAACCGTCTTTTAGAATTTTCGAATGCCGTTTTGTTCATTCTCCTCTACTACAAACCCTCTTTCTAACCATTACTCATACAAAACCTAATTCCTTCTACATCGACCACAAAATCGATCTGAAGTTGCCTCCCCGAAAACTGCAACCCAGAATTTCCAGAGAAACGAGTTAATCAGGTAAACGTCGACTTGTCATAACTTCTTCGTCCGTGAATGAAAATTCACGTTCTCTAGCTTGTTTTTTAGATCTCTAATCTCTCTACAACTTTTCTGTTCACACCCAAGGCCAATTCCCAATCGTGTGCAAGAACGAAGCGTCTAATGTTTCCGCTTCATCATGCACATAAAATCATAGAATTTCCAGAAAAACGCAAGGTATGAACCCGAGACTTTCCACTTGAATTTATTCCTGTGTATTCCGTATTAGATCGAGATGTTGCTATCAAATTGTAGATCTACATCTCCTCTTTTGAATGAGCCCAAAAACTTGTCCTAACTCAATCTGTGCTGCAATTTATGGATCAGCAAAGTTCGACCCTCAACAACTCGTAAAAGTCGAAGTTTTCCAGAAATCAAATTCGATCTTCCTCGTTGGCCCACCTCCGGTAGGTTTCCGATCAAATTAATCTGTTCTTGTCATTCGTTATTACAATACCGGTCAAACCCACCTATCAATTTAATCTATTATGCACTATATTGAGAGAATTTTGTCGAATTCATCTCGAAACAACATGAACCCTAGTTTCTTCGAACCCAGAATCGTTTTCTCAATTTCGTGCACCATAGATCGTAAAATTGGTACCTCTGGAATCGTAATTTAATTCAAAACGAATGAAACAAGAATCAGTCAATTTGGTTCTGTATATTTTGAGAAATCGTCGAAATCGTACTCGACATTCATTGGTCTTTCGCTGATGAACTCGACTAATCTGGGTCGTCCGATCGTAGTTAGGAGAATTGGACGACCGAGATTATAACGTGGGTAATTAGTAGTGTATTAAGTGTTATAAATTCCAGAATAAAACTCTAACTTGTTGGAATTATTTAATGGCCTTCCCTAATGTATTTTGACACGAAATTTTAACCATAGATTCCTTATAAAGTCTACTTTATTTTTATGTAATTTAATATGGGTTTTGAGTTTTTAAACGCAAAATATAATTTTTGTAGTTTCTGAGTATTATGGATTTATTTAGATAATTAACAAAGAGATTTTTATGAAATAAATTTTTTATAATATGTATAAAATGTCATAGTTACTATATATTAAATTTGAGCATTTTTGAACAAGAGGAAATAGGTCTAAAAATTGTAATTATGGAATTTTCATAAGTTATTTTATAATCTATGATTTTTAATGTAACAAAAAAATTAAAGTATAGTTGAATAATAAACTTTATAGGTTGAAAATAATATAAGAAGGCTAAACTAACATTTAATACAGAATGTTATTAAATATTTTAGGTTTAAACTTGTGAGTTGAAATAAAGAAATAAAAGATTATCTTAGGTTAAATCAACAAATTAAAATTTACCTACTTCTATGTTAACTGTATATTATGGAAGCTAATACACTAAATTGAAACTAAGGGAAATACTTTATCTGATGAATCATAAATTTGATGTAGGTGTGTGTACAAGTTAATAGGAATAGTTAAACACAATTAAGCTACGTAAAGAATGTTTTAAATAAATCTTAATATAGAGAGATATCAAAAAAATAAAAGAGATAAAATACCTATAGAAAATAGAATATGAAGGAATTAGTAAGTTAAACTAAACCTATACATAATACTATTAAAAGAATATTATATGAGGTGGTGTTAAATTATGGTCATGAAATTAAGCTTAAAGAGTTACCTTTGAAATTATAAGATTTACATAAACCATATTAAATTACATGTATAAAATTATTTGTCAACGACCAGAATGTAAATGTATACTTGGGTTAAGCAATTAATAAGTTAAGACTTAGGAACATTTGTAATTAGATTACATAAAATGTTTCACAAATAGATCTTATTATATAATTAATAATAAAATAAATAAACACTTTTACATCTAATTGTGAAGTGGATTAATAAGCCTAGATTTAATCATTTCATAACATTTATAGTATGGAATAATAACTTAATGTTTTAAGACAAGATCATTAAAAGGATTAGGACATAAAACTATATTAAACTATGATTAGGAATTAATCTAAATAATAATCCTCTTTTCTTAAAATTAGAGAAGCCATATTAAATACGTTTATTACCAATATTCAGAATGTGAGTTTATAATTAAGTGATGTATTTAGTAGTTAAAAACTTAAAAAGAAAAAGGTTTGTAAATAGAAACTAGATATTTAAAACCTTGAACCTTTAATCAGGTGGAACTAACATAAGATATTATATTGATATACTTTACGACACTGGAAATATTAGTATGTTATTTGAATATAAAATACGAGAATTTTTCAGAGAAGATTATCTTATTAAATAATTGTCAATTTCACTTATGAATGAGGATTTAATTCTTAATTTTACCTTATGTTAAGATATAATGTTCATCCTAAAACATAATAAAGGAGATTTATTTATTAAGTTATTCCTTTGAAACCTTGGTTTTGTAAACAATCTGAAAGATGTATTTAAGACATAAGTTTATTAAAATTTAGTATAAAAGGATTATACATAGTCTACAGCGCGGGAATGTGTAAAAATAAAACAGTTAGGAAATTAAATGTAAGTAAGGATACGTAAAAGGTTATCTTAAAACACCTTAATATATAGTTAATGATAAAGCAAATAATATACTTTCTGAATACTAAATGTAAGAGTTTGATAATTCTAAGTTAATTATAATATAGTTATTTCAAGATTAAAAGTAATTTAACATCTTATGTCAAGATTAGTAGATGGTTGTAATAAAAATTCATTCTGAACTAAAGATAAGATAATTGAGTTTAGTAGCTCAATTAAGTTATAATAAAATGCATCTACAACACTATGATTCCAACATACAAGATGTAGATCTTAATTAAGTTAAGGGGAAAACTTAATCATAATGGATTATCTAGTAGATATTGATAAAATACATCATCATTACATTGTGAAATATTAGGATAGTATTCTAAGATAAACCCATCATAGGTCATAATACGATGTTTATCCTAAAGTAAGAATAAAGGTATGGAGCTTAAGAATTCTTATTGAGATTCTAAGGTTTACTGAATAATATAAAATGCAATTATGATATAAAGGTCTCAAAAGTCTTGAATGTGAGAATTATGGTTAAGTATTAGTAAAGGGGGTAAGAGTGGAACCATTAACAAGTGTTAATAAAATACATTCCATGACCTTATAACCTTGGGCTATACAACATTCTAAATAAGTCAAAGGTTATACATAACATTTAAGCGAGGGCTTACAAGATAATTGAGATTTAGAATTAAGAGTGAGGAATTTGTTTAAGTTTAACTTAATATAAGTTATTGATAATAGACTATCTTTAATGTTCCTCAGAGTGTTGTTGAATGTTTGCACGAGTCTACTAGAACTGCTATGGCGTTAATCAGGTGCGATTTCTCGTACTCAGATACTTTTGCGGACGGACTTTATGGAATGTTTTGGAAAACGCTAACTGAGCTAAAATGAGTTTCAAAAGGAAACTGTTTGTGTGACTAACTCGGCTTGATGTGACTAACTGAGCCTTGAATGTACAACTCACATGATCATTGGTTCCTCTTATCTGGTTGTCTCATTAGATATTAACTGCTGAGGGTTTACGTCTCTGCACTCTGTAGGACTGAGTGTTTTGGTATTGCACTTGTGCAGTTATTAATCTAGTGGGAATATGGGAAATGTTAATCTTGGTAAATTCTTCTTTTGACTCTGGATATCATTTCATCCATGAGATGAGTCTTTTGTTGTGACGTGCGCTGTTGTGCAAATACTATATAAATGAATATATAAGTATGTGCAAAGAGTAGGCAACTGCACCTATTCGATGTAGTACAACAAGTGTCGTATCCACAAGGAAATTGGTTCTATCTCCATAGTCTCGGTATTTAGTTATTTAATTAAAAGCGGTAAAAATATGGGTTTAGCCGGAGGCGAGCGTAGTGATTCGGTTTAATAATAAAAATAGAAAACAATTAAACTAAAGTGGTATTTTGATGGATTGAAACGAAGATGTACCCCGGGAAAGTGTAATCGCCCAAACACTCCCAAACATAACATTTTATCCCAATTTGCTCTAGTTGTCTATTAGGACTAAAGTTATGACTAACTCTAAAATCCTAGTGAAAGTCAAATCTTATCTAGTTAAATAAACCCTTCGGTTAGGTTGGATAAACATCACTAGATAGCATTAAACACAAGCCCTTAACAATAGCCCTAAATCCACCAACTAATTAAAGAAGGAAAAATCTAGGGTTTGTCTCTCTCTTGGCCAAAATCTCTAAATCACATGTGTATGAAGTTAGAAGAAACCACAAATGCACAAAGGTGATCAATCTAGCACATTAATTAAATTTAGAGAGACAAAACAACTATATTTAAGCAAATTAGGTTTTACATGCTAGTTTGGGGATTTGGGGTCAAACCTTATCCCAAGAGTACAAAATAGGACTACTCAGACATTAAAGAGATAAAGAGAAGATGAGTAAAAGAGATAGTCATGGGTTGTTGAAGAAGTTTAATGGAGATGGGGTGCTTTCTCCTTTTCTTCTTCCGTTCCCTGTTGTCTCTTTTTTTTCGTCTTCGACTCCCGTCTTTTTTTTTCTTCTGTTCTCGACTTTCTTCTCTTTTTGTCTCTTCTGTTCGAGTCCGTCCCGTACGTCCTCTTTTTTTTCGATCCATGTAGAATATATATATATATATATATATATTTGTCGTTCTTGTAAATCGTCTTGAGTCCTTGCAACCGACGGAGGTCCACGCGAGCAAATTCATGCGCAGCCCGTGTGAGAATAGATCCAGCCCACTGCAGTCTGCAGCCCAGAGAAATATTATGTGCATGCTTCACGTATTATATGTATGTTGATATATAAATGTTGCTGCTTTTCACGTGCACACTGCTGTTGAAGTCTTGAAGAATACATGCATGCTGATGCGCATGCCCATGTAGTTTACATGTGTGGGAGAATTATTTCAAGTCGTGCATGGTTGTTGGCCGCAGTAGCCTGCTTGCTTGCGGCGGGTAACTAATGTCAAATTGAGCATTCACCTAAAAGATAATAAAGATAATAAAAATTATGTAAGTTCACTAATATAAATAGAATACTCTACAAAGTGGTGAAATTATGTCATAAACCATATAAAATGCATGTAAAGATGACTCATAAAAGTATATATTTTCACCACTTATCAACTCCCCCACACTTATCTTTTTGCTTGTCCTCAAGCAAAACTAGGAACCCACAAGAAGAAGGAATATTTAAAGCAAGCAAGTGTTTAAATGAATTCTTGGATTTCAGTGAACAAAATGGTGGAAAACTCATGAGGACTGCGAACCAACCTCATCATGGTGACATGGGTGTGCTTTGGGTAAAAATAAAAAGATAGAGTTTCGGGGTATGATCTAGAGTACTTCAAAGTTATAAAGATTAGGTGACTTTGAGAACTTATACCATGGCCAACTTCTCTTAAGAATGGGCATTGAGGAGAAAACAAAAGGAAAAATAGATGTATGCATTTGTTTCACTTTTGCATAAGAGATGAGGAGATATATTTAGGCATTTTAGCTTTTGCATTAAAGAACACTCAACTTTCATTTTGTTGGTTACCAATGGTGTCTCACAAGTCCCTTTTTAGATTTTCACAAAGAAGCATCCCTTAGCAATCCCTAAGAGAGAAGATAGAAAGAACCCCTAAGCAATAAAAATTCACCAAGATAAGGTTTTATGGTTGCACCGCATATACATGCTCCTCAAGAGAGAATTTTTGAATTTTTTTTTGATGAAAAATCCCAAGAATTCAAAGAAAAACTTGCTTACATTTAAATGTAACTCCTAAGTGGAAGCAATAGATAAGCATAAAGAAATTGAGCAGTGCGCAAAAAGAAAAGGTCGTCTCCCCCACACTTAAATGGGACAATGTCCCCATAGTTCAAGGAATAACGAAGGGATAAACAAAAGACCTTTTCGAAGCACTTGCATAGAGTTTAACAACAAGTGTGCATGATATGTATTGTGCAAAATTAAAATAAAGGGTGAAACTAGTACTCCCCTGATAAGGTGCAGACTGAAGACGGGATTCCCCCACACTTGAGAGTGTCCGGGGTCGATGTGGCGCAGCCTTCGATCATTGGAGATGAAGGTCCTTGGAAAATTTTTGCGAGAGTTTCCTTTGAAATTGTTCCGAAATCCATCCCTTTTTCAGAGGGGCACACCTGTTTCCAAAATATTCACAACACAGACAATACCAATTGGGCACAAAATGAAATTCCGAGGAATGCTCAAAAAACCATTAACTCACAAGAGTTCAAAATATTGTGCAGTTTTTTAAACTAACGAAAAAGACATGAAGATAAAATGAAATGAAATGGAATCCGGGCTGCCTCCCGGAGAGCTGCCCTTCTTTAACGTCTTTGGCTAGACACAGTAAGCATAGATCAAACCTGAGGGTCTCTTAGAATGATGGCACGAGCTTCGACTTTCTCAAGATTACCTCCCATATAATGCTTGAGCCTCGATCCATTCACCATGAAGGTATGCCCTTTTGCGTTCTTCAACTCAACTGATCCATATTGAGTGACATTTGAGACAGTGAAAGGTCCATCCCAATGAGATTTTAATTTGCCAGGGAACAACTTCAGCCTGGAATTGTAAAGCAGAACCAAATCTCCCACATGGAACTCCCGCCTAAGGATCATCTTATCATGCCACCTCTTGGCTTTCTCCTTATAGATGTGGTTGTTCTCATATGCGTCCTCTCAAAACTCTTCCAAGTCAGTCAGTTGGAATTTTCTTTTGTCAACCGCACTCATCAGATCAAAGTTCAATGCTTTCATAGCCCAGAATGATTTGTGCACCAACTCCACTGGTAGATGACAAGCTTTTCCAAAGACAAGTCGGTATGGAGACATGCCGATGGGAGTCTTATAAGCTGTCCTATATGCCCATAGTGCATCATCAAGCTTTAGTGACCAATCCTTCCTTACTGAATTGACTGTTTTCTGAAGGATCCACTTCAGCTCTCGGTTGGTGACCTCGGCATGGCCATTAGTTTGGGGATGGTAAGTTAGAGCTACCTTGTGTCTCACTCCATATTTTCCTATTAAAGCTTCAAACTGCTTATTGCAGAAGTGAGACCCACCATCACTGATTATAGCACGTGGCACTCCAAACCTTGTAAAGATGTTCTTTTTAAGGAATTTGATCACCACCTTAGCATCACTAGTGGGGGATGCAATGGCTTCTACCCACTTGGTGACATAGTCAACTGCCACCAAAATGTAGAGATTCGAGAAAGATGAAGGAAAAGGGTCCATGAAGTCAATTCCCCATAGGTCAAAGGGTTCCACCTCAATAATGACATTCAGAGGCATCTCATGTTTTCTGGAGGTGTTTCCAAGTCTCTGGCATTGGTCACAAGAGGCAACATAAGCATGTCAGTCCTTGTGAATGGTCTTCCAAAAGAACCCTGATTGAAGTATCTTAGCTGCTGTCCTTGCCGGCCCATGGTGTCCTCCTGCCTCGAGAGAATGGAAATGCATCAGAATATTCTGTACTTCGGCTGTCGGCACACACCTTCTAACCATCCCATCTGCACAGGCCATAAAAAGGAAAGGGTCCTCCCAATAGTAGTGCTTCACATCTGCAAAGAATTTCTTCTTTTGTTGATAAGTCATTTTACGAGGCACTACTCCCTGTGCCAAATAGTTTGCCATGTCTGCATACCAAGGATCATCTGTGTGGCCGAGCATGAAGAGATACTCATCCGGGAAGAATTCATTAATGGGCACTCCATCCTCTGGTGCTTCTATATGAGATAAGTGGTCAGCCACTACATTTTGCACTCCTGGCTTATCTCTGACTTCGATCTCAAATTCTTGCAGCAGGAGGATCCATCTGAGAAGTCTGGGCTTGGCATCCTCCTTAGTGAATAGATATTTGAGAGCAGAGTGATCTGTGTGGACTATCACTTTGCTCCCAAGAAGGTAAGATCTGAACTTATCCAAAGCAAAGACCACTGCTAGAAGCTCTTTCTCAGTAGTGGCATAATTCTTCTGAGCTTCATTAAGGGTTCTGCTAGCATAGTAGATGGTCCTCATAATTTTCTCCTTCTTCTGACACAAGGCTGCCCCCACTACATAGTCACTAGCATCACACATAATCTCAAATGGAAGGCTCCAATCTGGTGAAACTACGATGGGGGCTGAGATGAGACACTCCTTAAGGGTATTGAAGGCTTGCATACACTCCTCAGTGAAGTTGAACTCAGTATCCTTGGCCAAGAGGTCACACAAAGGCTTCAAAATTTTTGAGAAGTCCTTAATAAACCTTCTGTAAAACCCAGCATGACCAAGAAAAATTATGATGTCCTTGACTGAGGTAGGAGGTGGAAATTTTTCAATGATCTCGACCTTGGCCTGGTCAACCTCAATACCTTTTGAAGAAATTTTATGCCCAAGGACTATCCCTTCTCTGACCATGAAGTGACATTTTTCCCAGTTAGGCACAAGGTTAGTTTCCTCACACAGAGCAAGAATGTCATCCAAATTATCTAAGCAAGATTCAAAGGTGAGACCAAAAACTGAGAAGTCGTCCATGAACACCTCGATGCTCTTCTCTAGAAAATCGGAGAAGATGGACATCATACACCTCTGGAAAGTTGCAAGAGCATTACATAAACCAAACGGCATCCGGTTGTATGCAAATGTCCCATACGGGCATGTAAAAGTAGTCTTCTCTTGGTCCTCTGGGGCAATGGGTATCTGGAAATAGCCTGAGTAACCATCGAGGAAGCAGTAGTAGTCTTGCCCGGCCAGTCTCTCAAGCATCTGGTCGATGAAGGGCAGAGGGAAGTGGTCCTTGCGGGTGGCAGTATTCAATTTCCTATAGTCAATGCACACCCTCCAACCATTTGTGGTTCTTTGGGGGACCAACTCACCCTTCGCATTGGGGACCACTATGATGCCTCCTTTCTTTGGCACAACCTGAACTGGACTCACCCATTTGCTGTCAGATATGGAGTAGATTATCCCGGAGTCTAGCAGTTTTAGGACTTCAGCTTTCACCACCTCTTTCATGTTAGGATTTAGTCTTCTCTGCGGTTGGACCAAAGGTTTGTAATCATCCTCCATATATATGTGGTGAGTGCAGAAGCGAGGGTCAATGCCTTTGATGTCTGATATGGACCAGCCAATAGCTCTTTTGTGGCTTCGAAGCACCTTCAAAAGACTTTCCTCTTGTGCACCTGTAAGAGAGGAGGAGATAATAACAGGTAGAACACAGGGGTCAGTCAAATAAACATATTTTAAGTGTGAAGGTAAGGGTTTCATCTCCACGATGGGAGGTTTCTCAACCGACGGTGGAGGCTTTTGGGCAGACCGCTCTAATGGTTCTGGTGGTGGGTAGCGTGGCATGACATAAGATTTCCTACTGTCCAAGGATGCCACCATCTCTACTACCTCTTGGTCCATCACCTGCTCATCACGAAACTCAAGCAGAGCAAGTTTAAGAGCATCATAACAAATTAGAGAAGAGGAATTATCTTGCACAATAGAGTCAACAATATCTGTAGCATAAACAGCTTCCACCTGCGCAGGTTTCTTTACTGCCTTAGACATGTCATACTCTATTGTTTCATCATGAAGTCTCAATATAATTTTTCCTTTCTCAACATCTATTAGAGCCCTAGCAGTCCGCATAAAAGGACGACCCAAAATCAATGGTACCCTAGCATCCTCTTCCATGTCAATCACAATAAAATCAGCAGGGAACACAAAGGTTCCAACAGTCACAACCAAGTCCTCTACTATCCCTTTCGGGAACACTAAGGACCTATCAGCTAATTGCAATTGAATTGAAGTAGGCATGCATTCACCAATTCCAAGCTTATTAAATATTGACAGTGGCATGAGATTAATACTAGCTCCTAAATCACAAAGTCCACTACCACAATCAACATCATCGATAGAGCAAGGTATGATTGGCAAACTAGGGTCTCCAAGTTTTGGAGGGAGGTTCTTGAAGCTCTTTAGCAGCACAGCTGATACTTCTTGTGTAAGATGCACGGTTTCAACCTCTTGCAGCGATCGTTTGTTGGAGATGATGTCTTTCACAAACTTTGCATAGATTGGCATCTGTTTTAATGCATCAGAAAATGGAATGTTAATTGTCAGTTTCTTAAAGTGGCTCAAAAACTTTCCAAATTGTTCATCTAAATATCTATCTTTGAGCCTGTTTGGAAAAGGAAGAGGAGGAAGAATCTTAGTGAGAGTAGAGGGTGTAGAAGTTTCAGGAGACTCCTTCTCCTTGGAAGTATTTTTCGGAGGAGGAGGGGTTTCCTCAAAAGTCTTTTGATCTTCCTCTTGAACTGTTTGAGATTCTTGATCCTCGTTTTCAGCTGGTGGATATTGTGATTCTAAATGCTTCCCACTTCTCAAAGTCACTGCTTTAGCATGTTCCCTCGGATTTTGCTTCGGCTGACTTAGGAAAGCGGTTGGCGGTTTTTGTACAAACTGCTCAAATTGCTGAGAGAGATGATCCAAATGGGTTTTGATTTCTTTGTTGAAAGCATCTTGGCTCAAATTCCTAGCATCCTGGCGGGCATTGTGAGCCTCTTGTGCTGCGGTTTTAGCATTAGAGGAGGCAATGAAAGCCGACATCATGTTCTTTAGCTCCTCATCAGCACCGCTAGAAGAAGATTGAGATTGTTGAGTTTGTTGTTGGAATCCCGGGGGGCCTTGAGGTATATAACCCATATTGGAGTTCGCTTGGGGTCTATACCCTTGAGAGAAGTTTGAAGAATTACTTGGCCCTCCATGATTTTGCTCATTGTTCCTCCATGAAAAATTCGGGTGATTTCTCCATGGGGCATTGTTGTTGTTGTATGAGTTCACTGCAGTCTGCAGCCGAGAGAAATATTATGTGCATGCTTCACATATTATATGTATGTTGATATATAAATGTTGTTGCTTTTCACGTGCACACTGCTGTTGAAGAATACATGCATGCTGATGCGCATGCCCATGTAGTTTACATGCGTGGGAGAATTATTTCAAGTCGTGCATGGTTGTTGGCAGCAGGTAGCCTGCTTGCTTGCAGCGGGTAGCTAATATCAAATTGAGCATTCACCTAAAAGATAATAAAGATAATAAAAATTATGTAAGTTCACTAATATAAATAGAATACTCTACAAAGTGGTGAAATTATGTCATAAACCATATAAAATGCATGTAAAGATGACTCATAAAAGTATATATTTTCACCACTTATCATGCGCGCGTCTTCTCTGATAATAGCAAAGGGCTGTATATCCCTTGTCCAAAAAGGACGTGAATAACATCAAAGGGTTGTATATCCCTTGTCCAAAAAGGACGTGTATGACAACAGAGGATTGTATATCCCTCGTCCATATGAACATTTATATCTAGCGGTGGGGGCCATCTCTCCCAGTTGGCGTTATTCCACTCTTGAGTTATGGGTTCTTGGATCTCTTCTTTCATTCCTAGTCCTTGTGACTACTTGAGTCTTTCTACTCCTAATTGGAACTGAATTTAATACAAGCAATGGATGTTCACTAACTTATGGTGTGGTTTCTTTTAACTGACTAACTTTACCTTCCTATTATTTATCTATATTCTTGACTTGTTATCTTTGACTTGGTAATTTTAAAGTGCCTTGTTCCTCTGTTTTGTTCTTAAGTGTTTGATTTCAAGTTATTGTTTATTTTAAGAAACTTGTTTTAAACTTTTGTTTTGGAGAGTTGTATTAGTTCCATTCCAGGGAACTGACTCACCCCTCCTAGGGTGGGCTGCTTGGTTTCATGATATCTAGGAGTTCCATTGCTTCCTGAGGTGATTTATTCATGAAGCTTCCTCCTGCTGAGGAGTTTACAAGCAGACGGTTGGAATCATCTAACCCATTGAAGAAGGATAGACACAGTGATTGATCGTCCAAACCGTGGTGGGAGCAGTTCATAAGCATCTCCTTGAACCTATCCCATGCGTCATATAAAGTCTCTCCCGGCTCCTGGGTGAAAGTATTAATCTCACCAATTAATTGCCTCGTCCTACTGGTTGGGTAGTACTTAGCAAGAAATTTCTGGGCCATTTGAGACCAAGTGTGAATAGACCTTGGGGGCAGACTGCGATACCACCTTGAAGCTGCATCTTGTAAGGAATGAGGAAAGAGTTGCAACCTTATTCTTTAGTTAAGTGCTCCGGTCTTACTAAATGAGTTGCAGAACTCAAGGAAAAGACTGAGGTGGTTCAGGGCGTCATCTGGGTTTTGCCCACTAAATCTCCCCAAGTCTCTGATTGCAGTGATGAAATGGGTTTTGAAAACCCATTGACCGGCCTATGCAGGTGTAATCTCGGGGAGAACTATAGCTGGAGCTCTCCCTTCGGTACACGGTTGATAATAGCTGCTCAATGTTTGAGGAGGCTCTGGTTGCTGTTCATTGAGAATGTGCTCATCGTCTGGGCTAAGCTCAGCCATGATTGAGCTGTTCAAGAACCTTTTAGCTCGGTGTAGAGAGCGTTCAAGTTCAGACCTCGGATTGATAAGGGGGGAGCCTCTAGCTCGAGTACTTGGCATACACAGAGAAAGCGGATGGTACCTAAACAACACAAGAACAACTAAACTTGAATAAGAAAAACGAAAACACAAAGAAAGAAGAAACTAAAATACCGAACCTAGGGAAATTGAATAATCAATTTGCCCGGCAGCGGCGCCATAAACTTGTTGTGCAAAATCTGAGTATTAAAGCGGGTAGATATGTGCAATGAGCAGGCAAGTGTACATATTCGTTGTAATACAACAAGTGTCGTATCCACAAGGAAATTGATCCAATAGTCCTAAGCTCGGGATTAAATGAAGTGAGTAAAAACAGTAAATGGGGTTTAGCCAGAGGCAAGCTTTGTTGATTAGCAGAGCATTAAAATAGTAAAAATTGCAAGTGAAACTGAATTAGTATGGAATGGAGATAAAAGCACTCTACGATAGTGGAAATCCACTTGGCCACTTAAGTTCACTCATAAATACACTTCAACACCTATTGTCTTTTAGAACTAAAATCATAGTCTTCCAAATCATAGAAAAACTAATTCTTACCCAATTAATTCGAACCACTTAAATCCAAAGGGGCAAGAGCAATTAGATAGCATTAGAACAAGTTCTTCACCAAAGCCCTAAAATTCCAATTCCTGATCAATAGAATTGAAAGTTGAGAATTGAAAGTTAGGATTTATTCCCAATTTATCCAATTTCTAGCACTAAACCCTAGAACCATTAGAAATCTCACACAATGCAATTAGTGGCTAGCTCAAAGCATTAATTAAGCACCATTGGAGATAAAACCATAATCATTAATTGAAGAGTGTTTACAAGCTAATTAAGTGTATCCAAGTTTCATCCCAACCTAGAGCACTATATGGGACTACTCAAACATTACAAAGGAGACAAGAGAGGAAGGATTAGAGATAGCCATAGGAGGAGCTTGGGGAAGGTGGGGAGCTTCTTCCTTTCTCTTCTCTTCTTCTCCCACAAAATCGTCATTTCGAGCTCTCTAGCCCTCGTTTTTGTGTCCAAATGAGAATGCCCTTCTTTTCCCCAAAATCCTCGTTAAAAACTGTAAATCTGGGCAAAATTTGGTTCCGACATACCCAGACTGGGTCGGTCCCGTGGGTCAGTTGGCTCTGTTAGAGGCGGGCACGTGAGAAGTTAAGTACGACCGACCCATGACCGAGCCAAACCTTATGGGTCGGTCGATTCCAGTAGGTTGGGCTCACGGGGGAATCATCCGACCGACCCAAACTGGGTCGGTCCTGTGGGTCGGTCCTGCTCCAGAGATCTGCTCCAACTTGCGCGGGACATAGAATCTTCGTTGTGGCTCAGAATTGCTCCCCATTTGCGGCGTTGGAAAGATTGAGAGATGAAGAATCCAAGGATTCACTTTAACAGCTCCAAAAGAATCCAAAAGTATACTCAAAATGAGCTTTTACCTATCAAGAGACCAAAATATGTAAGTTCACTATTAATCACAAAAATACTCTATTAAGTGGTGAAATAGGTCATGAATGCACTAAAATAAAGGTGAATAAAGAACCTAAATTCACATAGTTTCACCACTTGTCACTGGTGGAGGTTAGGACATTGGCTTTATCACCACCGAAAGTTTGTTATTTATTCCTTCTTACCCTTGAACATAAGGATTCCCGACGCATAATAAATGAAGGGCTGCGCATAGACTTTGCAATTTAAGATAAGGATTCCCAAGATAATGATTCCCATGATAATGATTCTCATGATAAGGATACCCATTATAAGGATTCCCATTATAAGGATTCCCAAGGCATAAGGATGGTCATTTTTTGTCTATGTTCGCCACTTTGGGCATTTTTTGAAGCAGTAGTTGATGTCAGACGGGGCTAATTTTTTGTGAAGATATTGTCCACATATAAGACTTCACACACACACACAAATTTATAAGCAAAATGGATGTCATTTGGTACTTTAAAATCTATGCGCAATATTGCACCTACATGCAGTTTTTTATAATTCAATTTTTTGTCTAGGTTCGCCACTTTGGGCATTTTTTGAAGCACTAGTTGATGTCGGATGGGGTTTTATTGCAAAGATATTTTCCACATATAAGAATTCACACACACAAACTTATAAGCAAAACGGATGTCATTTGATACTTTGAAATCTATGCGAAATATTGCACATGCATGCAGTTTTTTATAATTCAATTGTTGCCTATGTTCGCCACTTTGGGCATTTTTTGAAGCACTAGTTGATGTTGGATGGGGATAATTTTTTACGAAGATATTTTCCACATATAAGACTTCACACACACACACACACACACACACACACACACACACACACACACACACACACACACACACACACACACACACACACACACACACACACACACACACACACCACGCACGCACGCACGCACGCACACGCACGCACGCACGCACGCACGCACACGCACGCACACGCACGACGCACACGCACGCACGCACGCACACACGCACGCACGCACACGCACGCACGCACGCACGCACGCACGCACGCACACACGCACGCACGCACGCACGCACGCACGCACGCACCACACACACACACACACACGTATAGGCAAAACGGATGTCATTTGGTACTGCGAAATCTATGTGCAATATTGCACCTACATGCAGTTTGTTATATATCAAATGTTGTATATGTTCACCACTTAGGGCATTTTTTGAAGCACTATTTGATGTCAGATGTGGCTAATATTTTGTGAAGATATTTTCCACATATAAGACTTCACACACACAAACTTATAAGCAAAACAGATGTCATTTGGTACTATGAAATCTATGCGCAATATTGCACCTGCATGCAGTTTTTTAAAACTTAATAACTTCTATAAAAACAAACTAAAGGCAGTAAAGACCATAGGTTACAATGACTATGTTTTCATTTGCATTACTTCATACATAAATAAAACATACATTAACAGGGAATAAAACATAAACTAAGTACCGATCTATGGAGGAGAGCCGAATGTGAAATCAAGGTTATAGTATCTAGGGTTCCTAGTCCTAGAATTTTGGCCTCTCAACCACATTTGGTTCGTATCCGTGGTAGGTGGAGTGCCAGCTTGGTCAGGCTGTGTTGGAGAAGGGCCACTCAGCTGATGGTGGCAGCAGGTGCGGAGGACTAATGATTTGTAGGCACCACGTGCTGCTGCCCTGGTGTGGGCATGTTTGTCCAGTCCATCTGCCCAAGATGAAGAGAAGAAGCGTTGTATGTGGTAGGGTTGGTCCTGGGTGTGGGTGTAGTGGGTGCAGTATGTGATGACCCCGCCCCCACATCAAACTGTGTCCCGAAATCCGGTGGCAACTGACCCACCATATCATCCAACGATGAAGAGTGCGTAAATGTACCAACTGTAAATGTACCTAGCGTAGGAGCTATGAATGGATGATATCCATCCACGTTTGGTGTAGGAGGCACAGGTCCCGTCAGTAGTAGTGGTTGAGCATCAGGCTACTCCTTCCGTTGTGGCTGCTTTGCCTGTTGTGGCTGCTCTGCCTGATGTGGCTGATGCTCGGCCTCCATAGGTTCTGCCAGACGACACGGCCCTCTTCGTCTTTGACTATACGCCTGGTTTCTGACTGCTCGTGGAGGAGGTTGTTGTGGATAGCAATATGAGGGTATTGGATGTCCATCATCTGAGGCGCTTGGCTTGAGAAATTCTGATCAAAGTGGCCTCCTCTTTGGTAGTGTCTGACATCCAATGTCTGAGATGTCTGGGATGCAAAATCCCTAACACCCTGGTCTATAGGAATGCTCTGCAACTGCTATAGCGTGGCTGGCTATTCATGTATGTCATCTTGTTTAGGCAATGAATAAACTATAAACAAAAAATAATGAACAATTTAATAAACAACACTTACAATGATCACATTCCGTTTACTCTCCTAGATGTACCAGGCGATTGAGTGCTCTCAGTACCAGACCATGTATGCACTCCTCATATCAAGCGGGACACTCCTTTGTATTGTGCAAGTTTTATCTGAAACTGATGTCTGTTGTTCCAGATATGTATGTAGTCGCTGAAGATCTCCCACCACTTAGCATCAGTCCGCCTAGACCATGTAACAACGTGAAGATAATAGCAATCAAGGGGAGGATTTGGCATTGGCTAGTCCACGCCAAACTGTCGCAGCACCCGATCAGGCTGATGACCTTCCACCACATTATAATGGATCACAAACACACGTAGTGCAAATTGCTGAGGATTCGGTGATCTTTCACCATATGCCATATGGCTACCAAATCCACTATATACACAGTTTTTTATACTTGTTATCAATAAAACAATAAACTAAATACAATGAAGAGGGTACTCACCTCTCTTTGCGTAGGTGGAACGTGCAGCGTGTCTAAGTAGGCACGGCCAAGTATGAGTCAATGTTGCACAACTTCCCATTGTATCCGCAATGAAGAACAAGTTAGAAAATTTAAATGGACTTTAACATTATTAACAGATGGCAAATTAGTTTGATGATGTTACCTGTAAGTGAGAAAAAGTTCAGGAGGTGGATCAATCAAGTTTTTGGGACGGAAATGAGGTAGGCGTTCGTACGCCCACACAGTCAACAACTTGCTACAATCATTCAGACAGGTTGAATCATACTTGGTAGCATTACACATATCTCTGTACAGATGTGTAAGTAAAGCACAACCCCAGCTCACCCTACCAGCAATGTCAAAGTCCTGAAAGATTCGCTGGTATGCAACATCGATGCATGCCCCATTCGCATTAGGAAACAAGAGACCACCAATCAGTCGAAGCATGAACGCCCTCGCATGCTGTTGGTGTATCATAGGGCCAAGAAGATGAAAGTATGGGTCGGTCTCGATAAATCTAGAGGCAAGCCAATTTATAGGGATCTGGTAGCCTCTACGGGTGGGTGGTGCATCGCCAAGAAGAGCTATACACTCTACATTCACATCAGGTGTATCGGTGTCGTAACATACGAGGTACCCCTCAATCGGTAGCCCGAACAGGATATGAACATCCTCTAGCGTGATGGTCACCTCACCAAACGGCATAAGGAAAGTGTGTGTCTCTGGACGCCACCTCTCTATCGAAATCCTGAATGATCCTCTCTAGTGGTAAGTCCCAAGCCACAAACTTTAAACAAACCGGCTCTCATAATGTATGGGGCTATAGATGGGTGAGACACCTGAGCCTTCCAGTTTGATCTAGTTATTAGTGTACGAAATATGTAGGGTTCGTACCTCTGAGCAATCAAAGAACATTTAGTTGTAATAATGAGATAATGCAACTAGATCCAGAGAACTATTCTTAACTACGATTAATTATTTTCGATTATGTTAATGATCCAAACAAGCTATCAATAAAATAAATATTTATGAAACTATTATAAGAGACAAACACAGACTTAAATCTATAACAAGTAAATCTTGTCAAATATAGTAGATAGGGTTGACTAACTATACTTTAACTAACTCTAATTAACTATAACTATAATTATAAATTTAAGTTCAATTCATCTAATTTGAATTAAAAAATCAACAAATTCATTATACAATAATCGAATTAATATGAACAATAATACATTACTAAAACTTGTTGTAATTAACTATTCGACATAAATTATAAGTTAATTAATTAGGTTATTTCTAATAAACCGTGATTATTTGAAACACAAATTAACATTAAACAAGTAAACTTACTCATTTTATATACTACATATGTTAATATTCATAATCTTAAGTTTGGATTAATAATACAAAATTTTGATCATAAAAACTATAATAAATTAGTCAGACTAGTTATAATAAATTATTCGACATACATTATTAGTTAGATAGATTATTTTCAGTTAAACATGATTAATCGAAACGCTAATTACATTTAAACAATCAAACTAGTTAAAAAGAGATAAAATATATTCATACTTATAAATTTGAGCCCAATTATATAAATATTAAAGGACGTCTAATAAATTTATCTACAACAATTAAATAAATATTAAAGGACTTCAAATAAATTTAACTTCAATGCAACAACATTGTGAATCATCTACATATAATTTCACTCAATTCAACAATAATTTATAACATATGATCAACTACTACAAATATAGCACATAAAAAATACTAAATAGGCATTACTAAAACAATAACTAATTCAAAAAATAATTAGTACTAATTAAAAAAAATACTAACTGGATGCATAAGCTGCAAATATGTGTGTCGTCTGCAAGCTGAATGGCTGTTCCTCAGACGGTCCTTGCGAATCGAAAATATTGAACTGTCCAGGATCCATTGGTGGTTGTGGTGGTGGGCGGCTGGAGTGAGCGGCTCTGCTGGGGGCGCGAGTCTGGTGATGAGGAGAAGGAAAGCGGTAGATGAGGGGGACGGAAGCGGCAGGTGAAGGGAAGAGAGCTGATGAGGGGGAGGGAGCTGGTGAGGGGTAGTGTGGTGAGGGGGAGTGGTGCGGCGAGTTAGTCAGGGGCGGTGGTGAAGGTAGGGAGGAAGCAGACGGGAGGAGAAGGAGAAGAAGAAGTGTAAATGTATTTGGGCGACACATACTTATAGTTTTTGATGTGTGACAAATATGTAGTGCCGGTCTTGTACTCAGCATAGTGCCGGTCTTGTACTCAGCATATTATTTATCTTGGTAAAATTCATCTTGACTACAACAGAAAGCGGAGCTGCTCACGTGACACTATATGCTGCTATAAGTTGTTAGATTCCTTCTGATATATCTCCCTTTATTCTCGGTACTATTGGTGTGGAGATATATCTTCCTTAGTTCTCATTATTATTGGTTAGTTTGTTTACGTATTTGATTATTCCTTTTGTATATATATACCTGTATAGATATAGTTTAGGGCGCGCTTTTGGGGGATGAAGAACATATCTATACCCTTTTACGGCGAGTCTCATTGAGTGTTTTGAGAGTGATTCTTTATTCGTGATTAGAGGAGTGTGACTATCATTCGAAGAGTGATAGATTAGTGAGTGATTGTTCAAGGTGTTGAACAGATCAGGTGAGGAGTTTTTCACGCTATTAATATATATTAGTGGCCGAGTTTTCTTCTATATCGAAGATTGCATTCTTTACATTAGTTAACACCAAGAGCTCGGTACAAGACTGAGTAAACCGGAAGTCACGTTACGAATTGTCAAGTGGTATCAGAGTAGGTTACCTTTGCTCGAGGCTAACACTTCAAGGTAGATCGTGAAGATGAGTTCGTACAATGTCAAGGCTCCCAAGTTAACCAAGCTAAACTACTCCAAATGGTGCGAGCAGATGGAAGCTCAACTAATGTCCGTTGACTACAAAGTTTGGAAGGTGGTTACTAAAGGCGATTTCAAACCCACTGTCACCGTAGAAGGGAATACTCTGGATAAGCCTGAAGAGCAGTGGACAGAGGATGATGAGAAATTACTCAGCAAGAACAAACAAGCCCTGCGGATTCTCGTATCGTCTCTCTCAGATGAAGATCAAGGAAGAGTTCTCAGTATTCAAACAGCAAAAGGTGTATGGGATTTTCTTAAGATAGCATATCAAGGTACTGAGTCTATTCGAAAAGCAAAGGAGAAATAGTATAAGAGAGAATTCAATAACTTTAAGATGGCTGAAGAAGAAACGTTGGTTGCTGCGATTGAGAGGTTCAATCAGATTTTAATCGAAATCAAGACAGTGGGTGCATCGCTTACGAATGAACAGACTAATGAGAGATTTTTGGAATCGCTTACTAAAGACTGGTTGAATTACACCTCTATGCTGGAGAAGATGGACAAAGTATCGTCGGTATCTTTCGAACAATTGTGTTCGGATTTAATCGTCCATGAAAGCAAGATGAAAGAACAGTCATTGGATGGTATTTCTCTTGAAAGAAAAAATCTTGCTCTGAAGGCAAAAAGATAGTGGAAAACACTGATTGGGAGTTAGATGATGATTTCGACACAGAGATAAATTTACTGGCTCAAGGATTGAAGAGAATTATGAGCAGAAAAAGGGGTGGATTTCAGGGTTCAAGTAGTAACCGGCGCGACTCAGATATAAGTAAGGTGGAGTGTTTCCGGTGTCACAAGCTAGGTCATATGATACAGGATTGTCCTTTGTCATCCAAACCCCCGCAGTATAGAAATCGAGATTCCCGTATGGCTGCTGCGGTATGGGGTGAAGAAGAAGAAGAGTCTGAGCCGGCTGAAAAGGTGGAGGCGCATTATTGTATGACGGCTATCCATCGGACTCACACTGATGAATTAGCATACGATGAATCGATGTGTCTGGTTGCGAAAGACAAGGAGCATCACTCTCTTGTGGGAGAGCAGGTAAGTTTTCTTAACTTCAATAATGTAGGTAGAGAATCTCCGAAAGATCAGATTTTTGATGCTTTGACGGTTGCTTTATTAGAAATTGCGGCTTTAAAAGGAAAACTTGACGATGTTAGTAGTAGAGAAATTCAAATAAAGCAACTAGAGCAGGAGATAAACGAGTTGAAAGGAAAAAATAAGGAGTTAGCAGAAAAGCTGGTAGAAAGTTCGTCCAAGGTGTTACAATCTACGTTTACTTCGTCAGTTAAAAGTAAGTTGAGTTCAATACCAGAATGGGCAGAAAAGGAAATTCAATTACTTAAGGTAGATAATGAATGGATTCGTCAGGATAATGCTGATCTCCAGAAACAATGTGATACTCTTGATAGAAGACTGAACATCATTAATCTAGAAAATCCTTCGTGGCACACAGGGAAAATCAAACGTAATGAAATTGTTAGAAAACCAAATAAAAATCGAGGTGGACTAGGGTTCCGTGGAGTTGAAGCTGATCTAAGACCGAAGAAGTAATATACATAAACTAAAGCTATTCCGACAAAGAGAAATTTTTCGTCTGGTCCAGCAGTGATAGAATGTAGTTATTGTCATATTCTTGGACATCATATCAATTCATGTTTTAAGTTGCAGCGGAAAAACGCTAGAGATTCTGTTACTCATTCCATTAAGTATGCTAGTATGTATTCTCGTCGACCCAAACAGCAATGGGTCCCCAAACGTTATTGATTCCTTTCCTTTATGTGCCAGGATTATGCTGACGGAGCAAACATTTGGCTTATGGATAGCGGATGTTCTCGGCATATGACTGGAGACCATACACTGTTTCGGGAACTTGAAGGTTTACATGGAGGATTTGTGACTTTTGGAAATAATGGGAAGGGACAGATCATTGCTATAGGCACAGTAGGTCATCAGGGGAGTGTTGAAGATGTGTGCTTGGTGGATGGATTAGAGCACAATCTACTGAGTGTGTCACAAGTGTGTGATAAGGGTCCTTCCTCTATTACCTTTGATTCTTATGGCTTCGTTGTCACAGATTTGACGACAGGCGCACCTCTTCTACAAGGATATTGCAGGGGTAATCTGTATCTAGTGGATGTTGATGATCAAAGATTGGATGCTATCTGTCTCACTGCTTCCACAGAAAATGCTAACTTATGGCATCAACGTCTTGGTCATGCTCACATACGCCTGCTTAATAAATTACGAACTCAACACCTTGTTGAAGGATTACCATCATCGGTTCTTCAGGAAGATTTTCCTTGTAGTGCATGCCAGCTAAATAAGCAGACTCGTTCAGCACATATTCCTAAGTCTGTGGTTTCTACCTCTACGGTGCTAGAATTGGTGCATATGGATTTGGTGGGACCTATGCGCACCATGACCAGGGCTGGGAAGAAATACATTTTTGTTTTGGTTGATGATTATTCTCGCTTCACTTGGATTTATCTACTTCATGCTAAAGCCGATACTTTCAATCTGTTTAAAGGGTTTTGTGTTCAGATACAGCGCCAATTGGGGTTTCTTCTGCGTACTATACAGTAAGACAATGGTACAGAATTTATCAATCAGCAGTTTCGACAGTTTTGTACTGATCAAGGTATCACTCATACTTTTTCAGCAGTGCGCACACCTCAGCAGAATGGTGTTGTGGAACGAAAGAATCGTACATTAGTTGAGATGGCACAGACAATGCTTAATGCTAGTGGATTAGCACCTAGTTTCTGGGGAGAGGCTGTTAACACGGCATGCTATATCCTCAACAGGGCTCTTATCAGACCTATACTCAATCAAACTCCATATCAGCTGGTAAAGGGAAGACCTCCGTCAATTGGATACTTTAAGGTATTTGGGTGTAGGTGTTTCATTTTACACAATGGTAAACTTAACACTGGGAAGCTTGACACCAGAGGAGATGAAGGAGTATTTTTGGGATATTCTACTACTAGTAAGGCTTATCGGGTGTTCAACAAACGCACTCTTGTCGTGGAGGAATCGTCATATGTACGATTCGATGAAATGAATTTTGGCTTTCGGAATCCACAAAATATTGGGTCAGAATTAGGTGTCGATGATTCTGATGATTCAGACTCAGATTCTCCATCTCCATCTGTTCAAATCTCTCATATTACTTCACACACAAAATCTCATTCAGTTCCTTCTACTTCATTACAACCGTCTTCTGATAATCCAAGACCAATAGCTCGCTAGCAAGTGAAACCTCTAGAACAGACAATTCGCTGTATCAAATCAAAGGAGACCCAGCTCTCAATCTGAGATACCACAATTCCCCCTAACATCCTTCTCGTCGGGCTCCTGGCGTTACCTGGATAATCTTCTTTCAGACTTGAACTCAGGACGTGTGACTCGTAACTCACTTAGGAACTTCTGTGCCCATGAAGGTTTCCTGTCAAGTATTGAACCCCGTAATGTCAAAGAAGCCCTTACCGATTCTGATTGGATACAGGCTATGCATGATGAACTCAATGAGTTCAAACGGAATGATGTTTGGACCTTAGTTCCCCGACCAAGTCATAAGGAGGTTATCGGTACACGCTGGGTTTATCGCAACAAACTTGATGCCGATGGTCATGTTGCTCGTAACAAGGCCCGACTAGTAGTCCAGGGGTACAATCAGTAAGAGGGTATAGACTATGACGAAACTTATGCACCTGTTGCCCGTCTAGAAGTTATTCGTATGTTGATCGCCTTTGCAGCACATATGGCATTTCCCTTATACCAAATGGATGTTAAATGTGCATTTATGAATGACTATATTGATAAAGAGGTTTATGTGGCTCAACCCCCTGGATTTATTGATCAGTCCAGACCTGATGATGTTTTTCTACTCAAGAAATCTGTTTATGGATTGAAGTAGGCTCCGCGGGTCTAGTATGCTCGTCTTACTTCTTATTTCTTCAGCAAGGATTTACGAGAGGTCAAGTGGATAGTATGTTGTTCCTCAAATTCCAAGACTCTGATATATTGTTGATTCAGATCTATGTTGATGACATTGTGTTTGGATCATCTTGTCATGCGTTGTCTAAATCATTTGAAACTGTGATGACTAATGAATTTTTAATGAGCAGTATGGGAGAACTCACTTTTTTCTTAGGATTGCAAATTCGTCAGACTACCACTCACACATTTGTTTGGCAAGGGAAATACACCACTGAATTACTGTCCAAGTTTGGATTTGACTCTACAAAATCCCTGGCAACTCCAATGTCTAGTATTGCTAAACTTGGCTTAGAAACTCATGCTGAATCTACTGATCCCACTGAATATAGGGCTATGATTGGCTCTTTAATGTACCTCACTGCTAGCAGACCTGATATTCTCTACAGTGTCTGCTATTGTGCCAGGTTTCAGGCCGATCCACGAGTTCCTCATCTTCAAGCAGTGAAACGAATTTTTCGTTACTTGCGTGGTACTCCTAACCTTGGTTTGGCTTATCATGTAGGATCTTCTTTTTCACTCCAGGCATACACTGATGCAGATTTTGGAGGATCTCTTACTGATCGCAAGAGTACATCAGGATGTGCCCAGCTCCTTGGTACTAGTCTGGTATCTTGGTTTTCTAAGAAACAATCCTCTATGGCTTTTTCCACTACTGAAGCTGAGTATATTGCTGCTGCTGCATGTTGTGCGCAAGTTCTATGGCTACAATATCAACTAGAAAACTATGGCATGCCTCAAGCACCAGTTCCTATCTACTGCGATAATCAATCTACTATTGCGTTGTCCAAGAATCCAGTTCAACACTCTCGTACAAAACATATTGAGATTCGTCACCACTTTCTTCGTGATCAAGTCGAGAAAGGGACTGTAGAATTGCTCCATTGTTCTACTGAGCAGCAATTGGCGGAAATCTTTACTAAACCGCTTCCTCGGGAGATCTTCAATCGTCTCAGTCTAGCACTGGGCATGGTTAACATTGATTAAGGTCCATTACTTTTATTTTCTGTGTTTCCTTTTCTTTTGTGTACAAACATGGTACTAGATATGAGTGGAGTTTACATTTCCATCTATGTGAGGATTCCGTTGACTGCTATGGAACACGTTATAGATGATCTGGATCAATGTTATAGTAGGTGTGGAGGGTGATTTTTCGGTATGAGGGGGGTCTATATAAATATGATCTGACTAAAAAGCCGAGATCCTAGAAAATGCCATTCTGTGGAGGGTGAAAACCCGTTATCTGGCATCCCTCAAATACCTATTAAATCGTTCGTCTTTCCCAGAAAGCATAAGGGGAATGCTAGTGAGCACTACACCCGCTCTCGATGGTCCCCACGCGGACTTATGCCTCTATAAGGCGGAATTGACTAGAGTCGCCACCTAGTTTGACCTAAGAATACTAGGAAGGAAATGAAAGAGGGTTCTAAGAACCGTAATTGACTCTGAGATTTGCATATAGATTGGGCTTATCTGGTCATACCAAAGATTCTGTTTGGGTTCGCACTGGGTTACACCCCTTAGAAGTGGCAACGACCACGACTTTGGATTGGTGCCCGAGGAAACCTCGGTCTCCAATTGTCGGGATTACCTTCTTTCAAAACCTTGTTAAAGAGATTCGAATAAAGCCAAAGGACGGGATTGAGTGTGGATTGAGGAGCAGATGATTTCGAGGAATCTGAAAAAAAAGGCTGGTCTCGAAGTTGATTTTGATTGTTTTTGAGTGGTTTGAGGTTGTTTCGGCTTTTCCGGGTTAAGAGGATGATGGGAGTTTTGAGGAGTAAAGGGGGCATTTTGGTCATTTTTTGTGGAGTCAAGGGGTATTTGGATCATTTAGCTGATTTGAGGAGTTTTCTGTGTATGCGAAGTTCGGATTTTGAAATGGTCGGATTCTTGAGGTGTCTTGGGAAGTTGAATGTGTTGAGGGGAAATTCGGGTTTTAAGGATGGTTGAGTATGGAAGAGGATATTTGGTTTGCAAGTATTCAGGTTTTGAAGATGTTTCAGGTTTCTGGGAGTCTTCAAGAATTGGAAGTCCTATGTGACTTAGAGTTGGTTCAGAGGAGGGTTGAGAAGTGCTTATGGGTCCTAGAGCTCTAATGGAAATGTTGGATTGGTTTATTCAGAATTGTCTCTCTTAAAGTTTTTGAAACCGAAAAATCATTTTTTGTTGTAAAAGGGCGGATAATCCCGAGGGATTACCCTATGTACCCCCTCGAACACGACACTTAATTAATGGTAAGTGCCGAGGCTCGAAAGATGGGGCAATGAATTTATGTCGAAAAATAGGATTCAGAGAGAAACACCATGAATGAGATGTTCTCGGTCGAACCCTAATAACGTCTCTAACTCCCGGGTTTTTAAAACATTAAAACCAAAAACATTGAAATCGAGCGGAAGGGAGTTAGACGATTCTAAAATCCCGGCTGCAACTAGGAAGGTCGTTACTTCCCTAGCACCCCGCCTTGTAAAAATCTAGGCTGCAATTAGGGGAGGTTTGTCACCCTAATGCCCCCCTAAAAGATCCAGACTGCGACAAGGGAGGTTATGACCCTAGTGCCCCGCCTCGGATTTTTATCTTGGGAAGGGAGACAAGCGATGTTCTAACCGTGGAGGGAATGTTTTGAAGTGGTTAGACATTTCTTGCTCCCCGAAAACAATTTATTTGAGTTAAAAAACTGAAATGGAAATTTTTTGAAGTTGCTCGGAATTCTCGACGAAGAAACACTGATTTTGAGAAATGTTTTTAGGAGAAAACTTTCTGTATATGTGAGAAGAACTTTCTGCAATAGAGAAGAGTTTTCTGTGATGTGAGAAGAGTTTTTCCTTTTAAAATTCCACAAAATGTTTTCTTGGAAAAACTTGATGAGACTTGAGTAAAATGATGGTTTGAAACTCTTTTTTGGTTTTTGGGGGTTTTGAAAGGATTTTACAAGTTGAAAGTGAGTCGAAAGGAATCGGGTTTGGAAAATGAGTTGGGCTTGATTTAACTTTGGTTTGACTTGTTTTGGAAGATGAGCCGGGTCAAAGTTTGGGTTGAAGTGGGGTTGGTCAATGATGGGGTCAACATTTTTGTCAAGGTCAACATTTTTTGGTCAAAGCTAGATCGGGTCAAAGCTAGGTCGAGGTCAAAGTTCGGATTGGTCAAAGTTTGGTCAATGTTCCGGTCAAAGGTCAAAAATTAGGTCAAAGGTCAACCTTCGGGTCAAGGTTTGATTCTTGTGGGCTCGGTTTGGTTTTTTTGTGGACTTAGGCTTTGTGGATTCGGGCCTTGTTGGAGACATGGGTTTTTTTATGGTCTTGGGCTTTCTATTTGAGTTGAAGTGAGTTTTTTTTTATTTGGGGCCAGATTAGACTTTTGATTCTTGGGCCGGAGTTGGGCATTGGGGAGTTGGGTTCAGGTCAAGTTTTTGGGTTTGGCCGGGTTGGATGTGTCTTTGGGCCGAGTTTCGGAGTTTGGGCCGGATTGAATGTGTCGTTGGGCCACGTCATATGATATTGGGCCGTGGGTTTGGGCCTTGGGGAATTGGGTTGTGGACTTCGGGTTTCGGGTCATGGGCTTCGGGTTCGGGTTTGGGCCATGGGCCACGGATTTTGGGTTTCTAGTTTGGGCCTTGGATTTCGGGCTTGGACTCTGTTTGGGCCATGGGTTTGGACGTGGGCTTGGGCCGAGAGTTTGGACCCTGTTTGGCCCGTGGGTTTGGATTTCTAGTTTGGGCCTTGGATTTCGGATTTGGGCCTTGGGGAGTTGGGTTGTAGGCTTCGGGTTTGGGCTTCGGATTTGGGCCTTGGGCCACGGGTTTTGGGTTTCTAGTTTGGGCCTTGGATTTCGGACTTGGACATAGGCTTGGGCCGAGATTGTCTTGGGCAGTATTATGTGGAATTGGGCCGGGTCAGATGATGTGGTATTGGGCTTTGATTTTAATGATGTGGTATTGGGCCTTGAGTTTTGGTGATGTGGTATTGGGCCTTGAGTTGAATGATGTGGTATTGGGCCTTGAGTTGAATGATGTGGTATTGGGCCTTAGTTTTGGTGATGTGGTATTGGGCCTTGAGCTTTGGTGATGTGGTATTGGGCCATGAGCTTTGGTGATGTGGTATTGGGCCTTGAGCTTTGGTGATGTGGTATTGGGCCTTGAGCTTTGGGTCGTGGGTTGTAATGGTGAAATTTTTGGGTTACTTGTGGGTTGGGGAACTTGATCTTTGGACCGGATTAAGGGGTTTAGATTTGATTGGGAATGGGACCTTGGGCCGGTTTAGCCCCTTGGAGATGGGCCAGCAACAATCTTTTTTTTTTTAGTTAAAACAGAAGGAAGGTTTGGAATTTGAAAAGTGACGAGGAAAACTGAGAGACAACCCTAGTTTGGGCCTTTTCCTTTAATTGAGATGATGATCAGAGAGGAGGGTTTTGGATCAAAATGGAATAATAAGGTTTATTAATCAATTGATCTTGATTACAGGTGTGTTGAGTGTAAAGGAGGATTCCACCCACATAAAACGAATGAGAGACCCGTTAGGCATGGGGTGGTTTCACATCCTAAACCCTCCTAGATTGGCCTTAAGGGCTTGTTTTTTGATGTTTTTGTTCTTATATACATATGAGGGTGGTTTGAGTATTTTCTGAAGTTATAAGAGGTTGTTGTCCCACGAAACGAATGAGAGACCCGTTAGGTGTGGGGCGACAAATCATCCTAAACTTTTCTGTCAGCCTAGAAGGTCCTAATGGGAATAACCAGGGCTTAAATAGGGTGGTCAAAGTCAAACAGTGAAATGGAAATTTCAGAAAAGGAAATCGAACATAAAGCATGGATATATACAGAGTGGCTAAGGCATGAGTGAAATACAGATCACAACTGAGAAACAAATAAAAAATAAAAAAAAAAGCACGAAGATATCGGATTATGAGCATTGCAACAGATTATATGCACGGTTTGCTGGTGGAATCAGAGAAAACCCTTTTCTTAAACCAGATTTAAACTATGTCTAGATAAGCACACTGAAGAGGTAATCAAATTAAGAGCAGATAAACTAAACCCCTATCGGTTTTCTGTTTTGAAGTTGGTGAATAAATTCATGCTCCGAAATACCACTTGAACTTAAGGTGTAATAGATCGATACTCATTCTACCGATTATCAGGCAAACAACAGGAGGCTTTACCCCTAAAATCTCCCATTAATTCTCTTCCACTCTCCTAGAACTGTGAACCAAAATTTCGGGACTCAAATTCGGAAGCAAGTAATTCAAACAGCAGATAAGTTGCAGTAGTAGGAGTCGTGAATCAGGACCAAAGAACACAGTCAAGCAAATATCCAGATACTGAGAGCAGTTGGTTCTTATAGACTAAGTATTCCCAGCAGACATTCAATCTATAGGCACCCACATCAGGAGATAGACAACAGATAACGAGGGTTAGAACTTTATACCGAAAAGAGTGTGCAACCGAGACAAACCAGAGACTAAACCAAACATCAGTCCAACAGATAGATCAGAAGGAATAACAGTCAACCCACTACAAACACATTTGCCGTGCTCTAGATCGAACCCAAAATATCATAAAAGCAGACCAAAACGTAACTGGAGATGGACCAGTTTCTCAATATAAACATTTGTGACAGTGCGAATACAAGGAGAAATGAAGTGTACTGATTCATCACTATGCATGAAAGTCCAAACGGGACTCGGAACCCAACATGACTGAAGAGGCGTATGCATGTACTGGTAATGACAGAAACGGTAAATGAATCAAAACTTCAATCAAAACCCGCATCTAAGTATACCATGTCCGTGGACTTCCAAGTCTATACCAGGTGATACGACGGAAAGAAGAACTAAGGATCCAGAAAAACCAATTTGCTTGCTCATCGATTCTGAGAGATTTCGAAGACCCCACAACCCATCATGGGCTAGGGATCGACTAAACCGGAGCAGCGCTTTCAGAAAACGGGAAAAAAGAAAGGGAAGAGAAGAGCACAAGTCGAACAAAGGGGATAAACGGGACAGTTACCTCCCCTGAAACCAGAAAACCTTCGAAATAGGGAGTTCGAAGTTCTGTTTTCGATTAAACTACAGTTTCTCAACCAAGGGGGAAGAGGGGAAGGAGTATACCGCTTACACTGTGGGTCGGGTCGAAAAGTACGAAGGATTTCGACTGGGCTCTTTCTTTCTTTTGGGTGGTTTTCTTCAGTTGAGGACGACCGGAATGAAGGATGGAAGGTTGCGCGGTGCTCGTGAGAATGGGTAGAGCGGGCGAAGGTGTTAGTGACGGCGTCTTTCGGTGGAGGTGAGGAGGACGACGGTGGTGGGTTTCGGATGAGGAGGTGTGAAGTCGACGATGGAGGAAATCGAATGGGGTGGGCAACTCTTCTGGGTTTTTTCTTTCTCAGGTTTGAATTCAGGCAGTTCTAAAACGGGAGAATAAACAGACAAAGAGAATGAAGAAGGTTGGGATTGCTGCTGGCTGGGTCAAAACGTGTGGGTACTGTAGGTTTTTAGAATGTTTTATAAGGTTGGAATAGGGTTTCCAAAGGGGCATGTCTGATGGCTTGTGGGTTATTTACTGCATGGGTTTTTTCTTTCTCATGTTTGAATTCAGGCAGTTCTAAAACGGGAGAATAAACAGACAAAGAGAATGAAGAAGGTTGGGATTGCTGCTGGCTGGGTCAAAACGTGTGGGTACTGTAGGTTTTTAGAATGTTTTATAAGGTTGGAATAGGGTTTCCAAAGGGGAATGTCTGATGGCTTGTGGGTTATTTACTGCATGGGTTTTGTTTCTGGGCTGGACCTTGATTTTGGGTCTTCGGGCTATGTTTGGGTTGATTGAAAGAGAGAAAGGGGGTAAAAAAACGAGGTAAGTGTTGCTACCGAGTTTCAAACTCGGGTTGCCCAACAAGACTCATCGCCCCTTACCCGGCTGGACTAAAGCAGAACTCAGTATATGGGCGTAGAAGACAGATAAAATACTTCGTATTGGGTTAAAATGGAAAAGAAACGCCATCCTGCTTGCACCAGGAATCGAACCCGGGTTAGTAGACTGTCTAATGGGTATGCTGGCCAGTCACACTGGATCGACTTTCAGTATGTTTGCGGGAGAAATAATACAAGATCTCTCATTTCGACTGGATAACTCTCCTAAAAAGCTGTGCACCCAAAAGAAAATATATACAATAAAAATGAGATGGCTAATCTAATGACATAAAAGTATGGAATACAATTAAGAATAAGATTCAAAACGTAATGAGATATATAAAAATAAAAGAATAGCATATGTACATGAAATAATACTAGGTAATAACAAAACCGTGAAATATTTTAAAACAATAGCAACAAAAATGAGTATACAAAACGAAGCAGGTTAAAACGGATTACGACAAAAGGCTCGTGCTTCCTTTCCCATGGGGACGTGAGATTTAAAAGCCGGGAAAAGGAAATTCCTTTGGTTGAAAACGGGGACGACCGCCTTGTTTCTAGAAGCATGTTTATTTTTGTATTTTTGTTTCAATATAAACGGGTGAGAATTTTTGGTGTCTACAGTAGGAACGTTTTTCATGTTACTAGTTTAACTTTTTTTTATTTTTTATGGTTTTCCATCATTCGTCAAACAAACAAACACAAAAAAAAACAACAATAAAACCGCTATGCCACAATTACTTTCTCACGTTCTTCTCAAACGTCGTCCACTCTGCATACCCATTTCCCCACGTTTTGTCAGCTTTTCTTGCTTGTCAGTCTTAAACCCATCTTCCGTAGCGTCTTCTCTTTTTCAAAATCCCTGATCTTTACTGCTTGCTTGCATCTTCCTTCTTGCTCCTTTTACCTTCGGCATGGAAATCGTTCTGTATGACCCTGCCTTTGCCTACCGTCAGCTTCTTTCCTTCTTAGTTCTGCATTTTCTTGATTCGTCTACTCCGAGCATTTTTATCGACTCCAGTTTGCTCCCCATGCAGCCAGAATATCATCTCCCACTTGCTGTTGAGTACCCTCCTCTCCTTTTACCTATGCCATTCTCTACCCCAGATTCTTCACCCAAGAAGTGTGCTGATGATTTTCCTTCTTGCAATGTTCCATTTGACGATTCCCCTGCCTCTGATCCTATGCCCACATCTCCACCATTATCTCCGCAAAACCATTCTCCTCCCCGCCGAAACCCTAGATCCCAGACCCGTTCTTCTCGGACTGCTGTTCTTCGACGTCGCCAAACTCTTCGACCGCGTCGTCCTCAGCCTCCTCTGCCCTCCTCTACCCCGTCGCACCCTGATGTTATTTCGGATGATGATGTGCCATTATCAGTCTTGCGCCAACACAAGCGTTCTGCTACACAAGCTCCCATTGCGTCTTCTTCCAAGCGTCCTCGGCGTGCAACTCCGGTGCCAAGCTCTTCCGCTCCTATGTCGGTTGCTTCATCAGGTTCCTCCTCGACGAACTCCGTCTGGTCGGGTCACTCTTTTCCCTGTTTTCCTTCCTTTAAATCTGAGATTCGTAATGCACATATTGTTGTGGAAAAACGTGTGGATTGTGCTTGGCTCCGCAAGAATAAGTTGTCCAATATTGCTAGTTGCCTTTCAGCTCAAGGCTGGTCATCAGTGTTTACTTTGGGTACGAAAATTTCCTGGGAGTCAGTTAAGGAATTTTACAAGAACTTGCAATTTGTGGATGAATATCTGATTCGGTCCAAGGTTAAAGGTGTGGATATTGAGTTAACTCCTGATTTGATCGGCATGATTCTGGATGTTCCATTTGAAGGTATTAAGACTTTTTCTCGTGAGGTCAATACTTTTGCTCCCTCTCAAAAGGATGAGGATCTTTTCGGTTTCTTTGGGATTGAACCTGAGACCCGCAAGATTCGGTCTGCTCCGCAAAGGCAGCTTGATGTGCTTGGACGATTGCTTCATATCATTGTTTATCAAGGCGTAGCTCCCAGGAATGATCAACGTGGGACAGTTACATTCCTGGACATCTGTTTGATGTGGTGTCTTATTCAGAAGTGTCCTATAAGCTTGCCTCACTTTATGATGTTTCATATCCATCATGCTATTACTCAGTGTACCTCATCCTTGTCTTATGCTGCTTGGTTGACGATAATCTTTGAGTACTTCTCTATTGATCTTTCTACTGACTCTGCCAAAGTCCTGGATCATAATCATGAGCTTTCACATACTACTTTATCCAAGATGGGGCTTGCCCTGGCTGGGAATATATGGATTGTTAAACAGCCGCCTAAAGCTGTTTCAGAAAATCTTGGCAGTGTTTCGCACCAGTTGGAAGAACTTCTGTCCTTGGTCAAGGATGTGAATACACGGTTGGCACATATTGAAGCTCATCTGGGGGTGCAACGTTAATCGCTCCACATGTTACTTGTCCTGTTTTGTCTTTCCTTAGCGATGTTGTTGTCATCCAGACCTAGGCTGTTGGTGTAGTCTTCTTTTGTTGGTGCTTCTATCAGACTATTTTTATTCCTGTCCTTCATTTCTTGTGAACTATTACTTGGTTGTTCCTGCTGTTTTGCCACTTTCTGAAACTCTTTCCTGCAATTAACATTGTATAAAATGCTATTCCGTGTTCCTTAGTATGTTTTTTTACATTTCGTGAGTTTCTAGGCCTGTACCATTTTTGATTGCGCAAAAGGGGGAAACATGGTGAATATTTAAGTATTTTGGCTGTTGATTTAGTTAGCTCTGTTTCAGGGGGAATCTATATTTCAGGGGGAATATGATATACGTGGTATCTCATTTCACCATGACCAAGTTTGCACACATCAAAAAAGGGGGAAACTGTAAATGTATGTGGGCGACACATACTTATAGTTTTTGATGTGTGACAAATATGCAGTGCCGGTCTTGTACTCATCATAGTGCCGGTCTTGTACTCAGCATATGATTTATCTTGGTAAAATTCGTCTTGACTACAACAGAAAGCGGAGCTGCTCACGTGACACTATATGCTGCTATAAGTTGTTAAGATTCCTTCTGATATATCTCCCTTTATTCTCGGTACTATTGGTGTGGAGATATATCTTCCTTAGTTCTCGTTATTATTGGTTAGTTTGTTTACGTATTTGATTATTCCTTTTGTATATATATACCTGTATAGATATAGTTTAGGGCGCGCTTTTGGGGGATGAAGAACAGATCTATACCCTTTTACGGCGAGTCCCATTCAGTGTTATGAGAGTGATTCTTTATTCGTGATTAGAGGAGTGTGACTATCATTCGAAGAGTGATAGATTAGTGAGTGATTGTTCAAGGTGTTGAACAGATCAAGTGAGGAGTTTTTCACGCTATTAATATATATTAGTGGCTGAGTTTTCTTCTATATCGAAGATTGCATTCTTTACATTAGTTAACACCAAGAGCTCGGTTCAAGACTGAGTAAACCGGAAGTCACGTTACGAACTGTCAAGAAGAAAGGAAGATGAGTATAATAATTGTGCGTTTTTAGGTTAGAGGAAGGGATAATGAGGGAATTGAGCCGTTGGCTCACTTGTAGAGGAGGCGTACACTGCATGTGCGCCTCATTTGCAAGACTTTTTTTTTGTTGTACAGAAGGCGCACAATAGAAGTCAGTCAGCCGGTAAGCTAACTTCTATTGTGCGTTTCCTTAACAGAGTAAAAATAAAAACGTATCTGTCTGGGAATAATGCACCAAAAGGCACTCAATTGGGATATGAGTCGGTCAAACGCCTGTTGACCAGAATTTTTCCATAGTGGGCCAATTTAGATTATGAGTCCAATTACGGAAAGCAATCCCTGATATAAAAAAATAAGAATTCAGGTGAATATTTAATAGAATTTGTTGAACAATTGATCGAAGAAGAAAGGAATGTAGTAGATTGAATGTATTAGGGTTTTTCTACGTATTACATACAAGAGAGCGACACTTCATCTTATAAAATAAGAGACTACGTAATTACATAAGGAAGACAAAAACAAGGACATATCTGTGAGATGTCCGACTAACTGTCTGGGCGTGTCCTCAACCGTCCGACCACCCGAACATCTATACGATCCTCTTGACTCGTACTTTTGTCGACACGTCCGGGCGAGTCCTCAACTGTCTAGTCACCCGGACATCTATATAATCTCAGCAGATCACGAGTCTTCACGTCCAGACAACTAGGTTGGCCAGGACACTCGTCCAGACATCTAGATAATCCCCGCAGAGCACAAGCTTTCATGTTCGGACAACTAGGTTAGGTAGGACCCTCATCCGGACGATTATATAATCGTCTCACTATATTCCAACAGCCCCCCACAAGTGATAAGGATTACCAAGGCTTGACTCGTCGTTGCACCCGATGCCCATATCCGGAAGCTGGTCTTTATACCGAGAACCAGGAAGAGCTTTAGTCATCATATCCGCCAACTGAGTATTAGTCAGTAGCGGACCCAGAACTTTAGTTTGGGGGGGGGGGCAAAAATTTTTTTGACACTATTGTTCTTTAAAATATTATGTTATTTTGTATTTTTCAAAAATTTATAAGAGTATTTTTACAAATTTTCAAAAGTTTCATGGGGGCACGCCCCCCCCCCCCGGCCCCCCTTTAGATCCGCCCCTGGTATTAGTAGACGTGTACACAACCTCGACGAGACCTGGTTGAATCTTCTCACAAATAAAATGACAATCAAGTTTGATGTGTTTGGTTTGGTTCGCTCATGAAAAACAGGATTCCGAGTATAAGATTATAGTACTTCATATTTTGGTTATCCGTAATATATTTACTTTTGATTGAGAGTACATTTGTCATTCCAATTTTGTAAAACTTATGTTGATACATGAGTAATGTATTCAATGAAAAAATGTACTAGTTCAATATAAAATGTACTCTTGTTCAATATAAAAATGTACTTTTATTTTGAAGAAATAAAATGTACTTTGTCAATGAGATATATTATTCATAAATGTAAGGATGTATTATGATAAATGAAAAATTTGTACTAATGTATCAATGTACAAACACTCTCACACAACAGTACTTGGTAAAACTATATGGTCTGCTCTCAAAAAAAGGTGAGGTAGATTCTTTAATCTCTTATTTATTACACTACTATCACTGGTTAAAATATAAAACGCTGGATGAGGTAGCTTTCTACCCCTCATAATCTAGCTTGTGAACTGACCCATAATGTACTATTGTAAATGAAAATGTATTGGTTCAATAATTTTTAAGATAAAAAAAATAGAAGAAACAACCCGGATATATATAAGCTACATTTAATATGAGTAAGATACAAGATAATTTCAAATTTATTATTAAATGAGATGTGTATATTATAATTTTTATTAAACATTTCAAATAAATAACAAATGTCGCGCGAACTGACAAAACGACTCATCCTCATTTTCTTTGGCCATATGAGTGCGGGAAGAGAAAAAAATTCAAATACCATTCGACCACGTCTTTTTCTGTCGAAACAAACGAGAAGAGCAGAGCAGAGGTAGGACCATCTTTCGATTTACTCTTTCCTTCCCCCGAGTAGAGTAACAAACAGCGCCTAGCGAAAGGTGAAGGCGAGTTTCCTCGGAGACAAACATGCCGTTGTTTTCTCGTGGTGTTCCGGGGTTTCTAGTTTTCGCCGCACTACTTTGGAGTCTCTGCTTCGCTGGTGGTGATCTTACTTTCAATACCGAGCTACATTCTCGTATAAAACCGTGTATCCTGGGTGTCCCCCAACAGGTTCGTCACTCTCGCTATCTATATTTGAGTGTCTGTCTGCTTCCCTCTTTGCTCAACTCCTGTTCGTTTGTCTGTGGACTTATTCGCCGGTCATAAAATTTCAATTAGGGTATTACCATTTCATCTCTTTATCGCCTGTTGCATTTTTGTTTTTGTTGTAATACACTGGAGGTGGAGATTCGAACTGGGGCACAACAAATTACATGTTCTCATAAACGTGCTTCTTAGTGTAGGGGAAGATGACTTGAGAGCTTCTTATTGATGAGTGTGCTTATAAATGCAGGTAATTGCGGTGAACGACCAGTTTCCTGACCCTTAATTAACGTCACCACCAAATACTATGTTCTCATAAACGTGCACAACAAATTGGATGAGGAGCTCCTCGTGCATGGTAGAATGGCTCCCCCATTATTTTTGAAATTGTGACTTTTATTTTCACTCTTTATCCTATACTTGCAATTAGCAGTTGCCAGCGGAACCCCTCAAATCCTCCCAACATTGACGACTGCAATTCAAGCGTGTGTATTGGCGTACAATAAGCTTTCATGAATAATCTTATGGCTTCTGGAATAGTCCTGAACTTGTTAGTGTGCGCATCTATAAGGAAGTATCTAAACTGCTTTTGATTTGTCTTACATGCAACAGGGCAGGGGTTCAGATGGCACGAGTCTTGGCAAGATGGCGTTCTTGGCACCAATTGTCCCATTCGTGTGAAAAGGAATTTCACATATGATTTTCAGGTTAAGGATCAGATTGGAAGCTTTTTCTACTTCCCCCTCTCTGAACTTTCAGAGGGCTGCTGTGGAAATATGGACCTTTATCATCAACAACAGGGTCATCATCCCAATTCCTTTCAACCAGCCTGATGGAGACATTATTCTCATGATAGGGGATTGGTACAACCGAGATCATAGGTATGTGCGTGCCAATATTCATAGCTAGCTTCAATGGAGTCAATCCTTTCGCTGCGTTTACATGTTGGATTTCTCAAGGTTGGGTTTCATTTGTTGGCTGTTATCAGAAGCTTCGTTTTCCCTTGATGCCGGGAGGATTTGGGTATGCCAGATGAGTTCTTATTAATGGCAAGGGACCTTACCAGTATAATTCATCCCTTGTCCCTAGTGGTATGATTATGAGTCTGTGACAGTTTTGAACCAGGTATGGAATCTGTGTAATGTAAAAGTGTTCCCTTTCCTTCCTTGAAGCCCGCCTAAACTGATTAAACTAACCAAATAGAAGTAAGTGGATATCAATGTTTTTGATGATGTATTTCCTAATGCATCTGGTGATATTTGTTTGTTAAGGTTTCATTAGCGTTTTATATGACTTGATGGTATGTAGGGAAGACCTATCGCATCGTGTGCACAATGGGGGAATCTCGACCAGTTTGAACTTGAGGATTCAGAGCCATAACCTTTGTTGTGGTGGAAACCGAAGGGCACTATACAATACAGCAAAACTATTCAAGTTTTGACATCCATGTGGCCAGTCAATTCATTCCTTGTCTCTATGGATCAAAATGCAAGTTCAGATTACTATATAGTTGCTAGTGCCAGATTCGTGAATGAGTCTGTTGGGCAGAGAGTAACTGGGGTTGCTATACTGCACTATTTCCAATTCCAAGGGTAAGGCTGCTGGTCCTCTCCCCGATCCTCCCAATGATATTTATGATAAATCTTGGTCCCTTAACCAGGCCAACTCAGTCAGGTAATCTACTAGTATATACTACCCCTTTTTTATGGCAACTCATATATTCATGGTGGCCTGTTTTGTTAATAATAAAAAACTTGAAACTGGACAGGCAAAAATGTTCCGCAAGTGGAGCTCGCCCAAACCCACAAGGGTCTTTCCATTACGGTGAGATTATGTGACCAACAGATACCTTATCCAGATGTTGCCACCTATAAGCATCAATGGAAAGCTCAAAGCCACCCTGAATGGGATCTCTTTCGTGAGCCCTAAAACCCCAATCAGACTTGCTGATATGCATGGAGTGAAGGGGATTACAAGTTGGATTTCCTGGACACCCTCTGACGGGCGTGCTCATCGTCTGGACACATCTGTTATTGATGGGACATACAAGAGCTTTGCGGAGTTAGTATTTCAGAACAATGACACAGTGATGCAAACAGTTCACATGGATGGATTTCATCCATGTTGTTGGGTATGTATTGTTCCTCATCCAGGAATGTACATCCGTGTTTATTTAACTTATCATACATTGTTCTGATAACATGGAGTTATGATTATCATGTTATTTATGCAGGATGGGTTACGGGGTGTGGACTAACGATAGCAGGAACCAGTACAACAGGTGGGATGCAATCTCCCGATGCAGTGTGCAGGTTTTCCCTGGTGGTTGGACGTCATCTTTGTTTATCTTGACAATGAAGGTGCTTGGAACATCAGGACAGAAAATCTTGATAGGTGGTACCCTTGGGCAAGAGACATACGTGAGGCTCGTCAACCCTGAAGACAAGAGTAAGAGTATCCTCCTCCAGATAATGTGCTTTACTGTGGCGTTTTCCTTCGATGCAGAAGGATGAAAGTTTAGCGGTATCTGTAAGAAGTGAAAAGGCGCATTTGCTTTGTACCATGCTGATTATTGCTAGTATGACTTGGCATTTAATCTTTTGAAGATTTGAAACAACAAACAGGAGAAGCTCTAACTAAGAGGAGTTTAGGGTAGGTCGGCGGAAGGTTCTTTTGTTTATTAGTATGTATTATTATTGAGGATTATTATTCCTACATTTAGTTGTCTAACTTTGGTCTTGAGCACAATCTCTAATCCTAACTGTAATGTGTTTTCCCACCTGCTACTAGGATATGAGATTTCCTCTCGTACTATTGGACTGGTGACCAGTGGCTATTAGCTGGTGATGACGACCATTGACTGAGACCGTTGGATATTAGTTGACAATAAAGTGGCTGTGACTGGCATGGCTGTTGATCAATGAATCATGAAAATCAAATGATTTCTTTACATCCATCTCCATTCATATTCCTAATTCCATTATATTTCCTTTACTAAAAACAAAACCGCCCCCTAAAGATTAATTGACACCTTATTAACACTCGTAATAACAAAGACACGACATGATCTAAATTTAGTAAAACCACAAGTAGTCGAGCCTATATCTTATAGTATTGCAGGTAATCTTGCTAATGGCATTTTACGTGTTGGAACATTGAACCAGTTACTAAGAATTGAGAGTCATCTTTCTAATGACACCAAAAAGATGCATATGAGTTTCAGAGGTAGGTCAACTCTGTGATGAATTAACTGTTAATATCTAGTTGCATGTAGTATGGAGTGAAATCAAAAGAACTTAATGTAAAAGTTTGCAATAATTGGTATTCGGTAGATACAAGACTGCAGCGTGTCTACCAAATACCTATTATCCCTACACCATTTACACTAAGCTCTTTGGATATCACTGAATACTGTATATTGTATCAGATTCATAAATTCTTAAACCAAAGCAACCTTCATATCATCGTACATCACACTTCCTTCGATTCCTTGTATCTCATGATAACTTCAATCTATTATATTCCATGTTTTTGAAGGTAATTGAATCCTAACTTGATCTTCACGATAAGATCAACAAAAAGGAAAAAAAGTATGAGGATTTTGAAATACATGTGGTGCTGCGAAATACGGTGACAGGGTAGGCGGAGAAGATGCAATAGCATTTCTTTTGTTTTGTATTCTATGTGTTAGACTTGTTCATTCTTTCTATTATATTGTTAGTCTTGGGTACCAATGATAAAAGAAAATGCACATATCATGTAACATTTTAACTTCTGAAGTCTATTGGATTAATACTAACATATAATCAAAGGAAGAAGAAGCAATGTATATCACACAAAATTCTTATATTATATATATTTTTGAATTATACAAATATAAACATAGGATCAAAACAATAGAATATGTAAACCCTCACTCACGTATGTGTGTTGATAAAAACTAGATACCCCACAACCAGATGAAATATATAACTCGTAGAAACCAATTTTAAAGAGGAATAACACGATAACACTGTTCGTGCAATAACAAACTTTTATTCTTAATAGTTGGTATAATTAGTTAATATCATAACTTTCACTTGATATATATAGTCATCAATGATCGTCACAGTGCAAACATTTGCATACTCCTTGTTGGCATTCTCCCTTAGGGTTTTGTTGCGCTTTACAACTGGCATCACATGCATTAGAGTTGCATGTTCCAGTCAGAAGTGTTCACATCCCAGTGGTAGAAACAACATTTGCAAATGCATTGGTTACTGGTGTTGCATGTTCCAGATTCATACTTCAGTGCTACGCAGGTAGTGTTACACTCGGTTGAAGTTGCACATGCGCCTTCCTGATATTGGACGCATGCAATTGCTACAAAATATCAAAGAAGAATCATATATGTGTTGTAAAAGAATGAACCCTTTTGCATATATTAAAATAAAAATTGTTACAAAGACAAATCAAAATGAAAGTAGATATGATATATATATATATATATGCATTATATCATATTTAACTTATCATATCTAAAGAAAACAATAAGTATTTGATAGTAGTGAATTCTGCTGCTGGCTTAAGACGAATTGACTATAAATTTTAAAATCGCCTACAAACTTACCCTTTTGGTGTTTATAAAATCAACTAGCGTATAAGATGAAAAACAAAACAAAAATGTACTTACCAGAATTGATGAACAATATGAACATGAAGGTGATTCCAACCGCGTACACGACCTTAGCCATCTTAATTACTTTATGTTGTTGATCACCGTCAATCTTTGAGATGTTACTTACTTTAGCTTTACTTTTCTCTTGTTGAGCGATGGGTATTGAATGTCAGGGTATTTATAGGGAGCTTGCTTATGACTCTAGAACAATGTGGGGTTCACTTTCATATGTGATTGATTATAGTATTAATCTTAAATAATATGTTGTTAGAGTTGAAAGGTTCGGAGAGATGCATATTATACAACACTTTTTTTTGCGTCTTAACTGTCATAAGTTCATTATCATTAGCAATATTATATTTTTCTTGAGAAAACATCAAAATGGCAATATGAGGACACATAATGAAGTCAGTACAGATTATTTTTATGGACATTTAAGTTCGAATCAAATACTATCCCCCAAATTAATATATAATTTCCATTTATATTAAGGATGATATGACCTTCTTAATCACACTGTTTTTTTTTTATGAGACCTTCATCATGACGACATATATGTACACATTATTGAGTAAGTCATCCAGAGATTTGACCTAATATATAGTACTACTACGTATATAGTATCCGAAGTTTTTTTTTTTCTTTTTGCTATTCGGCCAAGCATTAGTAAATTAGTGGGAATGAAGTACACTTATGGATGTTGTTTTGGTAATAAGGATAGGAAATCATTTCGATTCCCTTTCATACTGTTTGTTTGTCAAATTTTTCTATTTTTAGGAAAGGGAAAGAGAATGCGATTACCCTAACGCCCTCTATCTTGATTATCCATCCCCTACTAGAGAATGAGATTCTCTTTCCCTGTACACTTTGATTGGTGAAATATGACTATTGGCCGATGACTAATGACCATTGACTGGTGATTGGTGAATGTTGACCGACAATTAATGACTGTTGACCGACATCCGGAAGCCGTTGACTATTGACCGGCGACTGTCGACCAGGTATTATTTCATTTCCCCCGGCTAAAACAAACAACTGAGAAAATCAAAAGGAATTCTTTTCCATTCATCTCCATTCCCTTTCCTGATTCCATTCCGTTTCCCGTTTGAAATAAACGCCCCCTTAGTCAAATTCAATACATCATAATGGGGAAGCGGGAGATGCTCTCTAGCTTCCTATGCTTGTCCTATTTTCTTCATTACCTTCGCCTTTCTCTCTAATTATTTTTGCCAGGAAGCTTTCGCCCTCTTCGATTTCTTAAGCAATTAGCAATCCGGTCATCCTATTCCAGCAAGACTAGCGAATTGCATGTTTCTCTGATCACTCTCAGTTACCTACTCACCTTCTGCTACGAAGGGGTCTTGCGAATTACTAAAATAAGGAATTGGGTTCCAATGAAGGGCTGCTTTTCGAGCCACCTGTTTGGTATTGGCGGCGAAAGTGTACGCAAGATGACCCTGTGACTAATTCCAGTCTAATTAATAAGTTACCTACTTTCCTTCTGTTATGAAGGGGCCTTGCGAATTTCAAAATCAGAGATTGGTTTCGATTGAAGGGTTGTTTTCAACCCAGTTGTTTGGGTAAGCCAACTTTTGTAGTTGGATTCTAGGCGGATTTGTTGCATTCAGGACAACCATTTTACTGGTTAGAGTGTTTGAGTTACTTGCTTAGTATTGAATGGAGGAAGTGTACGCAGATTGACCCTATGACTAATCCCAACCTAATTAATCATGTACTTAAGCTTCTAGCTTCAAGTGTCTTGTCACCCCTTCTTTTTCATCCTTTGTCCCTCACTACTAAAAAACTCATTATTACTAACAAAAAATTAATGACGGATTAAAATCTGTTAGTAAAATAATAATTAGTAATGAAATATTAACGAAACACTAATAAATAAATTTAGATTAAATTCACCTATGAAAATTACCGATAGATTTATATTCCGTTAGCAAAATTAACAATGGAATTAATAATCTCTAAGTAATTAGTAACATAAAATTAATCCCTAAGAAATTACTAATAAATAATAAAATTTTATTACTAGTTACCAAAGAATTAATAGTCCATTACTAAATTAAATAAATCCTTTTTCATATTTATATCACTAATTATTAATGATTTTATTTTTATTAGCAATTACCAACAAATACAATCCTACATCAGCGATTACCGTGAAATATAATCTTACGTCAGCAATTACCAACGAATACAATTTACATCAGTAATTACCAACACTAATCCCTCCTATTTAAAATTTTCTAAACTTTAAATAGTACTCCTTCTTCTTTATTTCTAGAATTTTTCATCTTAACCTTTTTGTAGGCCTCTGTTTCCAACGTTGAACTCCGACGATCTCTCTCTCTTTCCTCGTACGATCACCTCTTTCCCCGTATCACTTGTTCAACTCCGACGATCGATTTCTGATCTCCTTCAATTTGTAACTCAATTCACTTTCTCTTCAACCGCACTTTTCTAGCTCTACATCCCGATTTATCAGTGGCCCAACAAGCAAATCAACGATGAGGAAGATGAGGAGGAGCTTGAAGCTGTCGCTAGAGCCACTGACTCTGATTTCGGCGACGAAGATGTTGGTAACGACAGTAACAGGAACCAGCCGCGCGAGGAAGATGATGATGAGGTAGTGTGAAGCTGTTAGGATTTATTTCTATGTCCTTATTCATCGAGTAACCTAATCTCCAGATTTTCATTCCTGATGAATCTTCAGCGGCATTTCTCTCATCAATGGTATTTCTCTCTTTCACTTGAACCCTAACTCTCTTGTTCTTCGCCTCCGTATCTCGTGTGGCCTTCGCCACCAACATCGTGGTCGATTTTGCTCTTAAATGGGTGAGTTCTTTCTTCTCAATATAAAACTCTCCATATTCCAGATTTTACCAACCTAACCTGAGTTCTTTTGTGTTATTTGGTGTGAATTTGACAAGAATCTACTGATGACTGTATTTTTTTTCTTTCTTCAGTGGCTGTAGAATCGATCTGTGTAAAAATCGTTTGGACTTGCATTTTTCAAGAGCTCAGGTGCTTTTCTAATTTTGAAGCCTTGCGGTTCTCTGAGCATATACATACTCTTGCTGAACCCATGGTTGAAATGATGGTTCGTAACAGCTCCAGAGTAGGGGAAGATATGTTTAGTGCATCTTCGTTTTGAAGAGGTAACTACTTGTTGCTCCCCTGAACCAACCCAAAGTGAAGGATGAAGAATTATTTTGCATGTTCGTAGTTGTGCTTTTTATTATCAAAATTCTTCTTTAGTGTGCTTGAGTTGAAGTCTCCACTATCACTCATCTAGTGTCTTGCTTTATTTTGCTTTAGTGGATGAAACTTGCTAATAAAATATCATTGATCAGGTGTTCAAGCTGCTGACTGGGATAAGCTTAATGAGGAAGGAACAGAAGTACAGAACTAATATTCTAATGCATCAGTTGATGAAGCTCTTGATTCTGGATTAGATGAGTCATTATGTGATTTAAATGGTTGAAATCTTAGGTCAATTTTCCAAACTACTTTAGGTTCTTTTACATATGCATGACGCCTAAGCTGATGACATACTTCATTGTCTAGAGGCTAGAAAATCTTCCAACAGATGAGTCATTATGTTACTTTCTCAATAGTTTGGATTAAATAATGGTCATCTACTGAATGAATATTACTCATTCCTACTGATTCTTAGCTTACAACCTTTCATTATGGCTTTTCAATTTTAGTCCAAGTACTGAATTTCTCATTGAACATTAAAAGAAATAGAGAAAGGAGAAAAATTATTGGTGTCTTCAGCTTTTCCCAATATCATTGTCCTAAGAGTTGCACATCCTATCCTAATACTGCTACTATGTTTAGATGATCTCCTTGAACCAATTTTTCATAATTTCTACTATTATCGTTTCCCTACTTGAACTAATGTCCCACTCAGTACTGGTTTGAACACTTCATGAAAGAGAAGACATTGCCAATGTCAGCTTTCCTCTGATCAATGACTAATATTAGTAAAACATTCTTCATCTGTCAAGCTAATCAAGGAAAGGCTTTGTCAAAAGGAAGAAGAGTCATACAACTATAGATACTTCATTTCGCTTTCGCTTGATAATTGAAACATTCTGATTGAATACTTTAAATATTCTTTCTATTTCGTTGATAGTATTTAAAGAAGAGAAGAATATATAATTGCCAACCTTGACGATTCTAAACTTGGGAACTTATTTGGTATGGTTGGTTGCCTGCTCTTCAGCGGATACAATATGCAAAGAAAAAGTCAGACTGTCTTGCCAAGGCAGATGGCACTTTCGTTCCACGTGATAAGAAGAAGAAGTAAGAGGAGAAAGGTAGATAGATTTTTCTCATATAATGTCTGCTCTGTTGTTTTTTATGACTATCTATGGTCTTGTTTATGTTTTTTGCTGTACATTCTGAATAAATTTAAAGGTAGTAAGTATCTAGGGTTTGCTTAGTGGAAAAGAGAAGAAACTTTTTTTGAATGAACACCATCTCTGGGTGTAGGATATTGCACCGTGGCTAGCTACTACCAAAGTAGTGAATTTGTATTATGTACGATTAGTAGTGTGATTGTGACGATGGATATGGTTTGTGTGTGCAGAATACGCATGGTAGAGGTGACAAGGCGGTGGCATTGAGGGTAAAAGGTGACATGGTTTCATTCTACGCGTGCAAAATGCTCTCCTATCAGGACACATTATTGGTCGAAGTGGGAAGACAATTCTACAGCAACTGTTATATAGAAGGCGAAGTTGACTTCATTTTTGGCACTGCTGCCTCCATTTTCAAGGTATATATATACAATACAAAACATAATTTGCTCCTCATTCACCTTTATATGTGTATATATTTGTATTATTTTGCAACTGTTTAGGCTTGACTTATGTGAGCAGAGGAATCACTTAATCTGTAAGTTTTCGTCTGATGATTTGACCATATTTAATGACAAAGATGATGGATGAGTGAGCTCATACTTAAGTGAATTGTTGGTTTTTGTATCATGGAAATTTCTTCCAATTCTGTTGCTAAGATCAAATAATAATCTTCATTTGATTTTTCTGTATGTACCATGTTGACACAGTCTAATCAATGTTGAGCAAATGGAATTAGCACTATTGTTGGATCCTTCTTCGGGGCCAGATTGCAGCGTTGAAGAGATAAGGAGAATGGTAGTTGTTTGTATCATTTGATATAAATTGGAAATATCATTTGTATCTCAGATGTAAGAATGAAATTAGTGTTTGTAAGAATTTTTTTTATTGGATTACTACAAGTGTTACAGGAAATTTATAGAATAAAGAACTTACATGAATGTATTTGAAATCTTATAATTATATATACATGCGTTTGTTAGGGTGCACTACTGGTGTTTGTATATTCCTTTGATTCTAGAATTAATACAATAAAATATAAGATCGACAGCAGAATAATAATTATCTTTGTGAATTACTGATGGATTTTTTGTATTTTGTAATTCCTTGCTAATTGCTAACATATTAGTATATCTCTACCATCGCTAATTACCGATGGATTATCATTCGTCGATAATTACTAACGGATATGATCACTTATTGTACTTATGATAATTACTAATGGATTGTAATTTTCCATGGTAATTAGTAATGAATTTTTATTTATTCATTGGTAATTTTAGCGACGAGTAAAACACTTATGAATGTGTTTTATAGGTAATTCGTTAGTAAAAACGAATTACCGACGAATTTTCCTATTTTACTAACAGATTAACTCGTTGGTAATCACCAATTTTTAGTAGTGCCTTCCCTTAGGTTGATCTATTTTTTGGTATCTCTTAAATGAGCATATTATCGCTAAATTGTCGGGGCTTGGGTAGCCATAGCTCCAAAAGCTGGGCGCTGCATGTCATCAAAATTGAGTTGTCGGACATTATTTTTCTGAGTGAGTGATAAGTGGTGAAATGATGTAATTATAAGGTCTTTATTTACCTTTATTTCATGCAACTTTTGACCTATTTCACCACTTTATAGAGCATTCGCTAATATAGGTGAACTCATACAGTTTGATTAAAATATAGGTAAAAGCTCACTTGAGCAATGATTTTTGGGAGACTCTCAAGACTTTTGGCTGAGCTTTAATGCCCCAAGGAGTGTGTCAAAGACGAGGGGTCAAACGGGACGATTTCGATGTAGAAGAAGCACTTCTGGTGTGGACCGCCCCTGTGGGGCGGTCCGGTTGATTCAGACGCTGGAATAGTCTCTGTTATGGACCGCCCTTGTGGGGCGGTCCGGACGGGATTTTTGCCCAGTAAGTTGTTTTAAAGACGGGAAAAAGAGGGGGTTTACACATTCCTTCCATTCTACACTTCTACACACATAAGAGGAGAGAGAAAATGACAAGGAGACGAAAGAGGAGGAGAAAGAAGAGGAAGAAGAGAAGAAGAAAGAGCTCACCTTCTTCAAAGCTTCCAAGCTTCAACAATGGCTTCTTCTTACTCTTTTCTAGTTTTTCTTTCCTCCATGCTTGAGTAGTACTCTATTGTGCTTGGGATGGGTTTTGACCCCAAACCCTAGAATGTGCTTGTGAATCTTGATTATGCCTTAATATAGTTGTTTCTCTCTTAGTTATCATTCAATGCTCTTAAATTGATCTCTTGAGTGCATTTGTGGTGAACCCTCTCTACAAATTGGTTTTGAGTTAGGGTTGTGACCAAATTGAGAGAGGACTCTTGATTTGTGCTCCTAGGATTAGTGAGTATAATTTGGGGCTTTATTCTAGAACTTGCTTAATGCTACTTAGTGAGTTTAGCCCTAATTGATTTTGAAGGCTAAAATTAACTAAGTAGGATTAATCATCTTTGGTTTAGAGGGTTATTATCATTGTTCCAAAAGACAACTATGACATAAGAAAAGTTGCTAGCATATCTAGGTAGTTTGGGTGATTGCCAAATTCCCAAAGTACTTCTCCATCCAATCCATTAAACTATCACCTTTAGTTTATTTGTTGTTCTTGCTATTACTCAACCAACACAATCAAGCTTGCCGCCGGCTAAACCCCAATTTACTGTTTTCATTTCAATTACTAAGTACCGAGACTAGGAAGTTAGGACCAATTTCTTGTGGATACGACACTTGTTGTACTACACCGATTAGGTGCACTTGCCTATTCCTTGCATTTATTTATATACCTTGTTATATAGTATTTTGCACAACAAGTTTTTGGCACCGTTGCCGGGGAAATGATTCCATCAATTTCCCTAGTTTTGGTATTTTAGTTTTTGTTTTTGTTTAAGTTTAGTGTTTTTTTTCTTTGATTGTGTTTTCGTTTTGTTGTTTTATTCTATCCTTGTTTATATATTTTCTGTTGCTAAGTTGTAGTGCTGGTTGTTCTCGTGATTGATTAGGTACCTTGTGTTCCTTCTGTGTATGCCAAGCACTCGGTCTAGTGGCTCCCCGCTTGCTACTCCGAGATCCGAACTTGAGCGCACTTAGAGAGATGCATAAGAGATTTAAACATGGCGGATCTAGAGCAACCAGAAATTGAGAATAATGGGCAGCAGCAACACCGAGCCCTCTCTGATTACCACCAGCCGGATACCGAAGGGAGGCCTTCGGCTATAGTCCTCCCAGTGTTGACACCGGAGGAAGCGAGACAATGGGTCTTCAAGACTCATTTCATTACCGCAGTCCGGGACTTAGGAAAGTTCAGTGGAGCAAATCCAGATGACGCTCCGAACCATCTAAGTCTCTTCCTCGACTTTGCAATTCCTTTGGAAAAATCGGTACGGTAAAGAGAGAATCCGGTTGCAGCTCTTCCCCCATTCCTTATCTGACTCCGCATCGAGATGGTTTAGATTTTTACCGCCCCGATCGATCCAAACATGGGCACAAATGGCTCAAAAGTTCCTTGCCAAATACTACCTGACTAGTAGGACGAGGCAACTAATTGGAGAGATTAATACATTTACCAAGAGCCCAGAGAAATCTTGTACGATGCATGGGACGGTTCAAGGAAATGTTAATGAATTGCTCCCACCATGGGTTGGATGATCAATCATTATGCCTATCTTTCTTTAATGGGCTTGACGATGGGAACCGTTTGCTTGTGAATTCATCCGCGGGAGGTAGCTTCATGACTAAGTCCCCTCAAGAAGGAATGGAACTTCTTGAGACAATGACTAGCAACACGAGGCAATGGGCTAGAAATAAGGGAAGAGCTCCAAGAGCGGCCGGTCTGCTTCATGTCGAACCATCCGATCACCTTTCAGCCTAAATATCCTCACTCACAAAGATGGTGGAGAAGCTCGCTACATCCCAAAAAGAGAATGCAAAATCTGTAGCTTCATCATCTTCCACTTCAGCCACAGAGGGGTGTGCTATATGTGCAGGTCCCCATGAGACCCATTTTTGTGGAAGAAGAATTACATAACGAGGAACAAGAAGATGTTAACTTTGTTAGCAACCGCCCCGGCTACAACTATAACAACAACAATGCCCCATGGAGAAATCATCCTAATTTCTCATGGAGGAACAATGATTCCACCCAAGGAGGACCGAGTAATATTTCCAACAACTCGATGGGTTATAAACCTCAAGGGCCACACCAAGCAAACAATTCTCAAATGGGGTATAGACCTCAAGGTGGCCCGCCGGGATTCAAACAACAACAACAACAAACCATTCTCCTCCTCTTCTGATGGTAACTTGGCTAGGATGGAAGCCATGATGCAAAACATGCAAAATATGACGATGAACTTCATGACTACCACCCAATCTAAGTTCACCGAGCAAGAGGCCTTCATTGCCAACCAGATGACATTTAATCAGAGCCTTAAAACTCAAGTTGATCAAATCTCAGAACAACTTGCTTAGAGACAGCCAGACACCTTTCCAAGTCAACCGAAGCCTAACCCATGAGAACAAGCTAAGGCGGTTACTTTGAGAAGCGGTAGGCTCCTAGAAGAACCCTTTCCCCAAGATAAAATTGATGACCAAGAGAAGCAAAATCAAGAAAATCAAGAGGAAGAGGAAGACCAAGAGATACTTGAGGAAGTTCAATCTCCACAAAAAAATATTTCCAAGGAGAAGGAGTCTCCTGAATTACCTATCTCTTACACTCTTGCTAAACATCTCCCTCCGCTTCCTTTCCCGAATAGGCTCAAAGAAAAGAATTTAGATGAGCAATTTGGGAAGTTTTTAAGTATTTTCAAGAAATTGACAATTAACATTTCTTTTGCTGATGCTTTGAAACAGATGCCCATCTATGCAAAGTTCATGAAAGACATTCTCACAAACAAGAGATCTTTGCTAGGAGCTGAAACGGAGCATCTCACTGAAGAAATTTCAGCGGTCCTACTAAGGCACCCTTCTCCGAAACTTGGAGACCCTGGTTTGTCTATCATCCCTTGTTCTATTGGTGATTTTAATTGCGGTAGTGGTCTATGTGATTTAGGAGCTAGTATAAATCTCATGCCACTTTCAATTTTTAATAAACTTAGGATTGGTGAGTGCACACCTACTACTGTGCAATTACAACTTGCTGATAGGTCTTTAGTGTTTCCGAAAGGAAAAGTTGAGGATTTGGTAGTGACTGTGGGAACCTTTGTTTTCCCCGCTGATTTCATAGTGATTGATATGGAAGAAGATGTCAAGGTCCCTTTGATTTTGGGCCGTCCATTTTTAAGAACTGCTAGGACCTTGATAGATGTGGAAAAAGGGAAGATTATTTTGCGTCTTCATGATGAAAAGCTTGAGTTTGACATGTCTAAGATAGTGAAAAGACCCGCGCATATGGAAGCTATTTTTGCAATAGATGTTGTCAACTCCCATTTTGCAAAATAATCCATCCCCTCACTCTAATTATGATGCTTTGAGTTTTGCTTTGCTTGAGTCTGATGATGAACAGGAGATGGATCCGGAGGTGAATGCAATGGTAGCTGCTTTGGATAGAGCTCCAAGATACTTCAGAACGCACTACCCACCACCGTAACCATTGGAGAGAAGCGAGCAAAGAATACCTCCTTCGGTTGAGAAGCCTCCCACCATGGAGATGAAACTTTTACCTTCTCATTTAAAATATGTTTATCTGACTGAACCTTGTGATCCACCTGTCACTATCTCCTCCTCCCTCACAGGTGTACAAGAGGACAGTTTGTTGAAGGTGCTTCAAAACCACAAGGGGGCAATTGGTTGGTCAATCTCCGATATAAAGGGTCAACATCACAGTACTCACTCAATCATCAATCTTCATGAGGACAACTACAAGCCACTCGTTCAACCTCAAAGGCGGCTCAACCCGAAGATGAAGGAGGTAGTTAAAAAGGAGGTCCTAAAGCCACTCTACTCCGGGATCATCTACCCCATATCCGATAGTCAATGGGTGAGCCCGACCCAGGTGGTACCAAAGAAAGGAGGAATCACGGTGGTGTCGAATGAAAAGGGTGAGCTGGTTCCCCAAAGAACAACAACCGGTTGGAGAGTGTGCATCGACTACCGGAAGTTGAACACGACTACAAGGAAATATCACTTCTCCTTGCCCTTCATCGACCAAATGCTAAAGAGGTTAGTCGGGCAAGACTTTTATTGCTTTCTTGATGGCTACTAGGGGGGGTACTTCCAAATCCTCATAGCCCCGGAAGATCAAGAGAAGACCACATTCACATGCCCTTATGGAACGTTCACATATAGAAGAATGCCTTTCGGATTATGCAATGCTCCCACAACGTTCCAAAGGTGTATGATGGCCATCTTCTCCGACTTTATTGAAAAAGCATGAAAGTTTTCATGGATGATTTCTCAGTCTTTGGGCTCAACTTCAACTCTTGCCTAGAGAACTTGGACGCCATTCTCTCCCGATGTGAGGAAACAATCTAGTACTCAATTGGGAGAAATGTCATTTCATGGTGAGAGAAGGGATCATCCTCGGGCACAAGATCTCCTCCAATGGGATTGAAGTTGACCGGGCCAAGGTCGAAGTCATCGAGAAGCTACCACCACCCACCTCGGTTAAAGACATTAGAAGCTTTCTTGGCCATGCCGGGTTCTACAGAAGGTTCATCAAGGACTTCTCAAAAATCTCTAAACTCTGTGTGATCTCTTAGCCAAAGATGCAAAATTCGAATTCACAGAAGAATGTCTGAAGGCCTTCTACACACTCAAGGAGTGCCTTATCTCAGCCCCGATAGTTGTATCACCGGATTGGAGCCTCCCTTTTGAAATAATGTGTGATGCAAGCGACTATGCCGTGGGGGCAGCCCTATGTCAGAAAAGGGAGAAGATTCTGAGAACTATCTACTATGCAAGCAAGACACTCAACGATGCTCAGAAAAACTATGCCACAACCGAGAAGGAGCTTCTAGCGGTTGTCTTTGCATTAGATAAGTTCCGCTCTTACCTCTTGGGAAGTAGGGTGATTATGCATAGGGACCACTCAGCCTTGAAATATTTGTTTACCAAAGAGGATGCCAAACCAAGGTTGTTGAGATGGATTTTGTTGCTACAAGAGTTTGAGATCGAAATCAGAGACAAACCGGGGGTGTAAAATGTAGTGGCCGACCACCTCTCCCGTATGGAAGTGCCCGATAAAGGTGTGCCTATAAATGAGTTCTTTCCGGATGAGACTGTTTTCGTGATCAAGGAAGCTGATGATCCTTGGTATGCTGATCTTGCAAACTACTTGGCAAGAGGAGTGGTGCCCCATAACTTGACCTACCAACAAAGGAAGAAATTCATCGCTGATTCGAGGTACTACTTTTGGGATGATCCTTACCTCTTTAAGACTTGTGCTGGTGGGGTGATAAGGAGATGTGTGCCCCTGAGTGAAGTGCAAGACATTCTCACCCATTGCCACTCTCTTGAAGTGGGAGGGCATCATGGGCCGGCAAGGACCACAACAAAAGTTCTACAAGCAGGTTTCTTCTGGAAAACCTTACACAAAGATTGCCACAACTTTGTTGCTTCCTATGACCGCTGTCAGATGATGGGCAACATCTCCCGAAAACATGAAATGCCTCTTAATGTGATGCTAGAGGTTGAACCATTTGACTTGTGGGGCATAGACTTCATGGGACCCTTCCCTTCCTCTTGCTCCAATCTCTTCATCCTTGTAGTTGTGGACTACGTGACCAAGTGGGTGGAAGCCGTAGCCTCTCTTACAAACGATGCTAAGGTGGTGACCAAGTTCCTGAGAAAGAATATCTTTACAAGGTTTGGAGTGCCTAGAGCAATCCTTAGTGACGGGGGTTCTCACTTCTGCAACAAGCAATTCGAAGCTTTAATGGAGAAGTACGGAGTGAGACATAAGGTCGCTCTACCTTACCACCCCCAAACTAACGGACAAGCCGAGGTCACCAATAGAGAGCTGAAATGGATCTTGCAGAAAACGGTAAATTCTTCAAGAAAGGATTGGTCTCTAAAGCTCGACGATGCACTATGGGCATACCGAACAACCTACAAGACACCCATTGGTATGTCCCCTTACCGTCTTGTCTACGGGAAAGCTTGTCACCTACCGGTTGAACTTGCACATAAATCATATTGGGCTGTAAAAGCACTCAACTACGACCTCAAGAGTGCCGGAGAAAAGAGAAAGTTTCAGCTGACGGAGTTAGAAGAGATCCGGGAAGAAGCTTATGAGAACAACCGGATCTACAAAGAGCATACAAAGAGATGGCACGATAAAATGATCCTCAGGAGAGAATTCCATGAGGGAGATCGGGTCTTACTCTACAACTCTCGGTTAAAGCTATTCCCGGGTAAGCTCAAATCTCATTGGGCCGGGTCTTTCTCTATCACTAAGGTGACCCCGTATGGTGCTGTGGAGTTAAAGAACACGAAAGGCGGAACTTTGATGGTTAATGGTTCGAGGCTCAAGCATTACATGGGAGGTGACATTAACGGGTAGAAGCTCGTCCTATCTTCCTTCGGGAACCAGGTTTCATCTAAACCTTATTATGGTCTAGCCAAAGACCTTAAAAAGAAGGGCGGCTTTTCGGGAGGCAACCCGGATTTCTTTCCTTGCCCATTTAAATGTTTTAACTTGTTAGTTTTCATTATTGCTTTTGCTTGCGTTTTTGGTGCTTGTGTTAGTTTTTACTGCTGTTTTGTGATTCTGGGACTTGGAGTGTGAAATTGGATGATTTGAGGTGAAATAAACATGAAAAATTGGGTTTCTGTTGCGGACAGGGGCGGTCCCGTCAATTTCCACTACGATTTTGCTCTCTGTTGCGGACCGCCCCTGTGGGGCGGTCCCATCAATTTCCACTGCGATTTTGCTCTATGTTGCGGACCGCCCCTATGGACCGTCCCAGGGGCGGTCTCGTCGATTTTCACCGATAATTTGCTCTCTGTTGCGGACCGCCCCTACGGGCCTCCCCTGTGGGGCGGTCGAATCGAATTTTGAAACAAATTGCTCTTTGTTGCGGACCGCCCGTGCGGACCTCCCCTGTGGGGCGGTCCGGTCAGAAAATTTTGAAAAAAAAGAGCAGAACACAGCGTTTCATTCTTCTTTCTTTCTTTCTTTCCTCCTTTCTTTCCCTTTCCAGTCGCACCCGATACGCCCAGCCTCCCCCAAGCTACCCGACGCCACAACCCAGCGCCCACCACCGCCTAGCCTAGCTCTCTGACCATTGCCGCATCACTTCCGCCAACTCCGGCGACCGCCGCGCTTCTCCGACGCCCGTCGTCCACCAGCGCCATCCAGCACCCACGCCCTAACCCCCCTCAAATCCCTAAAACACCCAATTTACCCCCAAATCAGTTTCCACCGATTTTAGCCCCCATATTGTCCAATTTTCACTTATTTTCACTTTCCAAACATTAAGGTATGTGAATCTAACTCTATTTTGTCAACTTTTGAAATTTTTGAGCAAGTTGCATTTGGGCTAGAATTAGGTCGAACCAAACGGGGACTTAGGTGGAAAATTGATATTTTTGCCAATATGGATTGGGATTGTGTTAAATGATTATTTATGGGATTTGTGTGTGCTTTGAGATTGAAAATGTTGCCATTTTATGGTTCCTAGCATAATTTTGTGATCTATGTCTTTAATTGCATAATTGTTTGTTAACCAACAATTCGCGTGTGTTTCCATTTATGCTAAGTCATTTGTGAATGTTGGTGGATGCCTAAAAGCCTAACCGTTCCTTCATTAGTTGATTTTTGTGGTTGCACATTGTGGTCACCTAAATTGTGAAATCTGTCTGAATGGGTGCTATGCTTGGTGGGCGAGTTATTATTTTGATTGAGATTGTTAGTGGCGCGCTTGGTGAGTGAAATGGTACCCTTTTGGGTACAGATTGTGGAGGTTCTTAGAACGGGCAAACGTAGGAAAACGGGGGAGATCATGCCGAAATTTTTTGTGAATTGTTGTGTCATTTTTGCATCTTTCTTTCTCACCTGCACTTTATGAATATGTCTATAACCTTCCTTTGCATTTCTCTTTTCTTATCGTTCTTTAACTCTCCTTTTTTGTTTGTATTTTGTTTTTCTTTTTCTTGTCTTTGGTTTAAGACAATGCCACCAGTCGACCGCGCCTACTTCCGTCGTGGCATGGCCAATCTTCCCTTTCGGAACCCGATTGATAGACGACATCTTCATCACAGAAGAGGCCAAGCATTGGTTCCATAATGGGCCCCGCCGAGAGTTCGTCCAGGAGCGTCAAGTGGAGCCATCCATCATCGAGGACCTTGACCTTCAGTCCCTCTTTGACTTTTTCGGATGGGGTCGCTTCTTAACGATGGGTGGTGAGTTTTACCCTGACCTCGTACGACAGTTCTATGCGAACGCGGCTAGGGAGGGCGTCCAAGCTCATCTCGTATGTCGGCGGTAGGAAGATCGAGATCACTCAGCAGATCTTCATCGAGGCCTTGGACATACCTCCAGAGGATTACGACAGCACAGACTACCTCCCCGATAGCTACCTCCAGAGCCATCGCCAGCAGCTCCTCGCTACTCTCCCGATCACGCGCCGCAAGAAGAACCAGTCAGGCACAGTGTCCCGGGTCACGATGACCTCGAATATGATCCAGGACGCCAGTCAGCGCGTCATCCTTGCTCTGATCCGCTACAACATTCTGCCCCGGGACAGTAAGGATATAAATGCAATGGACTGTTTCCTCCTCAACAACAACATCACCGCCCTGAATCCGGACAAGCCATTCTCCATCTCAGGGCTGATGTTTGGCACCTCTGCCACATGGTCGCGAAGCGGGATACCCAGTACCTCGCCTACCCTAATTTCCTCCACACTCAGTTCCTTGAGTGCGAGGACAGTTGACGTTGGGGACGTGGTCCCTGAGCCTCCCATGGCTTCCATTGACATGCTGCCCTCCGGCGGATGGGGTTTCGCCGCGCTCCAGGAGGTTGGGAGAAGATACAGCCAGCCGGCAGCGCAGAGTCATCATCCGGCTCCTCTTCCTGCTCCACGCACTCTACTGCAGCTGCCCCGCTACCAGCCCTACCGGCCCCACCACCTCCCATGGTTTCCCGGGAGGAATTCGAGGCCCACCAACGACGCGTGGAGGAGTTGGCAGCCCAGTATGAGGAGCTGTGCCGCATGCTCGAGCGAGGTGGACTACCGGCCCCGTAGTTTGCTCATGGTGTCGGATGCATGGACTCTCGTTTCTTGAACCTTGTTGTGTACTTTTGGAGATTGTTTATGTTATTGTCTTTTATATTTTCTTTAGTAATGCTTTTCCGTATCTACGCTTTTAGTTTCCATTATAACACTGTGAACCCATCTTGATATTGGACTCACTTATGAGTCCCCTTTTGCAATCTTACCATGGGCTTTTGCGTATTCTTCGGAATCCATTTTTGCGCCTAGTTGTTTTTGATTGTGCATTGTAGATATATACTATTCTGGAACAAATACATCCCAAGATTGAGTTTGGAACAATTCAAAAGAACCTCTTGCGAATTCTTCTTAGGATTTTCGGCTCTCTCTGTCGAATCTAGCGCCTCAAAGACCCCGGACACCAGCAAGTGTGGGGGAAAACCAGCCAACAACTCAACCTTCTCAGGGGAGTATTAGTTCTCTAACTCTTTAACCGCTTTACAATGCATTACACTTTTGTTAGCTCTATGTTATGTGCTTCAAAAAGGTCCTCCTTCTTTCTCCCCGATTTTAGAGTCGAACAATGAGGACATTGTCCAATTCCAGTGTGGGGGAACGGACCTTTTCATTTTGTGCACTGCTCAGCTTCACATACTTGTCTTTTTCTTCCATTTAGGAGTTATATTTTAGGAAGCAAGTTTTCTCATGAACTCTTGGATTTCTTCACAATTTTTTTTTTCAAAAATTCTCTCTTGAGGAGCATGCAAATGCGGTGCAACCATATAACCTTACCTTGGTGATTTTTTTATTGCTTAGGGGTTCCTTCTATCTTCTCTCTTAAGGATTGCTAAGGGGTGCTTCTTTGTGAAAATCTAAAAAGGGACTTGTGAGACACCATTGGTAACCAACAAAATGAGAGTTGAGTGTTCTGTAATGCAAAGGCTAAAATGCTCGAATTCTTCTCATCATCTCCTATACAAATGCGAAACGAATGCAGTCATCTATTTTTCCATTTGTTTTATCCTTAATGCCCATTCTAGAGAGAAGTTGGCCATGGTAAAAGCTCTCCAAGTCACCTAATCTTTATAACTTTGAAGCACTCCGGATCATACCCCGAAACTCTATCTTTTTATTTGCCCTAAGCACACCCATGTCACCATAATTAGGTTGGTTGCACTCCTCATGAAATTTTTCCGCCCTTTTTGTTCATAACAATCCAAGAATTCATTTGAACACTTGCTTGCTTTAAATATTCCTCCTTATTGTGGTTCCTAGTTTTGCTTGAGGACAAACAAATAGATAAGTGTGGGGGAGTTGATAAGTGGTGAAATGATGTAATTATAAGGTCTTTATTTACCTTTATTTCGTGCAACTTTTGACCTATTTCACCACTTTATAGAGCATTTCGCTAATATAGGTGAACTCATACAGTTTTGATTAAAATATAGGTAAAAGCTCACTTGAGCAATGATTTTTGGGAGACTCTCAAGACTTTGTGGCCGAGCTTTAATGCCCCGAGGAGTGTGTCAAAGACGAGGGGTCAAACGGGACGATTTTGATGTAGAAGAAGCACTTCTGGTGTGGATCGCCCCTGTGGACCGCCCCTGTGGGGTGGTCCGGTTGATTCCGGACGCTGGAATTGTCTCTGTTATGGACCACCCCTGGAGGACCGCCCCTGTGGGGCGGTCTGGACGGGATTTTTTCCCAGTAAGTTGTTTTAAAGACGGGAAAAAGAGGGGGGTTTACACATTCCTTCCATTCTACACTTCTACACACATAAGAGGAGAGAGAAAACGACAAGGAGGAGAAAGAGGAGGAGAAAGAAGAGGAAGAAGAGGAAGAAGGAAGAGCTCACCTTCTCCAAAGCTTCCAAGCTTCAACAATGGCTTCTTCTTACTCTTTTCTAGTTTTTCTTTCCTCCATGCTTGAGTAGTACTCTATTGTGCTTTGGGATGGGTTTTTGACCCCAAACCCTAGAATGTGCTTGTGAATCTTGATTATGCCTTAATATAGTTGTTTCTCTCTTAGTTATCATTCAATGCTCTTAAATTGATCTCTTGAGTGCATTTGTGGTGAACCCTCTCTACAAATTGGTTTTGAGTTAGGGTTTGTGACCAAATTGAGAGAGGACTCTTGATTTGTGCTCCTAGGATTAGTGAGTATAATTTGGGGCTTTATTCTAGAACTTGCTTAATGCTACTTAGTGAGTTTAGCCCTAATTGATTTTGAAGGCTAAAATTAACTAAGTAAGAATTAACTCATCTTTGGTTTAGAGGGTTATTATCATTGTTCCAAAAGACAACTATGGCATAAGAAGAGTTGCTAGCATATCTAGGTAGTTTGGGTGATTGCCAAATTCCCAAAGTACTTCTCCATCCAATCCATTAAACTATCACCTTTAGTTTATTTGTTGTTCTTGCTATTACTCAACCAACACAATCAAGCTTGCCGCCGGCTAAACCCCAATTTACTGTTTTCATTTCAATTACTAAGTACCGAGACTAGGAAGTTAAAACCAATTTTCTTGTGGATACGACACTTGTTGTACTACACCGATTAGGTGCACTTGCCTATTCCTTGCATTTATTTATATACCTTGTTATATAGTATTTTGTAAAACAGTGAGACTAAGAGAAGTGTGGATGAGATGCGCCAATTTATCCAGGCTCTGTCGAATTATAATGGCTTTGTTGTTGGTTGCGCGGGGTGAGGAGGTGGTCTCGCTCTGCTTTGACGAAATTCGATTTCTATGCATATTTTGGAAAATTTAATGCACCACGTTGACTGTTATATTGTTAGCGGACTTAGTGCTGGATGATACTGTACTGGTGGGTATGGTTGGGCAGATAATCTGGACAAATGGAAAACTAGGAAGTGATTAGAGTGCATAAAAGTTCGCCATCAATCCCATGGTTGGTGATTGGAGAACTGAATGAAGTACTTTATAAGCATGAGCACTTCAAATGATAGCTTTTTGAAATTGCCTGAGTTTTTCTAATCTTGCGGATCTGGGTTTTACCAAGGACATATTTACTTATTCAAACATGAGGTGTGGGTAGGACAACATAAGAAGTATATCTCTTCCCCCATGCGAGGTACACCCATATTTAGAATAGGGGTGGTCAAATCACCGATCGATCAAAGTGGTGCTAGAGGAAATAACTAGGAAAGGTACGCCACTCTTCAAATTTGAAAATTGCTGGGTTGAGGAGCCAGAATACAAAGATTGTGCTTAGGATTTGGTGTAGTTTTAAGGCGAATTATATTGAGAAGGTGGCCATCTGTGGAAGGGCTCTTAGGTCTTGGGGTGGTAAAAATAAAAAAAGAAAAGACCCGCATGCTGGAATTAAAAGAGGAGAACAATAAAGTGGCTAATCTTTGTCACTCTCAATCTAGTCACACTACCTGGAAGGATCTTAACAAGCAATTGGACCTCTTTCTTCTCAAGGAGGAAACAAGATGGGCCCAAAGGTCAAGACACAAATGGCTAAAGGAAGGAGATAAGAATACCAGGTTCTTATTCCAAAGAGTGCAAGCTATAGAATGAGGAAGAATGTGATCCACGAAATTAGGGACGATCAAGGGAGAAGGATTTTTGATTGGCAAGGCATTGTAAATACCGCTAACCAATACTTCTCTAGGATTTATAAGTCCACTGATCCCCCTATCATGGATTCCCTTTTAGAGGGTGTTATGAACAAGGTTCCTTGCGACCAAAACAGCATTTTGGGCAAACAATTCACGAGGTAGAAGGTCATTTTGGCCGTTCATGATATGAATCTCAACAAGGCACCCGAGCCGGATGGTATAAATGGAGTCTTTCTTCACACCTTCTGTGATATTGTTGGGAGGATTTTATTAATTCGCTCTTCAGGTCCTAGATACGAACTTCATGTCGAATGGGCTTAATCATACCCATATAGCTTTAATCCCAAATAAATAGGGAGTGTGTTGGATGAAGGATTTTAGACCGATATCCCTTTGCAACACGGTGTACAAAGTGATATCTAGGGTTCATACTAACAGGGTAAGACCGGTTTTGAAGCATGTCATCTAAAAGGATCACGGAGCCTTTGTCCCTGGTAGACTTATAAATGAGAACATAGTCATAGAGCTTGAGCTTGTCCATTCAATGAGGTACTCCACAGCTGCTACTAGGCGTCTGTTTGCACTTAAGCTTGATATGGCCAAAGGCGTTTGACAAAGTAGAGTGGCCCTTTAATCTTGCTATCCTTAAAGCTATGGGTTTCCGAGAAAGGTGGACAAGGGTGGTATCTAAATGTATTACCACTTCTTCTTTTGCATTCTTGATTAACGAAAGACCTACTCTAAACTAGAGAGATGGCTCAGACAAGGGGATCCTTTATCACCCTTTCTCTTTGTTTGCTGTATGGAGGTCTTATCCTCGTCTCTCAATCTGCGGTTAGCAACATAGTAATCCAAGGTTTTTCCTACAAGGTCTAGGTTTAAGCATAACTAACTTGTTTTTTGCTGACGAATGCGTTTTGTTTGGGCGTGCCAATCAGAGAAATGCTAGCATCTTTATGTGAATTATTACTAATTTTGAGAGATCCTCTAGGCAAAGCGTTAATGCTGACAAGTCTAGGATGATGTTCTCAGCTAATGTCCCTATTGAATTAAGGGGTCAAATCTCTACCATTTTCCAGGTTAAAAAGGTTGCAAATTTGGGTGTTTACCTACGAATTCCCATCAGGGTTGGAAGATATAAGAAGCAAATCTTTGGATATGTCAGGGATAGGATTTACCAAAGGATTCAAAGCTGGGATAAACTTATCTCCCAAGTTGGACGTGGAGTCCTTATTAAGTCCATTCTTCAGTATATTCCCTCATATGTGATGGGGTTAACTCCCAACCTCTTTTATTAAAGAAATCCAAGGTATCATCAGGCAATTTTGGTGGACTGGCTCTCTTACTTTGGAAGTTATGGTTTGTGAATGATAGTGTATGCATAACAAAGTCCAATCTTTTGAGCAGGGAATGGATAAGGCCGAGGTTTTCTTGGACATGGCCCTGTCGGCCAGTTCAAGCCATTCCCAGCTCTCTCTCGAGGTGGAGGAATCTAGCCCCAATGAGCTCAGTGTTATGGTTGATGCTAGTGTAGACTCAAACACTACTGGCTTAGCGGTTGTTTGCAGAGATCACACTAAACAAATTATAGCAGCTGCTATTGCTAAGGAAGATATCCCATGCCCCCACAGATAGTAGAATCAAAAGCTCTTTTGTTGGGTGTGGACTTGGCTATTAAGCTCAAAGCTTCATCAGTTGTATTCAACTCCGATTGCCTTTCTATAATTCAGTATATTTGCAAGGAGGGCAATTTTCGAGTGGATCTAGAACTCATTATACAAGATATTAGGGATCTGGCAAAGATGATTGAGAATTCCTTCTGGATTTAACTTGATTGGCTAAATAATAAGGATGCTCACTTATTAGCTAATATAGGTAGTACTGGATCCATGGTTGGGATTTAGAGTTTGGATAAGTGATGTACCAGACTGTATTATGAAACTATTCTAATAAAGATAGTTCTCCTTTCGTTAAAAAAATACATCATAATGGATTGATATAATAATTATTATAGTATATGTAACAAAAATTCAATTAAATAGAGATTCAAATGTTTTAAAATCAACAGAAGCTGGGAAAAAGGGAAAATGAATTGATCACTAAACAAAGTTGGAAAATGAAGAGAGAACATGAAATGATACTCCCTAATTTTGGGAATCAAATTAAAAGTCATTTTTTGTAAATAAGTAAGTTTTTTCATGTCACACAAACTAATAAAATTTGGGAGAGAAATGGTAAGTGATCACTCTTGTTGGAGTATAATATGTTTTGTAGGTTTTGTTAATATTTTTGTGTGTGAGTTGTGGTTATAAGGTGAAATTATGAGTAAATAAGAAGACACAAAGATTCACGTGGTTCGATCTTGAATAATCTATCCCCACAAGGGCAACATAGGTTCATAGTATGATAGGAAGAATACAAGTGATCAGAGAATGAGAAGATATAGAATGCTAATCAAAATGTTTTATTTCTGTAATCATATAACAAGTAGAAACTAAGCTACGCTAGTGTGTATGTATACGAGTAATAACAACTGACTATTATCGATAGAAAGGAAGACAAAAAGTAGAGATGGGCCTAAACTATTAGATCGGGAAATAAAGGAGTTTCGGCTTGGGCTGATATGGGTTATCCTAGCACCCCTTTTCAAGATCCACTTGCTTCCTCATGTTGATCTTGCAATAGATAGAAGCTGGTTCCTTTAACCATGCTTGTATAAGTCATCCCTGCCAATGGTTTTGTTAAGAAATCAGGTAGTTGAATTATGTTGAAATGTATTGAACTGTGATAAGGTCTTCTTGGATTTTTCTGCCTCACATAGTGGATGCCAAGCTCTATGTGTTTTGTTCTTTGATGCTGGGCTGGATTTTTGGCAATGGACACTGCAGATTTCTTGTCATATTTAACTGGTATTGTTGAATCTCTTTTATTCCAAGTTTAGTGATGATTCTACTAAACCTAGCCAATTCGCAAGTTACTGCCTTCATTGCCCTGTACTCAGCTTCTACACGTGACAATGAGACTGAACTTTGTTTCTTCGATTTCCATGCAATGGGAGAGCCTTCTAGAAGTATTTAGTAACCTGAGACTGATATCCTAGTCATTGGACAGCTAACCCAGTCACTGTCGTAGTAAGTGGTCAGAGAATATTTCTTCTGTTTGTAGAGATGTATCCCATAGTTTAGTGTCCCTATGACGTACTGCAATGCGTGAAGGGCTGCTTTTATGTGTTTGTCTCTAGGATCCTTCAAAAACTGACTTATAAGTTGTGTGGTAAAGTTCAAATCAGGTCTAGTATGGGTAAAGCAACTTAGCTCTCCAACAAGACTCCTATAAGAGGTAGGATTTAACAGTTGTGTTACACCCAAAATTTTGACCCGTGGGATGGATTCAAACGCGGTGTCCGTGGGTGAGGACTACCCACGGATGGTGGCGAGAATAAATTTTGAGCTTAAGTTATGGATTTTTAGGGTTTGTTTGTGGTCATGGTGTAGACACCAAAAATTCTTACCCCATAAAGCAAATTCCGAAATAATAAGAGGGGTCGTCGCCTTTCTTTTTCAAAACATATTAGCGTGCGTGCTAAAACGAAACCATCATTTTATAATCTTTTTCAAAGCATTTAAAAAAAAACAAAACACAACTCTTCGAAAATGAATTTCCATCGACAGTCCAGTTTCAAGGTCGTCCCTTTTTGTTTATTCACCTATTTTACTATCTTTTTTTGTTTTGTTTATATTCTATTTATTTATTTTATTTATTTTATTTTTATTCACCTATACACCTTTTTTTATATTTTATTTTATTTTATTCTACTATTAACATTGGTATTTTTATTATCATTTCAGTTCACTTCTATTTAGACACTTTTATTTTCATCTTACAAACCCAATCCACACTTAGTTGAACTCCAGCCTAGCCCAGGCCCTTACACCCATTCCAGCACCTAGTATTGGACCTACTAAGCCCAAACAAAAACACAAAGCCCACTCATAAACCCTAGAACCCACCCTTTCTCATGACAACAAGAAAACCCTAGTGATTCTTTACTGAACGGTGGTCTCCTTCTCCCACTCGGGGCTCGATTTTTCTTCTTCCTCATCGACTCCAATGAAAAATTTCTTCGGGAATAACAGCCGCCACCTCCCGTCTTCACTCTCGATCATCCCTATATCCATCTTCTTCTATCTCCCCTTCGCCGAGACCCGCCTCCATTCTCTTCCAAAAAACCCAGCGCCTCCATTCTCTTCCAAAACCCAGCGCCTCCACTTCTCCTCTATCGTTCTTCTACGAATGAAACCTCCCATCGCCTTCACCCATCCTCCTTCATCGGTTCTTCATCTTCAAAAAAAAATACCAGCAAACTTCAACTGTTTGGTGCTCGATGTCTGAAAATCGACCTAATCTAGCAGCAAAATCACCGCCACCAATCTCCTCGACCGATCTTCTTCGGTCTCGCATTCGCCCTTCCTGCGATCTCTTGATCAGTGACGGCCTCTAGCTCTCAACCAATCTCATATTTTGAAACGGGGGTATCCGACACCACTACCACTTTCTCAAATTTGGCTTGCACTTTCTGGTGGCTCACTCCTGGTCGCGATGTTCTTCCCTGTGAAAGGATTTTTTAAGAAAAGAGAAGAAATCTCTTCCCCTCTTCCTCTTGTTACGATTTCCTTTAGTGTTTCTCTGATGTTTTGCTCCTCCATCTGCGATTTTGATGAGGTGCCCTGTTCGATCGAAGCGATGACATGCTATTTTACCGGCCTTTAAGATGTTGTTATCGCCGTCGACCTACTTCTCCCAGCTTCTATCCTTGTCGATTGGTTTGGTCTGTGTTCATATGTTTATTTCGATTGCATAATAATGTTCTTACTGTTTATTTGCTTCTCTGGAGCGTTCTGGGTTTTGGATTTAAATCTCCCCAGCGCTAGACGACTGTTTTGCTGATCGATTAGCTCCAGCGAGATTTCTCGCTGCCTGTTGCGCATTTTGTCATGTCTCGGTACTCATTTTGATCCCAGTGAACATATTGTTTCATATGCTAATTGTCGTTGCCCATATACTTGACTGAGGTACTCTCACTTCGAACCGAGATTGAATTAACGACCAATGACTCAGAGCAGATCTATGACTTCATTGCTAGACTCAGCTTCTAATCTCCAGCTGACCATGGCTCCTTCGGGTTTGAAAATTCCACTTGATGTATCTATTGTTACGCAGCCTGTTCTGTTTTGGGTTTTGAGTTTAGCACTGTTGTTGGTTTTAATGTACTGATATGATGAACTTTGGGCCCTCACCCCTTTTCCGGCCTTTGGGTGTTCGAGGTCCCTGTCTGTCTGTGCATATGTTTACCGATTCATCTTTGAGCAGAGTAAAGCTTGTTGTGCGCTGATCTGATTTGGGGCGGTCAGTTGTGGGCCCGTTTATGCATCCTTGGTGGTGCTCCCTATATTGTGATTCGGGCTCATGGTGGCATGATTGGATTGAACCTGTACGTTGGGCCTTGGTGAACCGTCCAACCTGGTGAACTTTGAATTGACAAAGGCTTGTACGTGTGGGCTTGTTTGGCTTGGAATTGACTTTGGGCTTTGAGACTTGACCCTGTGATGGCGCTTTGGGCCTGGTACCACTTCATGGGTTTGAAAACCCTAATGGTCAGCTTTCTTATCACAAGCAATTGCTGGTTTCTCATGTCGCAATTTAAATTCGGTTTGGGAAATTGAATTGTTTCGGCTTTGAATTTGTCCCTTGCGCATCGATTTGGTTTGGAAATTAAGTTCATACTAGCATGTAATTTGACCCTCGCGCTTAGATAAGAGCATGAATTGAGTTATAGTTGCCCCATGCTATAATTGTTAAGACAAATCACTCATCGGTTGGATGGTAACTTATTAATCTTTCATCTTAGAGGGAAGTGATATAAACCCTTCTAGGTATGATCCCACATGACTCACAACCCCTATCTTTGATACTACACTTTGTTTGAGTCATAATCTAAGATGACGGATTAATTTGAGTAGCAACCACAATGCTTGATTTATCTTACAATCCTTATCATTTGTTGGCAGTTTGAATCTCTTTTCTATGTTCTCGGTTGGGGTGTGGGAGATGATTAAATTGCCCCCTTTCCTCCCATTGAGAGGGGCCGTATGATCCCATTGCACACACCCCAATCCTCTTACATTTCATTACTAACTTATCCCGTGTTTCTTTGTCTGTGTTCTATGACATGTACCTGTGGATTGAGGAACTGGAAACAGCTAAACTAGGAAAGAAGCATTTTGGCTCGAACTACTTGGGTATTTCCCCAGTCTTCAAAAAATGGTCGGTGCACTTCTTGCTGACCCTATCAACTCAAGTGAGGCGGCGTCAATGCGACCCCCCATAGCAGCTTTAGATTTGAAGTTCTTATTTGTATTTGTATCAGTTCTCATCTTATGACTTCTTCCCATGACCTTTACATTATTCTCTTGCTTGCTTGCAACCTTTGATGGACTATTGAGAGATAATAAATAGCATAAGACTAATAATTGATTAGCAACCCATACATTATACTTTTTGAGAGTTTTAGATCTGAATAATTATGATTTGTCATCTAGATAGCTTTCAAATTTTCATCCCATGTATACATCACTTGAAATAACTGTGAATATATTTTTTATTCAGTCGGTTGTTATTATTATTTGATCTGATCAATCGTCGTGTCTTCGTGATTTTGATATGATTGTCTCTGTGTTATATGTGTATATATTGTATATCCAGCCTCATTGCAAAATTCGTTCCATTTCATTGTACAAAACTTTACTATCTAAGCCCTAGTTATGCCCTTAGGTCCAAGCCATTAGGATAGTGGGAGTCCCTTGGCACTTAGTGGGTCATATGTCCTTCTTGGTCAAGGTGACACCCTAAACCTTAAAACCATCTAAAATTATATATAAAAAAAGTGAAGAGCAATTCATTTCCAAAGTCTCAAGTCCGAAAACAGCCCATTCTATAAAACTTGGCCCAATACCCTTCCTTGGCCCAACGACAATTGTCGACCTGGCCCAAAAGCCTAATCGCCCCAAATTCAAATCTGGCCCAAAACTTAATCCAAACTCAATTCATCTCAATTCAATTCAAGCCCAATTCACTTCAATTCAAGCCTAATTCAAATTCAATTAAATTCACTCCAATTCAATTCGGTTTCGGCCCAATTCAACTCAATTGAATTCAATTTCAGCCCATTTCAATTCTAATTCAATTCATTCTAATTAAATTCATTCTGATTCAATTCAACCCATTCCAATTCAATTTAACCCAGCCCAACCCATTTCAATTCAAACCAGATTCAAATCAAATTCAGTCCAATTTATTTCAATTCAATTCAAACCCGATTCAAATCGAATTCAACCCAATTCATTTCAATTCAAACCTGATTCAAATCCAATTCAACCCATTTTATTTCATTTCATTTCAGACCCAAGCCCAATTCAACCCAAACCCATTTTGGGCCCAAACCCATTTCAGACCCAAGCCCAATTCAAACCAAACCCATTTTGGACCCAAGCCCAATTCGACCCAAATCCATTTCAAGCCTAAACAAGGCCCATTCAGCCCAAAAGCATAAACAAGGCCCATTCAGTCCAAAAGCCCAAACCAGGCCCATTCGGCCCGAAACCCCAACAAGGCCCAATTTGCCTTGAACAAAACTTTGACTATGACCTGAAACTTTGACTTGACCCCAAGTTTGACTTGACCGAACTTTGACCTTGACTCGGTCCAACTTTGACCAACCCAGCTTTGACCAGCCTAACTTTGACCCGACCCGTTTTCCAATCTCGGCCCAAACCAAATTCAATTCAAATCCATTTCAATTCCAATTCCAATTCAACTTCAACACAAATTCATCTCAATGCAAATACAGTTAACTTTCAATTTCAATTTCAATTCCCATTCAAATTCAATTCAATTCCAAATTCATCTCAATTCAAATTCAATTCAATTCCAAATTCATCTCAATTCCAATTCATTCAATTCCAATTCATTCAAACTTCATCCAATCTCAACTCAATTCAAAAATTCATTCACTTCGAAAACCCATTTCAAATTCCGATTCAATAAATTCATTTCAATCCCAAATAATTCCCAACTTCATGGACTCAAATCATCCCTCAAAATCCAATTACCCTCGCACATTCGAATGTCTCACAGACCCGATTGTCTCACAGACTTTGTTATTCCAATGATTCGAATTTCTCACAGACCTGAGCATCTCACAGACCCGAGCGTCTCACAGATCCGAGCGTCTCACAGACTTCGACATTTCAAGGTTTCAAACGTCTCACATACCCGAGCGTCTCACAGACTAACCTCTCACACCCGAAACTCCAAAACTCTTCAAAATCCCCAAAAATCCAAAAGCAGTGAACTACGTAAGGTCTGATCTCAACGGGGAGTTGAGTACGTAGGCAGCCCACCTAGGGTGCGACCCCATTCCAATCAAAAAACCCTCTTCCCACTCTAAGGTGTTCTTTAACCTCTCAAAACCTTCTTCGGTTCTCACAAACTTTAAACCATCAGACTTCCAAGTCTTGTCTATTCACTCAACCTCAAACTTCTCCCCAATCTTCATTCTATACTCATTCGAATTCCCCGATTCCTCTTCATTCGGTGCTAGCTTGGCAGAAAAGCTCGCCTCATCTACTCTCTTTCTCTCTTTCCGTCTTAATCCTATCCTTGGCTTTTAAACGAATCTCTCTAAAAAGGTTTTGAAAGAAGGTAATCCCGACAATTGGAGACCAATCCGAAGTCGTGGTCGTTGCCACTTCTAAGGGGTGTAACCCAGTGCGAACCCACACAGAATCTCTGAAATGACCAGATAAGTCCTATCCATAGGCAGCAATCTCAGAGTCAATTAACGGTTCTTAGAACCCTTCTTCTCCCTTCCTAGTTCCTTAGGTCAAACTAGGTGGCGACTCTAGTCGATTTCCGCCCTTAGGGCATAAGTCCGCGTGGAGCCCATTGAGAGCGGGTGTAGTGCTCACTAGCATTCCCCTTATGCTTTCTGGGAAAGACGGACGATAGAGTAGGTATTTGAGGGCTGCCAAGAATAACGGGTTTTCACCCTCCACAGAATGGCATTTTCTAGGATCTCGACTTTTCAGTCAGACCATGTTTAGATAGACCCCCCTTATACCGAAAAATCACCCTCCACACATGGACACCTTGTTTGGGGCCACAGACGCATGAATTTTTTTTATCTTTTGCAATTTTTGAGTTTCTGATTGAATTAGTAGATTTGGGTTCGTGGTCAAGGACATTAGGTTCACGATCACGGACATTAGGTCTGTGGTCATGGATGGTGGCAAATTTTGACCTAATTTGAGCATAGAAACCCTAGTTTAGGTTGGTTTTATTTTTCACTTTTAATTTCAGTTAAAAATGTTAAACAAAAACCAAAATACAAAAGCTTTCTCACTTAGATAAATCAACTTTATAATAAGCCTTTTAATGAATAAGTAGTGTAAAATAGATTCAAAGGGTAATGAAAGTATTTGAACTCGAAAAAAACTATATTACCAAGCCGTCGAACCTAGTAGTCTACCTTTCGCAGTTTAAATAGGTTAAAAATTGGCGGTGACTCTTTAATAGGTTCTGGTGAGAGCTCACTTAGATTATAATAATTATTATTTTATAACATAGTTGTCAAACTTAGGTTATAAGCGGACCTGAAACCTGAGTAGATCCTAGACATTTAACCACACAGGAAAAGGTTCAAAAACCCGGCCCCACAGACTGGCGACTCTACTAGGGACATACCTTTTAATTTTAACTAGTTTAATTTTAAGGTTAAAAAGGCTTAACTTGAAAATGTTATTAAGGATTTATTTCATTGTTTAAAATAAAGCATATCCTTTTGTTGTGACCTGGGCCCCGGCCCCAAGCACCTCTCCAGATTGATCCTTACCTGGTTGATGTTATCGTCTAGTGAGAATATGCATACTAACCCCTATGTGATTTTCCTCTACGACTTATCCTTTTTTAGTCTTGGTGCGCCTTTTGTTCGGGCTTTGATAAAAAACTATAGATCTAGGTAATCTCCCTTTCGACGTAAAATTTCTAAATCTGAATCATGTATTTTGACCCATTTAAAGTGAATCACCCCCTTCCCCTTGCTACCAGCAGCACTAGTCGAAACGGAAGCCATTGTCTAGCATTTAAAGTTGTGCCAAGATGAACAAAGAACAAAAAAAGCAAGATACGCGAGGAGGTAGAAGAGAATTCGATAGCGATTCGGTATGCTTAAAGACATGAGGACTTCTCTTACTCCCCCGCCCGCGATTTATAGGCGTATGAGGCCAAAGGTTACCTCCCCCGCCCGCTTGATCTTGCGTCCGCACCTTGTAACGTCCTAGTACCATTAACTACAACTCATTAATCTCATATCATCTCACCTTAAGGAGTTAATCTAAACCTATAACACATATTACACCCTAACAGTGGTCTTATATTAAAATTCCCCGGGCATCTTGACGTTTATTTGGATTCTGCGAGGAAGGAGCCAATGCACTAGTTTTTTTTCGTTATTTTTCTTTCATTTCGTTTTATTAATTTGTACTCTCGTTAGCAAGAAACGTTCTTTTGAACCTCAGTATCGCTGCTTAAGTTGGTATCCCAGCCACTTGTAAAAAATATATTTTGTTCCATGTTTTTGAAGGTAATTGAATCCTAACTTGATCTTCAAGATAAGATAAACAAAAAGGGAAAAGAAAGTATGAGGATTTTGAAATACATGTGGTGCTGTGAAATACGGTGGCAGGGTAGGCGGAGAAGATGTGATAGCATTTCTTTTTGTTTTGTATTCTATGTTTAGACTTGTTCATTCTTTTCTACTATATATTGTTAGTCTTGGGCACCAATGATAAAAGAAAATGCACATATCATGTAACATTTTAACTCCTGAAGTCTATTGGATTAATACTAACTTTTAATCAAAGGAGAAGAAGAAATGAAATATATATCACATAAACCCTCACTCACGTATGTTTGTTGATAAAAAAACTGGATACCCCACACAACCAAATGAAATGCATTACTCGTATAAACCAATTTTAAAGTGAAATAACACGATAACACTGTTCGTGCAATAACAAACTTTTATTCTTAATAGTTGGTATAATTAGTTAATATCATATCTTTCACTTGATATATATTAGTCATCAATGTTCGTCACAGTGCAAACATTTGCACAATCCTTGTTGGCATTCTCCCTTAGGGTTTAGTTGCGCTTTACAGCTGACATCACATGCATTAGAGTTGCATGTTCCAGTGAAAAGTGAATTCAGATCCCAGTGGTAGAAACAACATTCGCAAATGCATTGGTTACTAGTGTTGCATGTTCCAGATTCATACTTCAGGTTTACGCAGGTAGTGTTACACTCGGTTGAAGTTGCACATACGCCTTCCTGATAATGGACGCATGCAATTGCTACAAAATATTTAGAGATGTAACACCCCATCTCAATCCAAATATGAATTCGCAACTTAACAACATATATATTCATGTCATAGCGGAATTCAATACACTCCAGGACCTTGCCACGGTCTGACAGACAGAATATACCGAACATTAGTGAATACAAATCTTAACCAAATACGTATCCCTCTTACAATCCCCTCACATCCTATACATCTTACTAACTCAAATTGTCATACGAGTGTACATGCACAACTCGTAGGCCACACTTATCCCGTGATGCTTGTACCCCATCTTACTCTCGTGACGGCCGCCTCCTGACGTCCACCTGTGTAGTAAAAACAGCCCCCAAAGGGGGTCAGAACGAATGCTGGTACGATCCTCTCATGCCCCCCAAGCTAACGTGGCTACGACGACTAATTGTCGATAGCATGGAGGTTGATTAGATGCACAACATAATAGAAAGTGCAGTAAACAACAATCCAAATATGAACAATCAAAGTTCAAACATAATGAACGACTTAAATGCGTTCCCTTAATTAGAGAGTTAATTATTTAACTCCTTAAGTTATGTTTCCTCTTAATCTTAGTCCATCCTTATCTTACCTCAATCTTAGTCTTATCTTAGCCTTAGAAACAACCATCCTTTAAAAAGGAATGGATGTAGCTTATCTAGTCTTATAATACAAACCATCCATTAAAAAGGAATGGTTGCAACTTATCTCAAACCTTATCTTAATTTTAGAATACAAACCACTCTTTAAATAGAAATGATTGTATCTATCTCAATGTTTATTTTTGTCGGGTCAAAAGCGACCCTAGCCAATGAGTTATTAACTCCACTGGTTGAATAAACAACTTATCTTATAATTTAGGATTTAGGTGATCCTACCGCACCATCTTAATGCCTCCTACCTTGGACTGTATGTCCAATGTAGTTGAGCCGGCAACCGACCCTAGGCAACAAGTCCGAAGACAAGTCCTTAAGCGGAAGTCAGATCTGCTATAGATACCGACCCCCTTTTCCTTAGCATGCATGACCGGAGTCAGTCCCGGGTTCCTCACTCCCCCCCTTAAATTCCAGTTAGTAGAAGTCTCAAGACAATGTTTGTTGGTTAAACCTCTTTTGGTTATTAACAAACTAATATTAGGGAGTATTCCGTAGTCTCACTCAATTCCTTACTAAACGTTTAGTAAGTTCTCACGGTAAGTTGTGTTAGTTTCCAAACATCACACAACAATGCAATAAACATAATGTTCCGGTTGCATGCTTTATCTTGTTTAGTCGGCACACATAAACAAATAGCACACAAGCCGAGGGACACCTCGTTAGCAAGCAGGTCACAAGAAGAACTGTACCATTCACTGTTGGTCGTTCGGTTGCTTACTCTCCTCTGGAGTCCAAATTCTCGAACCCTAAAACATCCATTCAATTTTAGATTGTTAATTACTTTTCCAATAAAGCTAACTTACTTAACTCACTTGGTCACTAATGATCCCCATCTAACACCACTTAAGTTCTTATAAACTTAATCTTAAATGAATCACTTCTCCTAATACCTTATACTTATTCACCCACTTAATTATCATTGTTACTCACCAAACATGTCTTAAACAACCTTATATTATCATTACATATCAATCCCCATTTAGCACCTCTTAAATTCTTATAAACTTAATCTTGAACACTTAAAATCATTTACTTACCCTAATCTCTTAAGTCATTATATGTTTATCTTTCTAATCATCATCACTCTTCTAATGGTGGACCCCTAAGTCATTGTAATTTAAACTTAATCATGTAAGTTAATCACTTCTCATTACACCACATACTTGTTTACACCTCTTAAGACCTTTACATGTCACCAAACAAGGCCTAAACATCATCTAAAACCATTACCATTCAATCCCCCATCATTAGAAGCCAAAACAATTTTTTTTCTTTTTCTCTGCACTGGACCGCCCCTCTGGGGCGGTCCCCAGGGGCGGTCCCAACCAGAAGCTAATTTCCTGCACAATTCGCCTGGACCTCCCCACAGGGGCGGTCCCTAGGGGCGGTCCACAGCAGAACCTATTTTCCAAAGTGCTTTTCTCCTCATTTTGAACTCCAAATTCACCCCAATCTTTTCCCACTCATTCCACAATCTTTCCACATGTTTCCTACATGTTTAAACACCTTAAAACATGCACTAAACCTTCCTCAAAAATCACCAAACTTGACACTCAATTTCTTACAAAATTCTTACACTTAACACTTGATTCCTTACACTTCCCTCTTGTGACTTTGCCTAAGACCTCAACTAATCATTATGTTTCTTCACAACCATCTTAACTACTCCTCAGACATCATTTTGCACACCCATTTGCTTTACTCAAACTTCTCAAAGCTATATATAATCTAGCATATGCTTACATCCTTACATTCCCATACTTATTTTTCCTTCAAAACTTTGTACAGTTTCCTAGCTTCCTTAACCATGGTTTGGTGCATAAAACTCACCATTATACCCCTAGTCCTCTATACATTCCTAGGTCTTCCTAGTACTCAAGTACTCCATGGTTTATCCATTTTCACCAAAATAACCCTTAGTTATCACTAGAACATCCTTAGTCATAAATCTCCTTAGAACACCTTAACACTTAGTTTCCTACTCAAATTTCGCCATAGTTTCTCTAGTATATTATCATGCCCAAATGCATTGTTTTCCTCATTCAACCATCTCACATACATCAAGTCCTTTCTCATCATATTTTCTCACCCAATCAACTCATTCATAATAACTCAATATAGTGCAATAATCTTAAATTTCATAGCACTAAGGCTCTTAAATGACATGGCTCTTAGGCCCTTAAATGACATGGCTCTTAGGCCTTAAATGACATGAATTTAAACACTAAATTTCCCACATATAAAAGCTTTCAACCTGCAAATACACCAATCAATCTCATAGTAGTTATAATGCTCTTAAAATCCATCTTAAACTTATCTTACTAACTCATTCCCATTGGCTCCTTAGTCACAAGTTCACAAGCTTGTTTAAGTTCTTTTTCTTAGGTTATATATCCCATTACACAATGTAAGCCTAAGCACATTAGTACCCACCTAAAACTCATCCCTTAAAACTTAAACCACCATTAGGTAAGCATTTTACCTTGTTTTCTCAAGCTTATCTTAACTTCCTCCTTAGACCTTCTTCTTGAATGAATCTCGGCCACCCATTAAATTTCCTTTGCCAATGTTCTAATCAATATTCAATGACTCTCATGAGTTCTAAACAATACACTAACCTTAAGGAGTAAACCCTAGGTTAAAAATGTGTTCTAAGGTATTGAAATGAATGTTTTACCTTGGAGTCTTGAGATAGGCTTGGATATGGATCAAGAAGGACCTCCTCTAGCCCTTGGAGAATAGAATCAAGCTAGAACAATGGATAAAACAAGGCTCCATGAGAAGGTAATTTTCGGTCATGAAGGAAAAGTGATGGAAACTTGGTTTTTCTTACATTTTCCTTACCTAGAATGAATGGAGAAGATAATGAACACCTCAAGCTAGATTTTCCTCCTCCAATGGTGATTTCCCATGGCTCAAAAATGAGGCTTTTCAAATTTTGAAAAGATAGGAAGCAAGGCCTTGGTCTAACTAAGAGAAATCTATGCTTAGTTTTTGATTTGGAGCTAAAATGAGCAAGTTATGGACAAATCAAGGTGAGGCAACAATGGAGGCTGCTTGGAACGGTTTGGAACAGAGAGAAGAGGAAGAAAATCGTGGAAGAAGAAGAGAAATGAAGAAGAGAGGAGAGAGGTAGGCTAAAAGAAGGTTTTATGTTGTAAAAAGGTAAATAGTACTATTCTCTCTTTTCCTCTTCTTTTCCTTTAATTGCTTAGTCATGTGGTGACTCCCCACATCAAAAACCGGACCCCTCTTCTAATTGGAGATATTTATGGTCTTGGTTGACCATCTCATTGACTTATGTTGACTTAAGCTTAATTTGGGCACTATTCACAAATTAGTGCACATATTTGTGAAATTTTTGATTTCCCATTGATTTAGGCTTTCTAATGTGATACTAATTAGTACACATGTTGATTAAGGTGTAATAATGAGCATTTAGCCACTCAAAACTCATTTCTAAGACAATTTCTCAAAAAAGTGCTTTAAGGAGTCTTAAAGCACATTTTGTGTTTAAGCTTGTTTTTGAGCTTGGTTTTCTTTGGTAATTGATTTAAAATGTCCATTATCATATTACTAAAGTCTTATAATGGTATTTGGGTGCTAATCAAAGTCACTCCAAGCTTAGACCACGTTTTTGCCCAAATTGCCCTTAAGGCATTTTCTTGTGTTTTCCTTGGTTTAAATTGTCTACCAATCTTTCTAAGGCATATTTTAGCCTTACTACATCATAAATTGATGTTTACTTAGAATACTTAGGTTTGGTGTATTTCAAGAGAAGATTATATATGTGCTGTCAAAGAATGAACCCTTTGCATATATTAATATAAAAATTGTTACATAGACAAATCAAAAGTAGACTGAAATACCCCTAAATTAATTTAAATTAATTTAGGGGATTTCTTTTATTAAACCTTTAATAATACTATTAAGTATTAAATTATATGGAATTATGAATATTAAATTATTATATGGGCATTATGAATATTAATTATTATATGGAATTATGAATATTAAATTATTATATGGTATTGTGAAATTTATTTAGGGGTTTTCTCCTATTTAACCCTAATTATTATATATATTATAGTATTATGAATTTAATAATAAGATTTATAAGTCAATAAATCTTGGGAAAATTTCTAAACACTCCAATTATATTATAAAGATTTTAGGAAGTGTTGGAATATTGTTTTGAAACATAAAAGTCAATATAAAATTCTAGAAACCTTAAAGCTTATTAAGCCTTGTAAGAGTTGACTTTTTGAGAATGGTCAAACCAGGTCATGAAACCTATACCAATAAATAGGTTATGGAAAACCATGAAGATCGATAAAAAGAACGTCAAAAACGGATCATCCTAGCCAAAGTTATGCTAGATTGAAGTTTTGAATCAAAATTTTAAGAGATGCCACGTGTCACTCTGTAATGGGTCGCCCACACTTAGCCGATTTCTTCCCTGAATTTCGGTAACCGATTTCCCTTACCTTGCCCTAACTTTAGACGGCTATAACTTTTACATCTCTCAATATTTTTCCATGCCGTCTTCACCATTCTCTTATCCTACAATTCCTCTTTCCAACCATTACTCATACAAACCCTAACTCCTTCTGAGTCAACCGGAAAATCGAGCCAAAGTAGCCACCTTGCGAAACTGTTTCCAGAATTCCAGATTTCTCTTCGATCTCAGGTAACTTGCGTCGATCATAACTTCTTCGTTAATCAACCAAAATTCGATTTCCTTAGCTCGTTGTAAAGATCTCTAATCCCTCTACAATATTCATGTTTATGCCCAAGTCTGATTCGTAACCAGTTGGGAGATATAGAGATATAAAGTTTCGGTTTCAACAGCACATAAAATCATACCGAAACAGAGAGGTAAACTCGTGTTTTGTGACTTCAATATCTTTCTGTATGGTGCGAGTTAGGTTTAGTTCTTGCTACCAATACGTAGATCTACATTTGTTCTTTCCAATGAGCCCTTACTCATAATCTAAATCGTTTTGTACTGCTAGTTATAGATCCTCAAAGTTGGCATCACGAACTGGTTAAAGTTCGAGTTTTTCCCAGTTTTCTGAATTGTAATTTGCACAATTCGCACAATCCGGTGAGTCTCCGATCAAATTTCTCCGTTGTTGCTGTTCGTAGTTGTATTTCCGATCTAACCCATGTTTTAATTGAATCAATTACGTGCCATATTAGGGGAATTCGTCGGATTTGTTTTCGAATTGAACTCAGAAACTAATAAGAACCCTAACTCTCGAATCGAATTCGAAACCTGATGAACTCTGCATTATAATTGGGGAAATTGATACCAATAGAACCGAAATTTGATTACGAATCCATAGAAACAAGAATCACTCGATTTCGTTCTGTAGATTAGGAGATAAACGAGATTTAGTACTCGATCTGCATATTACTTTCGCTGATGAACTCGATGTACAGGGGCCGTCCGATCTCGTTTTAAGAGATTGGACGGCCGAGATTAAAACATTCCAGAATTAGTTTATAAGGGTTTTAATAAATCCCAGTAAATAACCCTAACTTGTTGAGTTAATTTAAATACCTTCCCGAAGGTATTTTGACTTGAAATTTTAACCATAGATTCCTTATTTAATCTAGTTTATTTTGATGTAAATTAATATGGTTTTGGAGTTTTAAAACATAAGTTATGATTTTTGCAAGTTACGGGTTTTCTAGAATTATTTGGCTAATTTAAAAAGATATTTTTATGAAATAAAAATTTTATAATATGTCCAAAATGTTATATTTACTATATATTTAATTTAGAGATTTTTGGACATTGGTAAATGGGTTTAAAAATTGTGTTTATGAGTTTTCATAAGAATAACTTATAATATATGGTTTTTAATGTAATCAAAAATTAAAGTATGGTTGATTAATGAACTTTATAGGTTGGGGAAAATATAATAAGACTAATTAACATTTAATACAGTATGTTTATAAATATTTTGGGTATTAACTTTAAGTGAAGTAAAAATTGTTACATATATTTATATATATATTTATATGAGAGAAATAAATAGAAACTTATATTAAATCAAGGAATTTAACTAAACTACATTTTATTTATTATATAAATATGAAGCAAATATGTTTAACTAAAACTAAGGGAAATACTTTATTTTATAAACCATAAATCAGTTGTGGATATGTCTAAAAGATATTAAATATAATTAATACAATAGAATTTCTTAAAGAATGTTCTGGATAAATCTTAATATATGTAGATATATATATATAAATACATAAAATAGATAAAGGAAATAACATTCCTTGTGAGAATATATAGGAAGGATTATATATATATATACGATAAATAAAAAAATAAAATACCTTATGAAAATATAATATGAAGGAATTAATGAGTTAAACTAAACCTCTACATGATACTAATAAAAGAATATTATATGAGGTGGTATTAATTTATGGTTAGGTTGAGTTTTTAGTTATCTTTGAATTCTAAGATTTATATAAACAGTATTTAAATACACGTATATATTTAGTCAATGACCACAATGTAAATCTATAATTGGTTAAGAAATTAATAAGTTGAAATTTAGTAATATTGTAATTAGTTTACATAAAGTGTTACACAAATAGATCTTATTATATAATTAATAATAAAATGAATGAAATACTTTTACATTTAAATGTTCTTATTATATAAACAATAATAAAATAAATGAGTTACTTTTACATCTAAATATGAAGAGGATAAATAAGTCTAGATTTAATTATTTCTTAATATTTATAGTATTGAGTTAATAACTTAATATTTTAAGATAAATCATTAAAAGGATTATGATATAAAACTATATTAAACTATGATTAGGAGATTAATCTAAATAATAATCCTTAAGTTTCTTAGAATTAGTTAAGCCATATAAAATACATTTATTACCAATATTCAGGATGTGAGTTTATAAATAATGATTCATAATAGTTAAAGATTTACAAAAAGGTTTGCAAATAGAAATTTGATACTTAAAATCATTGAACCTTTAATTATATGAAACTAGGTTACATAAGAGATTATATTGATTTACCTTTTGACACTGTAAATATTAATGTGTCATTTGAATATAAGGTATGGGGATTTTTCAGAATAGATTATCTTATTAAATAATTAACAATTTCACTTACGAACCAAAATTTAATTCTTTGATAAATTCTACCTTATGTAGATATATTGTCCATCCTAAATACAATAAAGGAAATTAATTTATCAAGTTATACCTTTGAAACCTTTAGGTTTTGTAAACAATTTATAACGTATTTAAGACTTAAGTTTAGTGAAGTTTAGTATAAAAGGTTATACATAGCCTATGGAGGGAATGTGTGTAAAAATAGAACATTTAGGAAATTAAATGTAAGTAAGGATACATAAAAGGTTATCTTAAAACACCTTATTATATAGTTATGATAAAGTAAATAATATACCTTGTGGATAATAAATGTAAGAGTTTGATGAGTCTAAGTTAATTATAATATGGTTATTTCAAGATGAAAGTTTAATTTAACATCTTATGACAAGATTTTTAGATGGTTGTAATTAAAGTTATTCTGAACTAAAGATAAGATAAATGAGTTTAGTAACTCAATTAAGTTATAATAAAATGCGCCTACAACACTATGATTCCAATATACAAGATGTAGATCTTAAATAGGTTGAGGGGAAGACTACAAACATAAGATTATCTAGTAGTATTGGTAACTTACATAATCATTGCATTGTGAAATAATAGTATAGTATTCTAAGATGAACCCATCATAGGTCATAATACAATGTTTATTCTGAATTAAGGATAAAAGTATTGAGCCTAAGTTATTATTGAAATTCTAAGATTGATTATATAATATAAAACACATTTATGATATAAAGGTCTCAAAAGTTTTAAAAGTGAGGATTATGGTTAAGTATGAATAAAGTGGATAAGAGTGGAACAATTAACAAGTGTTGGAAGAATACATCCCTTGATCTTACAACCTTGGGCTATACAACATTCTAAAACAAGTCAAAGGCTATGCTTAACAATTAAGCGAAGGGCTTACAAAATGATCGAGGTTTGGAAATAAGAGTGAGGAATCTATTTACGTTTAACTTGGGATATAAGTTATTGATGATAGATTATCTTTAATGTTCCTCAGAGTGTTGTTGAGTGTTTGCACGAGTCTACTAGAACTGCTACAGCGTTATCCAGGTACGATTTCTCGTACTCAGCGTGTTGTGTTTTGGACTCTATGGAATGTTTTGTACGATTTCTCGTACTCAGCTTGATGTATTTTGGACTTTATGGAATGTTTTGTACGATTTCTCGTACTACGTTATTTTTGCTGATTGACTTGTGGAATGTTTTGGAAAACGCTAACTGACTTTAAGAGGAACTTTTAAAAAGGAAATGGTTGTGTGACTAACCCAGCTTGTGTGACTAACTGAGCCTTGGATGTGAAACTCACTTGGGTATTGGTTCCTCTATGGTTGTTCCATTAGACATTGACTGCTTGGGGTTCACGTTCTGCACTCTGTAGGACTGAGTGTTTTGGTATTGCTCTGGGTAGTTGGTGATCTAGTGGGAATTTGGAAAAAGATCAATCTTGGAAATCTTTCTTTTGACTCTGGATATCATTTCATCCATGAGCTGGTTCTTGATGTTTCGACGTGCGCGCGTCTTCAATGGTAACAGTGAGGGGCTGTATATCCCCTGTCCCAGAAAGGGACGTGATAGACAGTGAGGGGTTGTATATCCCCTGTCCTTAGTGGACGTGGTAGACAGTGAGGGGCTGTATATCCCCTGTCCTTAGTGGACGTGGTAGACAGTGAGGGGCTGTATATCCCCTGTCCTTAGTGGATGTGATAAACAGTGAGGGGCTGTATATCCCCTGTCCTTAGTGGATGTGATTGGCGGTGGGGGCCATCTCTCCCAGTTGAAACTATTCCACTCTTGAGTTCTTGGTTCTTGGATCTGTTTTATCATTCCTAGTCCTTTATGACTATCTGAGTTTTTCTACTCCTAATGGGAATTGGGTTTAACTAAGGAAATGGATGTTCACTAACACATGATGTGATTGTGTTTCACTAACTTTACCTTTTCTATCATTTATCTTTTTCCTTAACTTGTTATCTTTGGCTTGGTGATTTTAAAGTGCCTTGTTTCCCTGCTTTACTTTCAAGAGTTTAATTTCAAGTTACTGTTTATTTTGAAGAGTTATGTTTTGTAAGTTTGTTTTTGGAGAATTGTACCAGTTCCATTCCAGGGAACTGACCCGCCCCTTTCGGGGTGGGCTGCTTGGTTTCATCTTGCAGGTACGAATTGATTTACAGGTGGCCACGAAGAGAATGAGTGTTTGGGATGGGACTAGGTTTTGTGGAGAGTTAATGTGTTTAATTCCTATTATGTTTGTGTTAAGTTTTTCTCGAGTTCAGACCGTAGCTTTTGTAGATAGTAAGTTGTAATTGGTGAGGTTGGTGCCGGGTGTTTGGAACCCGATGGTCTGTAATCGCCTTAGAGTTTTATTTCCGCTGTATTTATGGTTAATAGGGGCGTTACATAGACTAACCTTATATATATGCATTTTATCATCTATAACATATCATCTCCAAAGAAATCAATAAGTATTTGGTAGTAGTGAATTCTGCTGGCTTAAGATGAATTGTATAAATTTTAAAATCGCCTACAAAATTACCCTTTTGGTGTTTATAAAATCAACTAGGGTATAAGATGAAAAACAAAACAAATACAACTGTAATACACTAAATACATTATGTACTTACACTAGTAGAAAAATACTCTACCACAGCGGTTGTAAACCGCTGCGATGGGTGCCGCCACGGTAGGTGAAAAACCTACCGTAGCGGTTGTAGAACCGCTGCGGTAGGTACTCTAACGCAGCGGTTCTTTTAACAACCGCAAAGAACGCTGCGGTAGGTGCCTACCGTAGCGGTTCTACAACTGCTATGGTAGGCACCTACCGCAGCGGTTGTTAAAAGAACCGCTGCGTTAGACCTTTTTTTTTTAAAAAAAAACCTATCGCAGCGGTTGTTGAAGGAACCGCTACATTAGGGTCTCTTCAGAAAATATTTACAGGGCCTATTGTAGCGGTTCTTACTAAGAACCGCTGCAATATGTTTTTTTTTGTTTTTTCTATTCCACCCTACAATTGTACCAAACACACCCAAAATCAATCAAACCTGTTAACATATATCAATTAACAATGCCACCACAGTGGGGCATTAGATCAACCATTTCACCATTTAAATAGCCACCAAACCTATCTACGGGCAATAATCCACTTACATTTACAAATTTGAGCAAATTAATCAAACATCAACAAAATTTTACAGAAACCACAATTGTTTCATGAGAATTTCAAAATCATCCTACTTAATCCTACCAAACCCTAAAAGCAACCTACATTAACGCTCATGAATTCTGCTCATTCTTCGAGCACCTCGGTTATATGTCCTTCGTTGTAACCTTCTACCAAGTCTTCAAAAGCCTTGAAATTAACACAAAAAGAAATATGATTAGATGCTAATAATACGTTGAGTTTAAGAATCAATGTTAAAAATTATCTACAAAACCAAAATATTTCGAGAATGCTACTTACCTTGTCTAGAGACTTCTCTGGCAAGAGTCTCGGTCCCGCTATCAAGTCACTCATAAACCGCATGACATAGTAGTCACATTCCGAACCTCCCGACTGCTGTGGACACTGCACATTCATATACGTACATATTCAAAATCGATTTAACACATAAATTATAATACTGTTCCTATTTCAAAACTAATGAACATATTACAAAATTTTAATAAGGACTACATAAATACCTTGACTACATTCCACGGAATGTTCTTAAATCTCTCTCCCCGGATATGCGTTAGTACAGATACAAAGGCACTAGAATTCATACACACAGATAAAGTAAAAGTTATCAACCGGATGATTAAGAAATAACTAAAAATTGATAATTAATCAAGTTAAGTAAATTTATTACCTCATCAACATGTTATATATAAGTGGCCTCTTGGGACGCAGAGATGCTGAGTCAAGCTGCAGGACTCTTGGGCTTTTTAGACATAGAACGAGCAAAGACTAGTGTCGGCTGTTCATAGATTACAATACAAGCAGAACTTAATTCAATCAATTACATAATACAAATATCATAATTTTTAAACTAACTTAACATTAGATAAAATTCTTACCCTTGATGAAGTGGCAGCATTATGTAAGATTTATCAGCAACTGCACACGCATGTATCACAGTCGACAAGTACTGGACCAAAGCTTGGGGGTCAGATCCCATATTAGCTTCGGAACAGTAGTCAGGGCATAAGAACCCGAAACTACTATTCTCATGTACTTGGACCGCCTTGTCATCAATAAACCTGCACAATATAAAGAAACCAATATTATGAATTTAATTTTCAAATATACTGAGTAAAATGTGTACAAGGTATGCTAATTACTCACATGCAAGCCGATTTGAGAATCGACGCACTCAACCAATCCTTCGTGAACAACTCCACAAAATCACTAAGATAGATTCAAAACTCTGAGCGCCTTCATAGTAAAAAAGATCCGGTCTTGGTTCCATTGTAACCGAATCTCTTGCTGGCGGCGTCATCAAAAGTGTGGAGTTCAATAGTTTCAGCTTGGGGGGTAAGACATTCAGAACCGCCGGTTGTAGCAAATTTGATCTCATCACAACTCTAGTCGCGGATGCCATCGAAGGATTAGCTGGTGCAACAACAACTCTCTTTCCTTTTGCCTTATCAGAATTTGATTGAATGTGTTCCTAATATATTAATTTAATAAGTATATGTTTCTACTCTAGATCTGTTAAAGAATAAGTTTTTTCATGGGGTTACCTGCTGCCCCAAGCTTAATCAATCTAATGGGCCACTGTATTGTCATGGATTCAGCTTGACGAAGGGTGGATATGTCTGCACTGGGCACCGGTATCTGACAATCCGTAAGCAGGCACGTAACCATCAATAAGCACCCGGACATGGTACTCTCGGAGCACTGCATTCCTCACGGTGTCACCAGGAGAAGACCTGAAAAGTTTTCCCCACCCTACTTCAACTTCGTCAACGCCAATCACTTGGAACAATGTGCAGTCAATCGGTTTCTACATTGCCAAAATTAAAGATATTAGATGAACATAAACAAGTGTATAGAACAACATCGCCTTCAGTGTGAAATTTTCTTTCGCATGAGCATCATAAACCACTGTCCCTTCATTCCACAACAAGTTCAGATCGTCGATCAGTGGTGCAAGATATACGTCAATGTTATGACCAGGTTGCTTTGGACCAGAAATTAGGAGTGATAACATAATGTATTTTTGTTTCATGCACAACCATGACGGTAAATTGTAGATCACTAGTAGCACCGGCCAAGTGCGGTGCTGACTGCTCAACGTGCCATACGGGTTCATCCCATCGGTACACAATCCAAGTCTCAGATTCCTATCCTCATCCCCAAAATGATGTTTGAATTTTCTGTTGATATTTCTCCACTGAGGTCCGTCTGCAGGATGTCTTAATTTTTCATCAATTTTTCTACCATCTGCGTGCCATCGTAAGTTCTTCGCATATTTCGGGTTGACAAACAACCGTTTGAATCTAGGAATTATCGGCAAGTACCACAATAATTTCACTGGACGATTTTTTTTCTGAAAGGAGGAATCCTCATCCTTGTCCTTGTACCGGGACAACAAACATTTAGGACACTTGTCTAGATGTTCGTATTCACCCCTATAAAGCACATAGTTATTTGGGCAAGCATGAATCTTTTTATATTCAACTCCCATTGGACACATCCATTTCTTTGCCTCGTAGGTGGATGTAGGAAGACCATTCTCATCAGGAAGCATATCATGTATCAGCTCTAGAAATGACGTGAAACACTTGTCACCAACTCCATATTTCCCCTTTAAGTTGAACAAATTAAGTACAGCAGTCAATTTTGTGTATTTAACGCACGAAGGGTACAAAGGTGTCTTTGATGCGTCCAACAATCTTTGATACTCTTCCGGCTTATCGACATAAGTATCCGCAACATTTTCTAACATTTCATCCATTTGCTCATCATGGTGAGTGGTCTCACTGTCATCGAATCCTGAATCACTTAACGGTACCGACTCATTGATGGTATTGAAGGTGTGGGCGGTACTTGCGTAACGTGGATCATGAGCACTTGATGATGTTGAAGCACTAGCTGCAACAGTTTCTCCATGAAAATTCCATCTTCTGTAATGTGGCATGAATCCACGGGACTTTAGATGAAATCTAATTTCCTCAATGTCTACATATTTCCTTACGACCCCACAGTCAACACAAGGACATGAAATATTGTCCGCCTTTGTTCTGTCCTTGTGTTGCACTGCCACTTTGAGAAACTCTTTCAGCTTCTCATCAAAGTAGTGATCCCCTCGATCACCGTACATCCAGTCACGCTCCATTCTATATGTGAAAACAAAACAAGTTTAAGATTGATTTGTCTTTCAGTTTCGTCTGCATTTGTATATGAAGCATGTTTCTACTGGATGTACGGTTGCAACCAAACTCAGCACTACTCTATGGTTCCAACCAAACTAACGTAGCCTAAGTACTCTAACGTTCCAACGTAACTAATCTAGCCTTATTCTAACAATTCTAATACATTTAATTTAACTTCAACAAATCATTGCATTATTAAAACAAAAAATAAAGTTTAATTACTTACTTGTTTTAAGGTTGTACAGAGGGGGAAGCTAGGACACTGCTTTGGTGATGGGCTGGGAAAGTACTGGTACAAATCCAATAGCAGATTCAGAAGACCTGACAAAGAAAAGTAAAGATTGTTATACACAAATAACAAATAAAATTAATTAATAAGACTAATACGATTCTAGAAAAAATTCGGCATGACCTTTGCGTAATCGTGTTAATCCCATGCTTATCATTAAGCATTCACCAACATCTTATTTACCACGACAAATAAATTCAACAATTGACAGCAACCATCCTTATTCACAATCACTCAATATTAACCACAACCACTTTTTCGCAATAATTAATTAAACAAACAAAGAGAAAAGATAGATGAAGATGTTACCTTTTCACTCTTACTCCACAGCAGAAGAAATGAGGAAGAAGAAGTAGAGACCACCTCAATTACTACAGACAGCGGGGAAGCAAGGAAATAATATTAGGGGGGGCAAGAAATCCATTATTATAAGCATTATCATATTAAGAAAATAAAAAAAGAGAAAAAAGATAGATGGAGATGTTACCTTTCCGCTCATGCTGCACAACAGAAGCAATAAGGAAGAAAGAGACATAAAGACCACCCCAATTACTGCAGACAGCGGTGAAGCATGGTAATAATATTAGGGGGCAAGAAATCCATTACTATAAGCATTATCATATTAAGCACGTATATACTGCAATGTAATGAGAGAACATAGATGTTATAAAGTTATAGATCTTACCACTTTATTAATGTGAAATCAAATTGATGTTTCTGGTTAGAAATCATATTGTCAAGATTTAGGTTTTTAAAGGATTACACATTAATGTCTAAAGCATCAAATAGTGACAATCTTCAAAAACATAAATTAGGACCATTAATTAAGATTATATATATACATATATTTATCAATTAGCCAATAAATGTTTCTTCGATTGAGTTTGTACAAATGGGGAATACATTAGCAGTACACTAGGTACCTGTTTATAGTTGAGAAATGGTCATTTTATATGGTGAGAATGAGTATTTATATCATAAAATAATTTTTGAATGGCACAAAACAAGTCGTTTTTTGTGACAAAAGTATTTCATGAATTTTTCATTGAATTATAAAAAATAACCATTAAAGTAAAAAAAAAACCTTGAACAGTAACCAAACTGCTTGAAGAGAAAAATTCATTTTGATTCACTATCTAACAAAAATGAACGTTTGTCAAAGTGAAGTGGCGTTTCATGAATTTTGAGCATAAACTTTACCTATTGTATATATGCTTGGATAATGTGCTAGGTTGGATTATCAACAAAGTCCTAGATATTCCTAGAATCGGGTTGTGGATCATATCACAGGGTATATTGTTTCAAAACATATATGTTATATATAACCTCTTTTTTAGCTAAAAAATTTAATTCAATAAGAAAATACTAACATTACATAATAATAAATTATATGTAAACACATCCTAACAAGACAATGCGCTTACAAAATTAAAACATTGTCCAGTAAAAAATAAGCATTTTCCTAATATAGTTCATAAAAAAACAGATATAATGAAAGGTTATGATAAACATAAGTCAAATCTAAAGTCTTAAAAATCTTTAAGCGTGTCTTTAGTTTTTTCATCATTATCATAGCAAATATAATTAGCTTCAAGTTTTTTCATCATTAAGCATGTCTTTGATTTCTCACCCATACCAGGAACGTCATCACTAGTCAAGATGACAATTATACTCAAATGGTTTCACTTTCATATACTCCTATATATATTATACACAAATGGTTTCACTTTCATATACTCCTATATTTATGTCATGAGACCAATGTTTTCTTGTCATTTATATGGCTTTCGCCTATCAAGAATTGATCGATCAATGTCTGGGTTGTATGCAGAGGGCACAAACATCAAAAATATCAACTCAGACATTTTATCGAACACCTTATATGCACAACTATTTATACTTGTTCAATAATGTATATATTTTCAAATTATGCACACAAAACTAACAAATCAATAACTATATTACAACTAGTTATTCAATCAACAAGAATAATTAACATATTTCGAAGTTAGAATTCGGAATTAATACCTAGGGTTTACCGCAGCATTCGCCAGACGCCTGCGACCTCCTTCGCGGAATGAGCTGCGACGATGACGGCGACGGCAACGGCGGCGGCGATGGATGGTGGCGCGCGCGGAAGGAGAAGGTGGCGGTGGTGGTGGCGGAGTCGCAGGCGTCGAGGGAGGAAATTGCCGTCGTCTTCTTCGTTCTCACTTAACATAAGAGAATGAAGAGGAGAATGACAAAGTGGAGCGGATTTGGGGGAAAATAAAACAACTCTATCACAGCCGTTCCTACTAAGAACCGCTGCGATAGAGTTGTTTTTTTTTAAAACGACCCTAGCGCAGCGGTTGTAAGTAACAACCGCTAAGATAGGTGTGCGGGATTTTTAAAAACAGCCTATCTCAGCGGTTGTTTTTACAACCGCTGTAGTAGGTGCGCTGCGATAGACCATTTTTGTACTAGTGTTACCAGAATTGATGAACAATATGAATGTTTTTTTAGATTAGGTGTTGTATTAAAACAGACTTGATGGTATGCCTGGCATACAAAAATTTAGCGTTCCCATATGTGGGAGGCCAAAACCTGAATAACAGATACATCACAGTAAAGAAAGGGAAGGGTGCGGCAGATTGCACAATTCAAGATTGGAAAACCAACAGAGCACGGGGATCATCTTTCTAGCAGGTCCTTCAAATTTGAGACTGATTCGATTGGGTATGCTGAGCATAACACGTGGAATTTGGGTTTGTGCCACTCAATAATTGCATACACGACCTTAGCCATCTTAATTACTTTATGCTGCTGATCACACCCTTAATCTTTGAGATGTTACTTACTTTAGCATTAATTTTCTCTTGTTGAGCGATTGGGTATTGAATGTCAGGATATATATAGGAGAGCTAGCTTACGACTCTAGAACAATGTGGGGTTCACTTTCATACGTGATTGATTATTAGTATTATTCTTAAATAATAGTATGTTGTTAGAGTTGAAAGGTTCCGAGAGATGCATATTATACAACACTTTTTTCTTGAGAAAACATCAAAAATGGCAGTAATATGAGGACACAAAATGAAGTCAGTACAAATTATTTTTATGGACATTTAAATTCAAATCAAATAATATCCCTCAGATTAATATATAATTTCCATTTATATTAAGGATGATATGACCTTCTTCTTCTTCTTCTTCTTCTTCTTTTTTCTTGAAAAAGGGTAAATATATTATTGAATAATTGTAACTGTACATGGATATATATATAGTCACCTATATATCGAGAAGCCAGATAGCTATACAAAAGCAACTAAGGTAACTAGAGGACAAAAACTTCCTATACGTCGAGCACAAAAACGGCATAGAGCCTACAAAAATGCCAAAAAGAGGGGGGGGGGGGGGGGAAGGGGACATAGTCAGGGGGACCTATGAGCTCAAGACCATCTCTAACCAATCAACATCTCTAATAGAATCCCTCATCTTTGTTTCAATAAAGCCTTCATTGCCCGCTTGATGTTAGAGATGATGCAAGACGGTTCCTTGATTGATTCGCCATAGCACGCTTGCACCTCTCTATCCAGATGTAGTACACCGCATTAGCCACGACCGCTCTTCTGACCAAGTCTCTCGGGCGGTTCCCTTTGCAATAACGGTTGATCCATTGGGAGTAGCTTTGCAAACTAGTCCTGTTTATAGGGAGACCAATCTAGTCGCATAAGTACCACCAAATCCTGCAAGAGAACCTGCATTCAAAAAAGAGATGGCGTCTAGTCTTTGCAGCAATCTCACAGAGCCAACATCGGTTAGCAAGGCAAATACCCCAGGATTGGAGTTTATCACAGGTTTTTAGCCTGCCTCTAAGGGTGACCCGTAATATAAATTTAGCCTTGGGAGCTGACCATATTTTCCAGCAAATGTTATACCAAGTAAAGGGCCTATTGGAATTGGTAACGTCATTATAAAACATGCTGACCCGGGGGGAGAAGGATAGGCCTCCATGAGGGAGGCTGCATCCGCAGCAGAACCACATTGGGGGATCCACCAGTCCCTAGCTTGGATGATGGATTTCCAAGACCAGGGATTGTCCCCTTTGACCCTGGTCGACCAGATGTTGTCCCTGACCAGGAAGCGGTTATGGATCCACTAGATCCATAACCTCTTGGGGTCACTAATTATGGAGGCAATGGTTTTGTGCATGAAGCACATATTCCATCAATGGATGTCTTTTAACCCGAGACCCCCATTACGCTTACTCATGGATATGGCGCTCCAAGCCACGGCTAGGGTGGTTTTGGAGTTGGCATCCCCAGACCAGAGGAAAGTTTTTAACCTCTTAATGATGAGCGATATGATGTTCTTAGGGAGGATGATACATGATGCCCAAAAACCCACAATGCCAAAGAGGGTACTTTGGATGAGGGAGAGCCGGCCAGCAAAAGAGAGGGATTTACCTTGCCAATTAGAGATGGCATTGTTGATGCTATCTAGCAGGGGGTTGAAGTCCGCTGATTAGGGGGTTGAAGTCCGCTGATTTAGGCTTCTTGGCAGTGATAGGAATACCCAGGTAGCGAAAGGGAAAAGAACCTGGATTAAATCCTGTGGCACAAACAATTTGGTCTGCGTTAGCAGGGGAGACCCCTCCAAGGAAAATGTCCGATTTCGTAGAGTGAAGCCTGAGCCCAGAGGCCTCAGAGAAGAGGTTGATTTTATTGATCATCAGAGAGATAGAGTTGTGGTCTCCTCTATAGAAAAGCAGGATGTCATCCACGAAGAAGAGATGGGTGAGGCGGAGGGATTTACAAGTGGGATGGTAGCGAAAAGAGGAAGAGAAGTGGAGTTGGTCAAGGAGGCGAGAAAGCATGTCCATAACCACCGCAAAAAGGTACGGGGAGAGGGGGTCTCCTTGTCTCAGACCCCGCTCCCCTAGGAAGAAGCCAGCGGGGGAGCCATTGAAGTTAATGGAGAATAAGGTGGAGGTCACACACTGCATAATCCAGCCAATAAAATCCGGAGGAAAGTTCATGAAGCTAAGGGAGTCGTGGAGGAAGGTCCAGTCAACGGAGTCAAATGCTTTGCTGATGTCCATCTTCGTCATGCACCGGGGAGAAACGTGAGCCCTCTGGTAGTGCTTCATAAGGGAGGAGCAAAGTTGGATGTTGTCAGAGATAAGGCGCCCTTTGATGAAGGCTCCTTGACAAGGATTGATAAGGAAGGACAACGTATCCTTAAGTCTGTCAGCCAGGATTTTGTTAATGATTTTATAAAGGGTATTGCAGCAAGAGATGGGCCTATAGTCCCCTGGGGAGGAGGCCGCCTCGGATTTGGGGATAAGGGAGATGAGGGTGGTGTTGGTCTCTTTAAGGAGCCAACCACTATGGAAGAAACTTTTAACCGCCTGGCAAACGTCTTCCCCTATAACATCCCAAGCGGCTTTAAAATTTTTGGCGGTATAGTCATCCGGTCCCGGGGCTTTGTCATCCCCGATGGAGAGCAGGGCCTTTTTTTATATCTATGTTGTCGACTGGCCGGGTAAGCTAGGCCCAACTGTCATAATCCAGCGTTCTGGAGGTATCCAGGTTGAGGTCCTGGAGTGTTTTATTAAGAGAGTCTTTGGTGCCCAGACTGCACTTGAAATAATTGACAAGCGCCTCTTTAATGTCCTCAGGGCCCCTTAGAACCACCCCTAGGTCATTGACAATGGAGGAGATACAGTTTTTATTCCTCCTGGCTTTAATGGCTCTATGGTAGTAAGTAGTATTTGAGTCTGCAAACTTGAGCCAACAGGATTTAGATAGTTGGCGGAGAAAGAGAATCTACTGATGGTTCCTATTCAGGAGGGAATGCCTAAGGGATTTCTCCTTGGTAATGAGAGATAGGTTCCAGGGGTCTCGGTCCATCAAACACTGGATGGCACTGAGCTCGCTCCGAATAGATTGGGCCTTGGCAGAGAGAGAGCTGAATTCAGTACTATGAAGAGCAGAAAGCCCTTTCTTTAGGTGATGTAACCGAGAAACTAGGGTGTGGAGGCGGCTCCCATCAGAGGGAATACTCCAAGCTTCCTGAACAGGGGGAAGAAATGAGGGGTATTTAGTCCAGGTATTAAGAAATTTGAAGCTTCTTTTGTGAGGGGAAACCCGGGGGATGGTGATAATCATGGGACTATGGTTTGAGATAAGCGGGGGTAAAAAGGAGGCAAAGCTAGTGGGGAATGTCAGGATCCAATCCTCATTGATAAGGACACGGTCAATTTTGCCCATTACCCTGTCATGGTCAAATTGATTATTCGACCACGTGTAGAATTGCTAGTAGTAGCGGAGATCCTGGAGATCATTACTAGCAACACAATTAGCAAAGTCGCGATAGTCTCTATGGGAGGGGGTCTGGCACTAAGTCTGTCCTGGGAGTAAAGGATACTATTGAAGTCACCCGCGACGACCCACGGGTCAGTAGTCAAGTTGCCAACAGCAGTGATCTCCTCCTAGAGGAGGGCGTGAACAAAGGAGTTATTACTCCCATAGACTATCGAGAGGGTGAAGGAGGTAGAACCAAGGAGAGTAGCTTTGCAAGAAATCATTTGGGCTGTTTGATGGAAGTGGGCGAGGGAGATGAGGGAGGGATTAAAGAGGATCCAGATGTGCCCATTGGGATGGGCAACATAGTTATGAATGAGAGACCACGAGGGGAAGAAGCGGCGCAAGATAAGGGGATGGTTAGAGTCTGAAACATGGGTTTCTAAAAGGCACATGACACAAGGCTTGTGGGATTGGACAAAGCTTTGGATTTCTCAGATTTTGGAGTGGTCGTTGCACCCCTTAACATTCTAGATGGCAATATTCATCAGGGGTGAGGAGAGGAAGGGGTGGGGGCTAAAGGAGCAGAGCCCTGGGCAATCGCAGTGAAAGAGTTATCAAGTTGGAGGGAGAAGTCCTCTACCAAGGGAGATTTGGAAATTTCTTTACCTGAGTCCTTTTTACATGGAACAATGCTCCACTGGTCCGAAGGGGGGACCAGAACCAATTGAAGCGAGGGGGACATAAGAGCTGAGGACTCAGGGGAGGATGAGGAGTAGAGTGGGTGGCAAGGAGGGGGGAAGATAGCCTAGAGGGAGGGTTTGGGGGCTGGGCTGGGGTGGTAGAGGGAGGCTTGACTATGGGGAGGGGGGGGGAGTGGGGGCAGTAGTAGGAGTGATTGAGGAAGGCTGGGCGGCGGAAGAGGGGGTTAGAAGGAGAGGCGGGGCGTAGGAGGGAGGGAGGGGGCCAGAGGAAAAGGATGCAGACTTAGGGCGAGGTCCCGAGGGGGCAGCTCCAGAACAACGAACTGAGGAGTGGCTAGCTGATTACACAAAGCACAGGAGATGGGCTCCCATTCATAGACAATTTGCTGGAAGAGAGTGCCAGAAGGAGAGAGAATTTCAATCTCGCTGGGAATATCCTGGCTTAAGTCAACTTTTACAAGAGCTCTAGCGAAGGAGATTCTAGTTTTGGTAGCAGTAGATTGATCAGTGTGCAAGGGAAGGCCAATTTTAGAGCAGATCTTCTTCAGACTGGATTGGGACCAGAGGCTAATGGGAAGCCTGGGGAGTTGTATCCAGACTAGGATACGATTGAGGTCTTTGGGATTGAAGGAGATGTCCGGGGACCATTTTTTGAAGAACAGGGGAGAGGAGTTTAGAAGTCAATAGGGCTGAGCATTCGGTTCGGTTAACCAAAAACCGAATTACAAAAACCGATCAGTTTTCAGTTAACCGAATTAACCGATTTTCTTAATAAAAACTGAAATAACCGAAACCGAATTCCTATGAACCTATACCCGGAAACTGAACCGATAACCGATTATTATTTTTTTCGGTTTTCGGTCACTAGAAAAACCGAAAACCAGACAAAAAACCAAAAATAAACCAAAAAACCGAAAACCGAATACCGGACAAAAACCGAAAAACTGAAAAAAAAACTGGAAAATCGAATAGTGGGAAAACGACCTGTAGAAATGTAACAGACTCCGGAGTTTTAAAGCTTAAACTCCAATCACATACTCCCTCATATTCTAATTATAAGTCATTCTATACTTTTTCACATTTTTTAAGAAAGAATTTAAAAAGACTAGTATACCCTTACTTTTTGTATTTGGAGAATAAAAAAGTAGGTATACTTTATTGGTAAGATAAAAAGTAGAGTGCAATAATAATAATAATTAAAAAAGTATAAAGGGTAAAAATAGAAAGATAGATACAAAAGGTCTAAAATGACTTATAATTTGAACATATTTCTAAAGCCTAAAACGACTTATATTTAGAATAGGAGGGAGTATATATTACCCAACATAAATCCAAACTAATCCTTCACAAATCACAAATAGTCCACACTACAAATTCTTCACCGAACAATGCGACTGTCATTATCATAACACAAAAATACGACATGATGAGACTAGATGGGCCTGCATAATTCAAACATTTTAGGACAGCTGATTTGAGACTAGATGGTGGCTCCGTGCCAGAAACAACAATAAACATCAACAATCCCATGTCACTGCCGATTTGAGACTAGCATTGGGATTTTCATCATCCACTGGAGGAGGCAGCTGCACCTGCAAGCAAAAAAATACGACATGATGAGTATACAAAACTACATACAACAACATGATGAGTATACAAAACTGCATACAGCAACACAGTTTCACTGAGTACCCTCACAAGTCCAAGTTTCAACCCATATTTAGAGAAAAATAGGATAGAAAGCACAATTAGTTTATCAAACCATTATTCTTAATTGTCCAAATCTGTTTCAGTTTACTGCAGTACACATTTTTGCACAACAATCAAATCTCTGTATGGTCTTGTTTATACACTCTTTAGACGTTGAACCATATAGCATCTGCTATAACTATATTATTGGCAGTCTAATAACCTAGTTTTTAAGCTTCACATGCTATACAGCTATTGTATATAGTAATATAACACATCAATAGTTCAGAATGAAGATAACATAGAAATACTATTCAACAGTAGCACACAGCAGTAATCAAAACAGCAGTAAAGAACTATCAAACTGAAGTAATATTCAACAGTAATGTTCAGCACACAGCAGTAATCAAAACAACAGTAAAGAACTATCAAACTGAAGTAATATTCCAACAGCACTACAGCAATAATGTTTCTACAGTAATCAAAACAACAGTAATAAGAACTATCAAACTGAAGTAATATTCAAACAACAATAATCAAAACAAGACAACAATAATATTTCAGTATACAGTAGTAATATTCAGCAGATGAACATGAGAGAATGGCAAAGCACATCTGAAAATTTACATCAATTCATTAAAAGTATTCTTACCTATATTCATTGCTTGTTCAAGCATCAGTCATATCAACGTCATTATTCTCTCCCAACACCGTTGATGCAATAGAACATTTAGCCATTTCTGAAACAAAAGAAGATAGTAACAAATAAACCTCTATGTATAACAAATTTTCATAGTTAACTCATAAACCATAACAAACCAAGTTAATTACAATATATATATACCTCTTGCCAATTCGTGGATATCTTCTTCACCTTCTTCTACCCCAATCAAGTCAAATTTTTTCCTTATCCAATTTTGTCCACAAATGAGGGTTTCATCCATCTTTGGAGTGAAAGAACTCCTGAAGTCATCTAGCAGTCTCCCTGCGGTGCTAAATGCAGATTTGGATGCAACAGTGGATATAGGAACAGCCAGCACATCACGGGCCATCTCACTTAGAACTGGGTATTGCTCAATGTTTACCTTCCACCATTTCAAAACATCCAAATCACCCTTGTATGGCTCCTCTTTCAAATACCTTTCCAAATCTGACAAGTTTTCACTGGTTCCCATCAAGGTCTCCCATTTCTTCTTCCTCTTACTAACAACCGCTCTCCCCCCTCCTTGAGATTCACAACTAGAAGCACTACTCATGTTGAGACTAGTAGCTTCATTGTTGCTTGTGCCAGCTGGTTTCAGCTTTGCTTCGTACCAATCAAACATTTCAAACAAAGATTTTTTCACATGGTTGCACAACTTTCTCCCCCTTTCCACATCTGATTCATAAGTGTCCGTGATCATAAACTCAACATAACTGAGCCTAGACTTCGGGTCCAGTATACATGAGATGTAGATGAGCATGTTCATCTTGTCAATATCACCCCAATATTTCTCATATTTCTCTTTCATGTGGACAGCCATGGATTTGAAAAGAAGATCGTCACTTTGACACCATTCTTCTAATGTCTCAAATATCAGATAGATTTCATCAAAAAACATGTTGGAAGTGACATACAATGACCCTGAGACTTTCTTAGTAACATCGAAGAATTTTTCTAAAAATGTGATCAACCTTCTCGCGGTGATCCAATCATCTTCTACTAGGAAACCACTACCCAAATCCAATAATTCATCAGTGAAGCGGCGGTCTTCTTCCGCATAAATCTCAAAAGTCTTTTCAAGCTTCTCAGCTGCCACCAACATCAAATAGGTGGAGTTCCACCTAGTAGGAACATCAAGGGTCAATTGTGCCTTGCTTTGAATCTTGGCTCTTTCAACACATTGCTTAAATGTTGCAAGCCTTTGAGGAGACTTCTTGATATGCTTCACTACAAATCTGATCTTCTTCACAACATCCTAGGCTTCCGGTTGTTTCAGCCCATCAACAACAATAAGATTTATGATATGAGCTACACATCTCATGTGCAGCCACTTACAATCCAACACACTATTCTTCCACTTTTTGATTTTTCTCTTCAAATATTCTATCGCGGTGTCATTTGCACTGGCATTGTCAACTGTAACTGTGAAGACTTTGTCCATGCCCCACTCTAACAGCCACTTCTCCACCGCCTTACCAATATCCTCTCCCTTATGGCTTGTGATTGTAGAAAATTTCAAAATCTTCTTATACAACACCCATTCCTTGTCTATGTAATGGGCCGTCAGTGACATGTAACTCATATTCTGAACTGACGTCCATGTATCTGTGGTGAGGCTAACCCTTTGCTGGTTCATTTTCAAAAATTGTTTCAGCACTTCTTTCTCATCCAAAAACTGCTAAAATATGTCCCTAGCTATTGTGAACCTTGATGGAAGTCTAAATCTTGGGTTTAGAACATAGATAAAGTGTCTAAACCCCTCTTTCTCAACAAACTTGAATGGTAGCTCATTCACCACAATCATGTAAGCCAACGCTTTCCTCACAGCATTCTCATCATACTTATAAATCTGCATTCCTCCTTGTCCTCCTACACCGCCACCAGCATTTAAAATCAGCTCTGTTTGTGAGGATTCAGCATTTGCACGTTGTTGGCAAGACACGGCATGTGCTCTCAAAGAACTGGTGCCATTTGTCTTACTTCCACATGAGAGAAGCTTATTACAGTTCTTGCACTTAGTCTTAGGATCTCTGTTTTTATCCACAACCTTCTTGAAAGACAACCACACACTTGATCTGTGAGCCATTGGTTTTCTTTTCTTTCCATGGTTTATTATCCCAGTAGATTGATCCCCTGTTAGCTGAGTTGGTGGTGGTATACTTTGTTCCTCAGTAGGAGAGGCCACAGATTCATGTAGAGGTGGACTAGCAGAAGTAGAATCCATCTTCCACACTTACAGTAAAAGTTTAATCAAATATAAAAACAGAAACATAACAGTTATAATCTATGCAGAAACATAACAGCACAACAGACAAAAGACGGGAGCTGTTATAAACATTTTCAACCCATACATGAATACTTATGAGCTGTTATAAGCCATAAAGTAAGTGGAATTTAATCCAATTAAGTCCAGTTTTATAAATATCTGCCACTGTCTAGCATGTTTAAACCAGAATCTATATGACCTTGAAAATCCTGGCTTATAGGCTTATAGCAATTAGCTACTATATACGATACTTTAACATGAAAAAGTACTTGACGCTAAAATTTCGATGAAATTATGTGTATATTTTTCTTCAAAAGAATATTCTTCAACGTAGCAAAAACATATGAGGCAGAATGGTATGCATTTTCTATGTAAAAACATGTTGAAAAAACTAGAATAACAAAACAGATTGATGTCGAGTACTCGTAATTAGAATAGTACCTGCAATTTACTTAAACGTAGCAGTAGTAGAATTTAAATCTTCAAGCGGGGTGCCGGGTTTCCATCCAAAAGTGTATTTTCCAATTTCAAATCTCTATGGCATATTTGCTGCAGAATATAACAGTCATTTTGATTGAATTAGATATATAATCAGAAATTTTGCAGTGTTTTGAAAATTAATATAGCAAGTCTGAATTCGATTGCTCACCATGGAATGACAGTAACTAACACCAGAAATCAGCTGCTGAAAGAAGTATCTAGCCTGATAAATAACACAGATTCAAACTAGTTAGCAACAAGAGAACTTTTGTAAGGCCTCGATCATTGATGTCATTCCTTGATGCATCAAAGGGTAGAGTAACATGACTAAGATTTTGCTCTGTTATATCATCAGGTAGGCAGGCCTCTGCAAATTATACTACTCTCTAATCCGTTTATGTTTGGTTAGCAGAGTGTAAGGGAAAGTTTGTCTCAATAGAGAGGTGGTAGAACAAAATAGTTGATATTTGGATGTGCAGACATATTGCAAGTAACTTGTAGACTTTAGTTATTTTATTTATAAATTCAATTCAGTTGAAGCAATAAATTCAATTCAATTGAAGCAATCAATTAGAGTTCTCGTAGACCTTTTCCTTTTCTACATAACCAAACACTACTGGAATTAGAATGTTGATGATTAAATTGAAGGCCCTTGAAGAGCGGACTTAAACAAAGACTGCAGCTCTACATTTGTCTTGCCTTTGTTGATGAATAAAGTATCAGTTGGTTCAGTTAGTTAGAGAACCCTGTTTGACTTGACAGTAAGTACTATTATAAATAGCAAACAAATCAAGGATCCATAAAGCAAAAAGGGATACATATATATTTGAGATGGTGTGACCGATCATCCAAGAAGTATTGAGTAACACTCATGATTCTGTCTCTTAATTAAAAGAGATAGAATTTGCTTAGCTGCAATAAATTACTAACAAGTAGCTTTGGAAATCTCATGATACTGCCAGTAATCACAGTTAAAAAGATATGATAAATTTACCTTACAATTGAAACTTGTATTTTGCTTGCTGTTGCTGATTTGCCTGAAAGTTGAATACCGTATAGGAGGTATGAGTTTGTCAAAAAACATTTATTCCCGTCAATTTGCAATCCAATTTGGGCAAAACAAAGCAACTGCAACTTGAGCTTGCTGGTCAAGGGAATAAAACAGAACACCACATGAGATATTACTCAATTTTCAATCCAATTTGGGCAAACAGAGACACTGCACTACAACAGTTTGGGCAAATGACGGGGAGATACTCTGCAACACAACAGATACACTGCACTACAACTGATACACGACACCACACACCAGATTGTATTGTAATGTATGCTACTTGTTAGCAGTTAGGGTTGAGAGAAAAATTACCGTGAGTGAAAAAGAGCAGGGCAGGCGGGGAGATCGGAGATGGGCGCAGCCGTACGGTCTGCTGCAGACCAAGGCCAAGCGGTGGGGAAGAGGGAGAAGAGGAGCGGTGGACTGGGGTCTGGTGTGACCGTGTGAGTCGTGTGACTGACACTGTTGTCCGTCGTCTGTGACTGTGCGGTGCGAAGCAGGCTAGCAGCAGAGGGAGGACGGAGATGGACGGTGGAGATGGCGGTGGTGGTGTGAAGTGGAGGCGGAGCGGTGTGTGGAGGGTGTGGCCGTCCGTTGACTCGACCGTGTGGAGCAGGGCGACTGGCGAGTCGAGTGAGCAGTTCGAAGGAGGACAACGGCGGAGTTTTGTTGAGAGTAATAGTATTGAGTCTATTGACCGGTAAAGAAGAGAATGACTTAGGTTAAGGTTAAGCAAAAATATCGGTTAATACGGTTAACCGAATTTCCATAACATCAACCGATACCCGAACCGAATAGTAAATCGGTTAACTGATATAAACGAAAAACCGAAATCCTTAAAAACGGTTCTTAAAATTCGGTTTAAAAATAACCAAAATTTTTTCGGTTTTTCGGTTAAACCGAAATAAACCGAAACCGAATGTCATCCCTGGAAGCCAGTCCCTTACTCAACCAGTTGAAGGTCCTCTTCCTTATCAAACCGGAACAAAACCAGCCCTCCATTGGGGGAGGCAACAAAATACCAGGCTCTTTTACTCCCTCTCCTGAATTGACCGTCCTGTTTTGCTTTATGGCACGTTTTTCCACTTCAATATTAAGTATATAAGATAAATAATTTATAAAACTAATTTTGTAATATATAGTTTATCATGTAAGGATTCATATACAAAAAATAAATTTCAAAATTAATTTATCTTATATGTTAAAATTGAAGTCAAACGACATGTCCAAATAGTAAACAGGACGGTCAATTCAGGACGGAGGGAGTAATAAATCCTTAACTATATTAAAACCAAACTTCTTTTCCCATATGTGGCCCACTAAAGAGTTCCTCCAATATTCAATCTCGGAGGAAATGTCCTCTTCCTCAATAGAAACGTATGAGCATTCAGGGTTAGGCATATTCACATCATCCATTGCAGCGATACACCAGAACTAGACTTTTGCTTAGCAAGTAGCTATCCGAAAAGAAGGGTTAGTGGACTTACTTGATGTCTGGGTTTTAGACGATCGCTTCACCATAGGCGGCTTGCCTGAATGGGGGGCAGCCCGGGAGGTGCCGCTTGGGGGGAGGCTCCACCAGAGGAGCGTCGGGGCGATTGAGATACTCTTGCAAGGCCACATCAACCAGGAGACCGGCGCAATCAGCACCTTGGGCGGGTCTAGAACGCTATCAGCGGTCACCACTTGCACACACCCATTTCTATGCACGATTAAGTTAACCCAGGGGAGCTGCCGGTCCAACAAAGAGGCCGGGCACTAGCAATCTTAGAAGGAGCTTGACTCACACCCCGCCTGGTTAGGCAAGTTAGGGTCTTGACTACCCAAAAAACAATCACCATAATCTGGAATGGTCGGGAGGCGCTAGCGTTGACATCATTGCCGGGCCAAAGGAAGAGAGGTCCACCACTAGGGAGCATCCCTCCTACCCACGATCACGCCTTCAGAGCCAGGAGCCAACGAGAGGGAGCCCGCTTCTTTTGCACAGGTACCTACACAACGAGACGGAGCCCACGGCCTCATAAATTGAGCCACGAACAGAATCGCCAAGGAGGGAGCCCGCGCCTTCTGCTCCAGGAACCGTCGAGACAGAGCCCACGGCTTCAGCTGCACTGCTACGAACGGAAGCACCAAGGGGAGGAAAGAGGACGACAAAGGAGGGCAGGGCAGCACACACACCTGCGGAAGACAGCAGACCTGCGCTCACGACAGGGGACGGATCAGGAGGGGGACGCAGCTGGGAGGATGACGGAGAGAGCTGAAGGAGGGGCTACACACCAGAGACCACGGCGGAGAAGAGGGGAAGCTTCGACGCCTCGGCGACTTTGGAAGGGCCTCCATGGGAGGAAGGCGGAGGAGAAGGCAGGCCTGGGGTGGAGCGGGTCGAAGGGCTGCGTATCCCCATGTACAGAAGGGAGGAGGAGATAGGGTGGGGTGAAGGGGGGGAAGCACCCCGGCGGTGGGGCCGGCGCCACCAGGCGGAGCCGGCGACGAGGTGGACCACCCTACCAGAGCTCCGACGCTGCAGCTTAACGGGACGTCAGAGGAAGGTTGCAGGGATTGGAGGAAGGGGAGGGGGAAAACGTTCGAGTAGAAGCGCGTGAGGCGCGTACAAAAAGGGTACGGGCAGAAACTGGAAACTCAACGGGTTTTACGGGCAGAAACTTATTTCCGCCGTTCTCTGTAATATGACCTTCTTCTTAATCACACTGTTTGTATTTGTTTTACTGAACTCGTACGTTCAGTCGTGTTTTCACTTCGCAATTCGCACAGTCGGAATTTTAAAAAACTTTACGATTTTGCCCCTGCTTTAAATCTTTCAGAATTTACTATATTTACCCACATTTGTGACATATTACAAGTGACCCCCAAATTTCATTACACACAGTCGGAATTCCAATACGCTTAGTCGGAAAATGACCAATTTGGGCTAATGTAGGCAAAATTTATTAAAAATGGTTCGAAAAAAGCTAAGAAGGATTCCAAAGTACTTATATAAGTAAAAAATATATCATAAAAATTATCAGCAAAGTATACCATGACAAAGTAGACGAAAAGACGAACGCGTCGGCGCAAACGGATCAAAAAACGGAGTTATAACGAAGAAGATATGGCGATTTTAAGACCGGAACCCAGCGCAGGCGCCGGTAACGCGCGCGTCATTCGTTTACCGGCGCCGGCGCCGTCTCTTCTTTACCGGCGCCTGCGCCGGGTTCCGGTCTTAAAATCGCCATATCTTCTTCGTTATAGCTCCGTTTTTCGATCCGTTTGCGCCAACGCGTTCGTCTTTTCGTCTACTTTGTCATGGTATACTTTGCTGATATTTTTATGATATATGTATTATTTATCTTAAGCACAACATTACTATCATCGACGTCTTGTTCGAAATTGCCCATCAACCACTAATTTCATTCCGTTGAAGAAGAATCTATTTGAAATTCATTGAAATTGTCTATCATTTCCACTAATTTCATGTCCATTGACGAAGAATCTATTTGAATTATCAAAATTTTCCTATCAATATCAATATTAACTATCATTGACTTTTATTCCATAGTAAAAACAATCAAGCATGTTTATTCTAATTAACAGATGAATTGGACACCAATCTAAATAGTTAGATGTATCGACATTAACTATCATCGACGTCTTGTTCGAACTTACTATCAATTCCACTAAATTCATGTCCATTAAAGAAGAATTTATTTGACAATCATCAAAATTATTACCTTTTCCCCCATTTTCATGTCCATTGAGAAGAATCTGTGTGAAATTATCAAAATTTCCTATCAATATTGACATAACTATCATTGGCTTCTTATTCGATAGTAAAACAATCAACCCTATTCTATTTTAATTACCAGACAATTGGACACCGATCTAAATAGTTAGATGTATCGACATTAACTATCATCGACGTCTTGTTGAACTTGCCTATTAATTCCACTAATATCATGTCAATTAAAGAATAATCTATTTGAAATTCATCGAAATTGTCTATCATTTCCCTCAATTTCACTTCCATTGAAGAAGATCTATTAAAAAATTATCATCATATTGCCTATCAATATCGACATTAACTATCATTGACTTCTTATTCAATAGTAAACAATCAAGCCTGATCTATTCTAATTAGCAGACGAATTGGACACCAATCTAAAATAGTTAGATGTATCGACATTAACTACATCGAAGTCTTATTTGAAATTGCCTATCAATTCCACTAATTTCATGTCCGTTGAAGAATATCTATTTGAAATTCATTAAAATTGTCTATCAGTTCCCTCTATTTCACGTCTATTGAAGAAGAATCTATTTAAAAATCATCAAATTTGTATATCATTTCCACTAATTTCACGTCTGTTCAAGAAGAATATATTTTAATGTCATTGAAATTGTCTATTCCACTTATTTCATGAACGCAGAAGAAGTTTCTAATTGAAAGTCATCGAAATTGTATATCATTTCCAATAATTTCTTCTTCAATGGGCATGAAATTAATGGAAATGATAGACAATTTAGATGTTTATCATAAATTCTTCTTCAACGACGTGAAATTAGTGAAATGATGACAATTTAGAAATTTTTAGATAGATTTTCATTTTCAATGGACATGATATTTGTGGAATTGATCGAAAATTTCAAACAAGACGTCGATGATAGTTAATGTCGATACATCTAACTATTTAGATTGGTGTTTTATTCGCTGCTAATTAGAATAGAACAGGCTTGTTTGTTTTACTAACGAATAAGAAGTCAATGATAGTTGATGTCGATATTGATAGGTAATAATGATAATTTCAAATAGACTCATCTTCAATGGACGTGAAATTGAGGGAAATGATAGACAATTCGATGAATTTCAAATAGATTATTCTTCAACGGACATGAAATTAGTGGAATTGATAGGAAATTTCAAATAAGACGTCGATGATAGTTAATGTCGATACATCTAACTATTTAGATTGTGGGTCCAATTCGTCTGCTAATTAGAATAGAACAGGCTTGATTGTTTTACTATTGAATAAGAAGTCAATGATAGTTAATGTCGATATTGATAGGCAATACTGATAATTTTAATAGATTCTTCTTCAATGGAAGTGAAATTGAGGGAAATGATAGACAATTTCGATGAATTTCAAATAGATTATTCTTTAATTGACATGATATTAGTGGAATTAATAGGCAAGTTCAAACAAGACGTCGATGATAGTTAATGTCGATACATCTAACTAATTTAGATCGGTGTCCAATTCGTTTGTTAATTGGAATATAACCGGCTTGATTGTTTTACTATCGAATAAAAAGTCAATGATAGTTAATGTCGATATTGATAGGCAATATTGATAATTTCAAATAGACTCATCTTCAATGGACATGAAATTGAGAGAAATGATAGACAATTTCGATGAATTTCAAATAGATTATTTTTCAACGGACATCAAATTAGTGGAATTGATAGGCAATTTCAAATAAGACGTCGATGATAGTTAATGTCGATACATCTAACTATTTAGATTGGTGTCTAATTTGTCTGGTAATTAAATTAGAACAGGCTTGATTATTTTACTATCGAGTAAGAAGTCAATGATAGTTAATGTCAATATTGATAGGCAATTTTGATAATTTCACACAGATTCTTCTTCAATGGACATGAATTGAGGGGAATGATAGACAATTTCAATGAATTTGAAATAAATTCTTCTTTAATGGACATGAATTTAGTGGAATTGATCGGTAAGTTCGAACAGACGTTGATGTAGTTAATGTTGATACATCTAACTATTTAAATCATGTCCAATTCGTCTGTTAATTAGAATAGAACATCCTTGATTGTTTTACTATCGAATAGAAGTCAATGATAGTTAATATTGATATTGATGGAAATTTGATAATGTACTACCCCAACCCGAAATCCAATAAACTGAACGGCGATCACTCTCCAAATAAATACAACTGCAGCGGAAATAAATATAACAACCGGGCGGTATTACAATGCCGTTGGCCACCCTTGTGACCAACAAGGCTAAGTCTTCCAAATACAATCCTCAAATGTCACGTCGTGGAATACAGATACAACCCGAGATACTAGGAATCAACTCAAAGTAAAATACTGAAAGAAAATAATTAACTAATAGTAGACTCCCAAAGCTTGGTCTACCCCACCTACACTCAGTGTGGTGATCTTCTTAAACTTCAGGTACCTGAAAAATGGGGGTGCCCCAAAGGGGCTCAGCAAAACAATGCTGGTATGGAAAACGTGCAGGCCATCTCGTCTACCGGGCCACACCAACTACTTTGTCGAACACATGCAGTTCATTTTTATAAAGCTGTAAACAAGCATAATCTGATGATAACAAGTATCCAAACAAGGACAATAAGTCACATAGAACAAGACACAGAAGGTCAAGTTAGCTGAACTGAAATGTCTGATAGCTGTCGGGTCCACACAGTGGGACTGACAGATCTATAAAAGTATATCAATATAGTGGAGGTATAGTGACCTCGTATAGAGAAAGGTTGGGTATAAAAACCCCAGGAGATAACGTAGTTAACCCTGAACTGAGTGGCGTGGGAAAATGAATCCCACTAGGAAAGAAGTCTTCCTCAAACTGAACTGAGGGCATTTGAATCCCGGAAGGAATAGAGTCTTCCTCCCAACTGAATGTTCCGTCGCGACGTAGTAGGAGACGACCTGAGACAGGTACAACTCCTGTAGCATGCATGGCCAGATCCAACTGGGCTCCTCATTCTCGAAGTATAGAATTGTTAGGTGTCATATAAGATGTTGACAAGAACCCAATGTATAATGTCAATTATCACGTTTAGGATAATGACGTTTGTTATAAAGTGAAGTTAGTGAGAGACTTGAGTACAAGTCCTCGGTATACTGAAGCGCAGGTATTTAATCCACTGGTATAGTAGTGTTTGTATGCGTGGGACATACACGTTGTAGTCAGCAATAATCACGCACATAAAATAATACAACAGTGCACAAGAGTAAAACAACATTTTACATTAATTATCTTGGTCGTTATTTCAAACAACAGATAGCACACAAGCCGGTGTAATCCGTTAGAAAACAGGTTGCAAGAATCCCATACCGTTCACCGTAGACTGTACTCGTTTAATTCCCGGTCAACGTCTGGTCAAACAGAGTCCTAGAATAGGATTGACTGAGAGGGTTAATTTATGTTACCCTTATATAATAATTCTATTGGATCATTTAACAAATCTCGTATTTGTTATTTCATGTGAGGTTTATTTCTTTTAATTACCTCATGATTTATGTATAACTTATTGTTATTCCTTTTGATTTATTTATACATCCTTTAATGCACATATATGTGTTCATTGCATTTGTTGTTTATTTTATTTGTCTAGGTGACATAACAACTTATAATTTCTTAACTATATTTATATGTCATACATAGACATAAAATTCTTATAGTTTTATTATTCTCCTTTTAACCATAAATAATATTTATGTTTATCTTTTAATTCCTTATAACCATGTAAGCCATAGTTTCAATTCCATAATTCCTTTAATCAAAATTCTTTCTTCTAAATCCTCCAAATATCCATATAGGACCTATATTTATTTAAATCTAAATTCTTAAACTTGTATTTCGGTTATTTACAAAACAACCACATTAATTCATAAACTTTACACTTAAATTCTAATCTCTTTATATAAAATAGTTTTAATTCTCATCTAATTAATTACAAAACCACCACTAATCTTTTGGACATAACTTATAAATATTCTAACTTTCAAGAATTACATCTTAGCCCCTCAAAATCTCGGCATATATTTATATACTTTCTATAATTGCAATTTAGCCACAAAATCTTATAATCTTTACATAATGTCTTTAAAACTATAGTTTTAATTTTAATTCTCCATAAATGCCGAATATATATATAAATTCTTAAATTACCAAACTAACCCCAAAGTAATTCGGCTATGTCATTTATTTCTCCTTAATTACATTTCACCCTAAAACTTTATATTAGTATCTTAATAACTTATAATCTAAAGCCTAAATATTTAATCCTTCAAAATTTCGAAAGTGAACTCAATGATTCTCTTAATTATCAATTCGCCCACTAATAATTTACAAAGTTCATATCAACTTTTATAAATTACATAATAGCCCAAAACTTTATAAAAGTTATCTTAAGGCTTTGTTTAAATTATCTAAAATTCATAAACTTAATTCCTAACCTTATATTATATCATAATTACACTAAATACCCCTTAGCTCTCGGCTTTCACAAATTTGCACTAAACTTTGTAAAATTGCATTTAAGCCACATAACTTAATTAATTAGCCATTTAAGCACTAAATAATATTTTTAACTCACCAAACTTTATAGTATAAGTTTATATACCTAAGTAGGTCATAATACCTATTTAACACTTAGGTATTCGGCCATATTATTTAGTGACCATATAGTATATGAAAGTGGATTTATATGTCATAATAAATGTACATAAATTCATATGAGTCATATAACTCATGTAAAAATTATTGTAATGTCTTATATTGATTCTTAGCTTAAAATAAAGCATTTTTGCCCTAGACTTTTCGGCCTAATTAATTTGTAACATAAACAAATTCTATGACACAAAATGTGTCTTAAGGTAAATATTTTCTATATATGTTATAGATTATATTTTTGGCATATAAACCATATAGTTTCGGTATTATTTAGCCTAGGAGATGTCCATAATTTTTGTACAATTTTTAGAAGCTTAACAAAGCTTATAACATAAGGATTTACTTAGTTATAAACTTACTTCTTAACAAAGGTGGTTAAGTGCTTGAACTTCTTCTTGAATCTCCAAGCTTTCTCATAGGTAAACTTGATGCTCCTCTTCGGTTTTATGCAAGAGGTGAAGGTGTTTAGGAGTTAGATCTTCAACAAAGATCTTAAGTAGATTTGTAAGTAGTTTTTCAATACTTTACCTTAGACTTTTTCTCTTATAATTTCGGCTCACCAAAGGTAGATGAAGAGCAAGTTTCCTTCATCAAAATGAAGAAGAAAAGAGACTTAGAAGAGGTAGAACTTGGTTACACACAAAAATGTGTTTTAAGGATTTTCAAGCTTTAAAACCTACCTTAAGATAACCTTGAGATGCTCCTTGGTTAATGTTGGTTTGGACAATCCCCTTGGAGAACTAAATGTGGCCGACCCCACCTTGATATGCTAGGAAGAGTTTTGCTTCAAGACTTGCCAAGAAATGCTAGGAATTACCTTAAGATGAAGATAGAAGTTAAAACTCCATTAATGGACTTAAGAGCTTCAAAGGAAGAAGATGAAGCTAGAAGAGAGAGGAGGGAGCTTACCAAACCGTGCAAGAAGAGGGCAAGGAAGAAAGTGAAGCTCACTCACGTAAATGAAAGAAGGCATTTGGAAATTGATTTTGTTTTGTCAAATTTTAATGTCATTTGACAATTCTTTTCCTTAGTTAATTCATGGTTGATTGGCTCAATAAATGATCTCTTTTCCAGCCTAAAAACCGGCATGTGGAGTGACTAAGCAAGAGTTGGCAAGGCAATTATTTGGCTAGAAGACAAGGTGAGAAAAGGTGAGTTTATTCCTTTCATTTTTCAATGTCAATTGACTTGGTCTTCTTCTTCATGTAGGTGCACGAATTGGAGGCTTGAATGGGCTCAAAAAACCGGTGGAGGAGAGCTAAGAAACAAGCAAGGAAGGTTACTAGCTTAAGAATCAAAAGGCAAAAAGAAAGGAATCTACTTTTTTGCTTTCAGCATTTGTTTTTGTCTAGCCAACTTGGCCATGTTCTCTAGCATAATTTCGACAGCTCTCTGGTCAAATGAGTAAAAATCTTTGCATTAAGTATTATAGCACATGGATGATGATGAGTCATTCTGTTTTAAAGCCTTTATAACTTTTAAGGCAAATTATACTAGTTTTTTTGCCCTTAAAATCGGCCCTATAGAGCACCTTGTGCTAGTCACACCAACTGATTTAGAAGGTCATTTTTAACCCTTTTAAGATTACCAATTGTGGCATGTCAAAATGAAATACCCCAAACCTTGGTATGTTGGTTAAACATTAAAACATGATTTATTAAGACTAAAAAGAGTCTTAAAAACACTAGTAACAAATTTAAACAAAAGCAAACACAAAATGTGCTTTAAAGTCAATAAGAGCTAAAATGTGCTCTAAGCTTGGAATAGGCTTGGGTAAGACCTAATGAACTTACCAAGACCTTATATATGTATTAATGAACATATTAAATCAGTTACCAAAGAAACCAAGCTTGAAAACAAGTTAAAACCAAAATGTGCTTTAAGAAGTCTTAAAGCACATTTTTGAAAAATTGTCTTGTAAATGAGTTTTGAATGGCTAAATGTCCATCATTACTCTTAAATATATATGTGTACTATATAGTATCACATTTGGGTGGCTATATTAATGGGAAATCAAAATTTCACTTCTAAGTGCCTTGTTTAGGTGAATAGTGATTTTTATAAGCTAGTTTATAACATATGTGTATTAAGTAATTAAATTGACAAACAAAGACTAAAATACCCTCATACTAATAAAGGGGGCCGGTTTTATAAGTGTGGTGACTCACCACTCTCTAGTTAATGTAATAAGTAAGTAAAGCAAACTAAGTAACTTACTTTTTACTTTATAAGCATAAATATCTTCTTAAAGCAAATCCTATCTCATTCTCATTTCTTTCCTTCATTCCCACGGTTTCAAACACCATCTTCTACCTCTCTTCTCTTTGCTCTCTCTCGGTAATACCACTACCACCATTAGAACTCCCACTTTGACCTCTTGTAAATCTTGCTCACTTGTCAAATCAAAAACAAACACCACCAATCTCTTCCTCTCATCAAGCTCTTCATTCCTATCTTCTCAAAACTCCAAGAGCCCCATTTCGGTGCCAAGGTGTTCCACCATTGAAGGAGCTTGAGCTTGTCTTTTGACATATTGTTGATCTCCTTTGCTTCTAGGTAAGGAATCTAAAGAAAAATCATGTTTCCTCCATGTTCTTACCTTGACCGAAAATACACATTGATATAGCTCTTTGTGTGACTTTGTTCTAGCTTCATTTCAACTCTTCATGGACTAGGTGGAGTCCTCTCTTGTTATATATTCAAACTCCCTTCAAAGATCAAGGTAAAACAACTACATTAATGTTTTTGAAACAATGTAAAATTAGGGTTTACAATGAGATGAAGCTCAAAGCTTGAATACTCATTATGGTGGTGTATATTGTCTAGAACTTGACAAGGAATCAAAGTACCATACGGTTTTGTAAGGAATCAAGAAGGAAGTATTTTGGAAAAAGAGGTAAATCTACTAACTTAATGTTGTTTAATGCCTTAGGAGAAATGAGCTTATAAATGCTTATTAAAACTACCTAAAAGCAAATGGTGAATGACTTAGTAAAGTGTTCTCAAGAGACTAGTAAAGGGCATATGTGTGTGTTGAGTGTATTTGCAGGTTAAAGGCATATATATTGTGGAAATTCAGTGTTTATGATTTAAGCACCTTAGGGCCTAAGAGCCATGCATTTTAGAGCCATGCATTTAAGGGCCTAAGTGCCATGCAATTTAAAATATGCACTATATTGTAATGTAGTGTAAATTTGGTGAAGTTGTGTATGAGAGTGTTCTTGGTGATTTTAGATGTTCTTTGTGTTTAATGGAGAAAGCAAAGTAAGTTTTTAAGCTTAGTAATGTTCTAGGGGAATCCATGTCAAAATTTAGGTAAGAAGTAAGAAGTTTTAAGTGTTTACATAAGGTTGGTGAGTTAGAAAATGTAGGAAATGAATAAGGAGTTCATGATGTTTTTAAAGGAATTTTGATGAACTAGGAAGTACTCTAGAGTGTAATAAGGACTTAGGCATGATCTTGAGATTTAGTAAGTACCAAAGTCACCTTGGGACTTAGGAAAAATACCTAGGCAAACTTTGGTAAAATAAGGAGAAGTGTACACTAGGAAAAGAGTTTCAAGAAGGATATAAGGAATTAGTTGTGAGAGATGATGTTAAAATAAGGAGAAGCTTTGGGATAGTAGTTATCCTAGGTATGAAACACCACTTGAAAAACTAGGAGAAAACATTGTAAGTGTTAGGAATTTTGTGAAGATATAAGTAAAGGCTTAAGGATTAGAAAATGAGTTTTATGAGTGTTTAAGGATGGCTTAAGTTGTGTTTGAAGTGCCCAAATGAGGTTAGGGGGTACTAGGTTATATGGGGTGAAGTTTGGAGTTGAATGTAAAAAGGAAAACAAAGATTTGGGGCGACCGGACTTGCGACCGACTTGCAAGTTCGGTCGGGCCCAGTTTACCCTGCGAGAATTGGCTTCTGGAATGGACCGACCTTGGGACCGGACTTGCAAGGTCGGTCGGGCTTGTAATTTGTGTACGGATTGAGTTACTGGAATCGACCGGACATAGGACCGGACTTGGCAAGTCCGGTCGGGCTAAATTTCCGAAGGGGAGAAACTCTCTGGAATCGACCGGACATGGACAAGTCCGGTCGGCAAGTCCGGTCGGGCCTAAACTTGTAAAAAAAAAAAAACAGAAAAGAATGTGACTTATGTAGTTAACCCTAGGGTGTATAATGAAGGTAACCTAGGGTAAGGTAGACATTAAAACATGTCATACAATCATATTGAATACTTAGTAAGTGTGAAGTTAATAAATAATTAACCGACGTTACTAATGTGTATAGGATTCTCTCAAGGTGGAAACGAAACGAGGCAAGGACCAAGGTATGGTTTTCTTGCAGTCTGTTGCCTACCGGTTTACACCGGCTTGGTGTTGTTTGCTTTTCTGTGTGTTACGACCTTATAAGATTAAGGCATGAAAAGAGTTTACAGTTGTTATACATTATGATGTTGTAAGGTTATGACTCCTTTCCCTTGGTTGTCTAACAAGACCTAAATGTTTGCTTGTATGTGACTTAACAAAATATTTGTGTGATCACTAACAAGTGCTAATCGGGGGAGTGAGGAGTCCGGTTGTTCCGGCCACGCGTGTGATGGATGGGGGTCGTTATCATATCCGGTTCGGCTCTCTTGGTGTATGTATAGGTGGTATTCCAATTTGGTTTCTACCTTCCCTTAGCTTATCCAAAGCTAGTTACTGACTCACGTCGGGCCATAGGGGCATACGTATGTTATTTCGGTGTGCTTGGGATTACTATATCCGACACACCTTTGGTATAAGTTAACCGTTCTATATAACCGGACGGTAACAAGGATGGTAACGAGCTTAACATGGGTTGGTAAAAATCTCTAGGCTCACATGGTATACTAACTATGGTGGAAGGTTCCTTGTGAGGACCAAGTTTATGGTGTTATGTGTGTATTGGTATGATGCTATGCAATTTCCCTTGCTATGCTATGGTATATATATATATATATGTTGGATGTTCTAAAATGATGCCATGTTATTATGACAATTGGTTGCGCGTATCCCGGTAGCCGATGGGCTGCGCGTTAGCCATACCAGCAAAGGTTGCTGACCCCCTCGGGGGCTCCATATTTTATTGCAGGATGATGGATCGAGAGAGAGCAGAGTGGCTCTAGGTCCTAGGTCGTTGATGTACTTTTGGCTATGTTGGTTGTTGAGCCCGGGATGCGCCTGTGCTCCCGAGGCGTTACATTTTGATACCGTTGTTATACAGTGATGGATGATTATGTTGGTTGGTAGGTGTGCTGTAAATTAAATACTCGGTATGGTTGGTTATGTTTTATATATATATGGAAATTAGATTCTATGCTCGGGAGTCTGATCATCAGACCGATACATTGTATTTATTCTGCCTAGTTAACCACGTGGGTGGTTAACGGCGTTGTAACACCAAAGCGTTAGTTATTGTTTGGTTGGTTATTCCGCTGCGATTCGTAGTTTTCGGTAGTTGTTAGAAGCGTTGTAGGGGTGTTACAAAAAGTGGTATCAGAGCGAAGTATCGCTCTGATGACTAGAATACCGAGCTTAGGGATATACCGAGTTAGGAAACCTAGCTACAGTTACCTAAGTGAACAGATTTGGAAGGGTTAACCACTAACTAAGTGTGGAATTACCTGGTTGTCGGGAAGATGCTATAACCATTGGACCGATAAGTGTGCAAGCATAATGCTAATGAAATGTTCATATGAATTCAGATGGCAGGTAGACCACGAGGAGAGGCCGCGGGCGCGGTACTGGAGATTTGGGTAACCAGGGCGATGATACTACGGCACAGACTATGGCTGAGGCAGTTGCAGCCGCCGTAGCCCAGTTGGTACCCGACTTGGTTGCTGCTATACAGCAAGGGCAACAGCCCGGAGTTCAGCCACCACCACCACCGCCACGAGAGACCAATTGGGTCAAGGCGTTGGCTGATCTTAGACCGCCATCATTTAATGGGGAGACTGATCCTCGAAAGCTGGAGGCGTACATCTCCGAACTGGAGACCGCCTACGAGACCTTGGCAGTACCTGCTGAAGCTAAGGTCCGTCTTGCTGCCTACTACTTGAAGGGTACGGCGCAGAGTTGGTGGAAATTGGTGAAGGAGGACAGGATGGCTGATCCTGAATTTGGTTGGAGGGAGTACACGGCTCTGCTGCGAGCCAAGTACTACCCGGTACACGTGCAGGAGGCAAGCGCCTCGAGCTGGATAGTCTGAGGCAGGGGGATAAGATGTCGGTTGATGACTACTACACCGCATTCACCGGCCTTATCCACCTGTTACCAGACCTTGGGTATTCGAACCGGTGTTGGTGAACCGGTTCTACAATGGTCTTAGCCACCGTCTCCGCTATGGGATGGGGCCAGCTGAGTATACTACCTTGCAGGTAATTAGAGTACCTTATTGTGAATCAATCTATACCATGAGTGAATGTTAATGTGAGTTGGTAAGTTGTTTTGCGGGGCATGACTGACATCCTAAAATTCCAGGAGTGCTATCATGCCGCTGCTAAGGTTGAAATTACCGTCCGTCTGAGGGACGAGGAGAATGCGCACAAGCGCAAGGCCACCAACGAGGGCCAGAGTCAGCAAGGGTATGGGGGAGGAAAGAAAAGAAACCCTACCCTCAGCCCCAGAAGGGCCAGTACCAGGGTGACAAGGGCCAAGCCCAGACCACCACAGCTGATGAGCCACTGAAGCTCACGTATGCGTACGCGGCGAAGCCTCTACGCTCCTACCCGCCTAAGGGTAATTACTTAACCATGTGTATCTAGTTGAGGTGTGTGTTGTTAAGATGGAAGTGAGTATTGATTGTGTGTTGTTGAAGCAGCTAGCGCGGGTTCTGGACCGGAGCGCCACTTTTACTGTAAGTGGTGCAATGGAGACCACCCCGGCAAAGACTGCAAGGGGAATGATGTGAGGTGTCGTCACTGCCAGAAGATGGGGCACCGTGAGTTTGAGTGTTGGACGAACCCCAACAGCAGGAACTATAAGCCAAAGGGGCAGTGGAAGGGTAATACTACCACGACCACTGAAGGCCCGAAGGCGATTACTCAGCAGACTTCTGACAAGAAGTACACTGAATCCCAGAAGGGGAAGGCTACGGGGTCCGGCAAGGCCGCCCTGAATGTGGTGGACCGGTCAGAGGCACCAGGATCCTCTTCGAGACCAGGTACCGCCTAAACTGATAAATGAAAAAGTGATTGCTTACCGCATTTCATGCATGAATGTTAGCAAGTCTAAGGGTATAAACATATAAGTAAAGAGTTAGAATATAATGTGGAAAACACCTAAAGTTAGGCAATTTGGAAACTTAGGAACCTTCAATATCTGCTATCCAATCCCGCCCACACCAAACCCTGAAGAACCACCATCGACATCACCGACTTTCCATTGGAGCAATGTCAGGTCATCCAGCCAGGTATGATACTTTTAAATGGATACCTGACACCGGCAGCACAAATCCATATCATCAGACGATGCGACGAACTTGGAGCAAAACCAGGAGGGTTCTACACACCCGAATACCCGAACGGCAGCAAGGATGCAATTGAAGATGATGTGCATGGGTAAGGACTGGAACCCTTACACCAAGTCATATCAGGAAGTACGAGCTGAAGATGGAGCAACAGTATCAAGTATACCAGAGGAGTTCCACGCGGTCGTTAACCACGCCGTGGGAATTGCTCAGCAAGTTGAAACGAAATCAATTCCAAGTGTAAAAGCAGATCTATGCATTGTAAACTTCTACCAGAAAGGTGGACGGTTAGGTATGCACCAAGACAAGGACGAGTCACCCGAGTCTCTAAGTAAGGGAGTACCCGTGGTGTCTTGGTCCATTGGTGATACCGCAGTGTTTGTGTATGGCGAGCAGAAGCGTGCTGACCTCGCAAGGAAGATGTTGTTGAAATCGGGAGATGTATTAATCATGGGTGGGCAATCAAGGATGCTATACCATGGCATCAGGAAGATCAAACTGAATACCGCACCGTCGGCAGTGATCAATGCCACACACATGAAACCCGGACGTTTAAATTTGACCTTCAGGCAGTTTTAAGCCTTGTATAATTGTGTGATGTGATAAACCCGCATGTGTTAAGGATGTTGTAAGTGTGAATCATGGCGACAGTGTAATCCAATGAATGTTGTAAAAAGAGTGTGTTAATGAATAAAGTGGAGTTGTTTGAAGCATATAAACCGTGTTGTTACCCAATACTATTAGTTTGCCAATGAATTAGGCTGTGCACTCGGAACGGGAGGTATACTGAGTGTCTGCAATAAGGCAGAAGCCGGCAAGAGCGGCACAATCCTCACCGGTACCTTTCCAGTGAATGGCGTGGATGCATCGATCTTGTTCGACTCTGGAGCCTCACACACATTCATTTCGCTATCATTTGCGAAGAGGCTGGGGTTAGACGGTGAAGAGATGCCAGACTTCATGGTCACTCTCCGTCGAAAAAGCGGATCAGATGTACCCGCTACTACCGAGATGCTGTTGTTCGAATCAGGGATGAGGAGTTTCCGATCGACTTGATAGAGTTCGACGGACTAGGTTTTGATGTGATTGTCGGGATGAACTGGTTGGAGCGGTACAAGGGTAGAATCCTATGTGCCGAGCATCGACTGCTTCTTAGGAGTCCATCTGGGGTTACTATATCATACCGCCAGAGGCCCAGGGAGCCTTCGACACAGATCATCACCGCCATGGCCATGTATCATGAGTTGCGACGGGGAAATGATGTATACCTCTGCTATGTCCAGGACATAGAGAGAGACCCTGAGTTTAGCCCAGATGTGCCGGTAGTGTCGGAGTTTCCTGACGTATTTCCTAAGGAACCGCCAGGCATGCCGCCAGCACGAGAGGTTGAGTTTGAGATTGATCTAATTCCGGGCACCGGACCCATTGCGAAAGCACCTTACCGTATGGCTCCAGCAGAGATGACAGAGCTCAAGGAGCAGCTGAGAGACCTACTCGACAAGGGCTTTATCCGCCCTAGTGTGTCACCATGGGGAGCGCCGGTTCTCTTCGTGAAGAAGAAGGATGGTAGCCTCCGCCTATGTATTGATTATCGGGAGCTGAATGCTGTTACGGTGAAGAACCGTTACCCCTTACCACGCATCGACGATCTATTTGATCAGCTGAGGGGAGCATCAGTATTCTCCAAGATAGACCTACGTTCCGGATACCACCAGATTGCCATCCGTGACAGTGATATCGAAAAGACAAAGACAGCATTCAGAACTAGGTATGGGCATTATGAGTTCACAGTTATGCCGTTTGGCTTGTCAAATGCACCAGCAAAGTTCATGGACTTAATGAACCGTTTGTTCCAAGATCAGTTGGACAAATCAGTGGTAGTCTTCATCGATGACATACTTGTGTATTCGAAATCGAGAGGTGAGCATGAAAGCCACCTGAGAGATGTATTGCAACGTTGAGGAAAATCAGCTGTATGCTAAATTTTCTAAGTGTGAATTTTGGTTGAACCAAGTATCATTCCTTGGACATGTGATTTCTGAGGCCGGGATCGCTGTTGATCCGGCAAAGATAGATGCAGTGCGCACCTGGCCTAGGCCGAAGACAGTTACCGACATCAGGAGCTTCCTCGGTCTGGCAGGTTATTATAGGAGGTTTGTGAAGGACTTCTCCAGTGTCTCGAAGCCAATGACTTCCTTGATGAAGAAGGATGCACCATTCGAGTGGACAGTCGACTGTGAGAGAGCTTTCACGAGTCTCAAGGATGCTCTGACATCTGCACCGGTTCTGACATTACCAGACGGTCCAGATGGTTTTGAGGTCTATTGCGACGCATCAGGCAGGGGTATGGGTTGTGTGTTGATGCAACACGGGAAGGTCGTGGCTTACGCCTCCCGACAGCTGAAGAAGCATGAGGAGAACTACCCTACCCACGACTTAGAATTGGGGGCCATTGTCTTCGCACTGAAGATATGGCGACATCACTTGTATGGGGTAAGTGTGACGATTTATTCTGACCACAAGAGTTTAAAATACTTGTTCACTCAGAAAGAGTTGAACATGAGGCAGAGAAGGTGGGTTGAATTCTTGAATGATTATGACATCAATTTACAGTACAAGGAGGGTAAGGCAAACGTGGTAGCTGACGCATTGAGTCGCCGAGCACACTCTCTCATTCGCTAGTCTCTCATACTGGCTTGGTTGAAGAGGTGCGGAGTGCTCAGATGACGGATCAGTATATGGTGGAAATTAGACAGAAGCTTATTGATGGCACATTCGAGGGTCAGAAGTATGACTTCAGACTCCACGATGATGACCTGATTAGGCTTAATGGCCGGTTGTGTATACCGAGGAGTAGCGCTGAGCTGAAGGAGCGCATACTGAGTGAATCCCATTGTTCTACGACATCGATTCACCCCGGAGCTTCAAAGATGTATAAAGGTATGAAAAGATATTTTGGTGGACTGGAATGAAAAAGGATGTGAATGACTATGTGTTGAGGTGTCTCACTTGTCAGAAGGTCAAGTTTGAGCACCGACGGCCTGGTGGTATGGTGCAGCCAATGCCAGTGCCGGAGTGGAAGTTCCATGACATATCTATGGACTTCGTGGTAGGGCTTCCGCCTACGAGGGGAGGTCTGAATATGATTTGGGTTGTGGTAGACCGACTGACCAAGGTGGCTCGATTCATACCGATGAAGGACACCTGGAAAGTGGCTAAGCTTGCAGAGCTCTTCGACAGAGAGATAGTAAGACATCATGGGGTTCCGAAAACGATTGTATCGACAGAGATACCAGATTCCTATCCAGATATTGGAAGTCTACGCGAGAGGCACTAGGTACTGAACTGAAATTGAGTACGGCGTTTCACCCACAGACCGATGGTCAGAGTGAGCGCACCATACAGACACTTGAGGATATGCTACGTGCATGTGCACTTGACTTTCAGACCAGCTGGATTGATAAGTTACATCTGATCGAGTTTAGTTACAACAACAGTTATCATGCATCGATCAAGATGTCTCCCTTCCAGGCATTGTACGGTAGACCATGCCGCACGCCATTATGCTGGGATGAGTCGAGTGAGACGGTCATTATAGGACCAGAGTATCTTGAGCAAGTTCAGGCAGAAGTTCGCCAGATCAGGGCTAATATGAAAGCAGCTCAGGATAGACAGAAGTCGTACGCAGATGTGCGCCGACGTGACCTGGAGTTCGCCGTGGGCGATCAGGTATTTTTGAGAGTATCCCCCATGAAGGGAGTGTTTCGTTTTGGCCAGAAGGGCAAGTTGAGCCCGAAATATGTGGGTCCTTATGTTGTGACGGAGCGGATCGGCCCGGTAGCTTATAGACTTGATTTACCCGCCGAGCTGGGCAAGGTACATGATGTATTTCATGTGTCCCAGTTGAAGAAGTATATGTCTCATCCGTCTCATGTGCTTCAGCCGGAAAGGCTAACTTTAGAGCCGACCATGCGATCAGTGGAGACTCCGGTACGGATTCTGGATACTAAGACTCGAGACACTCGCCATAAGTCCGTGAGACTGGTGAAGGTCCTCTGGTCTAACCAGGACGTTGAGGAGGCCACTTGGGAGCTGGAAGAAAAGATGAAGGCGAAGCACCCGTCATTGTTTGCTTCTTAGTGTTTATATGTATAGGGTACGGGGCGTACCCCTTTTAAGGGGGGTAGAGCCGTTTCGGTTATGGTTGTGTACGACATGTATATGTATACATTGTCTATGTTATGTTACAGACCGTTGTGTCTGAATGGAATGGTATTGTGTGGTTTTGGACCTCGAGTCCGTTGTGGTGTAAGTATGATGTTGTGTTGGTAATGATGTTTTGGAAGTGTGGTTTATAAGATGTTTCCCGTGTTCTAATATTAAGATATGTGGGAAGTATGAACTTTGGGGACAAAGTTCTTTTAAGGGGGGTAGATTGAAATACCCCAAACCTTGGTATGTTGGTTAAACATTAAAACATGATTTATTAAGACTAAAAAGAGTCTTAAAACACTAGTAAACAAATTAAACAAAAGCAAACACAAAATGTGCTTTAAAGTCAATAAGAGCTAAAATGTGCTCTAAGCTTGGAATAGGTGGGTAAGACCTAATGAACTTACCAAGACTTCATATATGTATTAATGAACATATTAAATAATTACCAAAGAAAACCAAGCTTGAAAACAAGTTTAAACACAAAATGTGCTTTAAGAAGTCTTAAAGCACATTTTTGAAAAATTGTCTTGTAAATGAGTTTTGAATGGCTAAATGTCCATCATTACTCTTAAATATATATGTGTACTATATAGTATCACATTTGGGTGGCTATATTAATGGGAAATCAAAAATTTCACTTCTAAGTGCCTTGTTTAGGTGAATAGTGATTTTTATAAGCTAGTTTATAACATATGTTGTATTAAGTAATTAAATTGACAAACAAAGACTAAAATACCCTCATACTAATAAAGGGGGCCGGTTTTTATAAGTGTGGTGACTCACCACTCTCTAGTTAATGTAATAAGTAAGTAAAGCAAACTAAGTAAAACTTACTTTTTACTTTATAAGCATAAATATCTTCTTAAAAGCAAATCCTATCTCATTCTCATTTCTTTCCTTCATTCCACGGTTTCCAAACACCATCTTCTACCTCTCTTCTTTGCTCTCTCTCGGTAATACCACTACCACCATTAGAACTCCCACTTTGACCTCTTGTAAAATCTTGCTCACTTGTTCAAATCAAAAACAAACACCACCAATCTCTTCCTCTCATCAAGCTCTTCATTCCTATCTTCTCAAAACTCCAAGAGCCCCATTTCGGTGCCAAGGTGTTCCACCATTGAAGGAGCTTGAGCTTGTCTTTTGACATATTGTTGATCTCCTTTGCTTCTAGGTAAGGAATCTCAAAGAAAAATCATGTTTCCTCCATGTTCTTACCTTGACCGAAAATACACATTGATATAGCTCTTTGTGTGACTTTGTTCTAGCTTCATTTCAACTCTTCATGGACTAGGTGGAGTCCTCTCTTGATATATATTCAAACTCCTTCAAAGATCAAGGTAAAACAACTACATTAATGTTTTTGAAACAATGTAAAATTAGGGTTTACAATGAGATGAAGCTCAAAGCTTGAATACTCATTATGGTGTTGTATATTGTCTAGAACTTGACAAGGAATCAAAGTACCATACGGTTTTGTAAGGAATCAAGAAGGAAGTATTTTGGAAAAAGAGGTAAATCTACTAACTTAATGTTGTTTAATGCCTTAGGAGAAATGAGCTTATAAATGCTTATTAAAACTACCTAAAGAGCAAATGGTGAATGACTTAGTAAAGTGTTCTCAAGAGACTAGTAAAGGGCATATGTGTGTGTTGAGTGTATTTGCAGGTTAAAGGCATATATATTGTGGAAATTCAGTGTTTATGATTTAGCACTTAAGGGCCTAAGAGCCATGCATTTTAAGGCCTAAGAGCCATGCATTTTAAGGGCCTAAGTGCCATGCAATTTAAATTATGCACTATATTGTAATGTAGTGTAAATTTGGTGAAGTTGTGTATGAGAGTGTTCTTGGTGATTTTAGATGTTCTTGTGTGTTTAATGGAGAAAGCAAAGTGTTTAAGCTTAGTAATGTTCTAGGGGAATCCATGTCAAAATTTAGGTAAGAAGTAAGAAGTTTTAAGTGTTTACATAAGGTTTGGTGAGTTAGAAAATGTAGGAAATGAATAAGGAGTTCATGATGTTTTAAGGAATTTTGTTAAACTAGGAAGTACTCTAGAGTGTAATAAGGACTTAGGCATGATCTTGAGATTTAGTAAGTACCAAAGTCACCTTGAGACTTAGGAAAATACCTAGGCAAACTTTGGTAAAATAAGGAGAAGTGTACACTAGGAAAAGAGTTTCAAGAAGGATATAAGGAATTAGTTGTGAGAGATGATGTTAAATAAGGAGAAAGCTTTTGGGATAGTAGTTATCCTAGGTATGAAACACCACTTGAAAAACTAGGAGAAAACATTGTAAGTGTTAGGAATTTTGTGAAGATATAAGTAAAGGCTTAAGGAATTAGAAAATGAGTTTTATGAGTGTTTAAGGATGGCTTAAGTTGTGTTTGAAGTGCCCAATGATGAGGTTAGGGGGTACTAGGTTATATGGGGTGAAGTTTGGAGTTGAATGTAAAAAGGAAAATAAAGATTTGGGGCAGACCGGACTTGCGACCGGACTTGCAAGTTCGGTCGGCCCAGTTTACCCTGCGAGAGAATTGGCTTCTGGAATGGACCGACCTTGGGACCGGACTTGCAAGGTCGGTCGGGCTTGTAATTTGTGTACGGATTGAGTTACTGGAATCGACCGGACATAGGACCGGACTTGGCAAGTCCGGTCGGGCTAAATTTCCGAAGGGAGAAACTCTCTGGAATCGACCGGACATGGACAAGTCCGGTCGGCAAGTCCGGTCGGGCCTAAACTTGTAAAAAAAAAAAACAGAAAAGAATGTGACTTATGTAGTTAACCCTAGGGTGTATAATGAAGGTAACCTAGGGTAAGGTAGACATTAAAACATGTCATACAATCATATTGAATACTTAGTAAGTGTGAAGTTAAATAAATAATTAACCGACGTTACTAATGTGTATAGGATTCTCTCAAGGTGGAAACGAAACGAGGCAAGGACCAAGGTATGGTTTTCTTGCAGTCTGTTGCCTACCGGTTTACACCGGCTTGGGTGTTGTTTGCTTTTCTGTGTGTTACGACCTTATAAGATTAAGGCATGAAAAGAGTTTACAGTTGTTATACATTATGATGTGTAAGGTATGACTCTTTCCCTTGGTTGTCTAACGAGACCTAAATGTTGCTTGTATGTGACTTAACAAAATATTGTGTGATCACTAACAAGTGCTAATCGGGGGAGTGAGGAGTCCGTTGTTCCGGCCACGCGTGTGATGGATGGGGGTCGTTATCATATCCGGTTCGGCTCTCTTGGTGTATGTATAGGTGGTATTCCAATTTGGTTTCTACCTTCCCTTAGCTTATCCAAAGCTAGTTACTGACTCACGTCGGGCCATAGGGGCATACGTATGTTATTTCGGTGTGCTTGGGATTACTATATCCGACACACCTTTGGTATAAGTTAACCGTTCTATATAACCGGACGGTAACAAGGATGGTAACGAGCTTAACATGGGGTTGGTAAAAATCTCTAGGCTCACATGGTATACTAACTATGGTGGAAGGTTCCTTGTGAGGACCAAGTTTACGGTGTTATGTATTGGTATGATGCTATGCAATTTCCCTTGCTATGCTATGGTATATATATTATATATATATGTTGGATGTTCTAAAATGATTGCCATGTTATTATGACAATTGGTTGCGCGTATCCCGGTAGCCGATGGGCTGCGCGTTAGCCATACCAGCAAAGGTTGCTGACCCCCTCGGGGGCTCCATATTTATTGCAGGATGAGGATCGAAGAAGCAGAGTGGCTCTAGGTCCTAGGTCGTTGACGTACTTTTGGCTATGTTGGTTGTTGAGCCCGGGATGCACCTGTGCTCCCGAGGCGTTACATTTTGATACCGTTGTTATACAGTGATGGATGATTATGGTTTGTAGGTGTGTGTAAATTAAATACTCGGTATGGTTGGTTATGTTATATATATATGGAAGTTAGATTCTATGCTCGGGAGTCTGATCATCAGACCGATACATTGTATTTATTCTGCCTAGTTAACCACGTGGGTGGTTAACGGCGTTGTAACACCAAAGCGTTAGTTATTGTTTGGTTGGTTAATTCCGCTGCGATTTCGGTAGTTGTTAGAAGCGTTGTGGTGTTACACAAAAACTACAAGGTAATGCGTAGAACGCATTTCGTGACACCCGAAGTGTGTTTTTGTGCTCTAAGGAAATTTTGGGAAACCAATTGTTCTTATGAGTTCCAAGTGTTTGTAACACTTATTATAGTAAATAAAAATACTAAGATGTTACATTGGGTTTATATGGGTTATATCAACCCGTGACATAATTTCGGGCCATCGGGACACTCCCGGGCCAAAAAGGAGCGCTAAGAAATCCTCCTGTGGTTTTTGCTGAATTTTGAGAAACCACTTCGTGGGTTCTCTTTATAATGGTTATAATGATGTTAGGAACTCAAGGAATTAATTTTATAGGAGTTCGTGCCACCGCGGCACTCCTCCAGACTTTTCGTGCTTAAGGGGCGTGCGTGAGCACTCCCGAGCGTTTTGCGTTTTTGACTGAATATAGCTTAGGGAATATATTTATATATTCATATAATAATTGTATGACCATTTGGTTTGAATATTAGAGGGTCATACAAGGTCATATTTGACCATATGCTTCTAAGGCGTTTTAGCGTTTATGGTGAAACGAATTTTTACGTAACGTTTTCATGCATGGGTTTGCATGCGTACGTGAAATGATTTATATTTGGATTATATTCCAATAAATAATGATTTAATAATATTATTTATATTTGGGGTATTTCAGATAATTTCAAATAGATTCTTCATCAATGGACGTGAAATTGGTGGAAATGATAGACAATTTCAATGAATTTCAAATAGATTCTTCTTCAACGGACATGAAGTTAGTTGTTGATTGGCAATTTCGAACAAGACGTCTATGATAGTTAATGTTGTGCTTAATAAGAAATAATACATATATCATAAAAATTATCAGAAAAGTATACCATGACAAAGTAGACGAAAAGACGAACGCGTCGGCGCAAACGGATCGAAAAACGGAGCTAACGAAGAAGATATGACAATTTTAAGATCGGAACCCGGCGCAGGCGCCGGTAAAGAAGGGCGGGCGCCGGCGCGGTAACGAATGACGCGCGCCCGCGCGTGGTCCTCGTTACCGGCGCCGGCGCCGTCCCTTCTTTACCGGCGCCTGCGCCAGGTTCCGATCTTAAAATTGTCATATCTTCTTCGTTATAGCTCCGTTTTTCGATCCGTTTGCGCCGACGCGTTCGTCTTTTCGTCTACTTTGTCATGGTATACTTTACTGATAATTTTTATGATATATTTTTTTTACTTATATAAGTACTTCAGAATCCTTCTTTGCTTTTTCGAACCATTTTAATAAAATTTTGCCTACATTAGCCCCTAAATTGGTCATTTTCTGACTGAGCGTATTGGAATTCCGATTGTGCGTAATGAAATTTGGGGTCACCTCGTAATATGTCACAAATTGTGGGTAATATAGTAATTTCTGAAAGATATTAAAACAGGGGCAAAATGGTCATTTTCCGACTGTGCGAAGTGAAAACAGACTGAACGTATTGACCCTCTTGTTTTATGAGGGCCTTCATCATCATGACGACATATATGTTCACATTATTGAGTAAGTCATCCGGAGATTTGACCTAATATATACGTATATACTACCTCGTCCACTTTGACCTTCCTGTTTACTTTTTGACATGTTTTTCCATTTCAATATTAAACATATAAGATAAAATAATTTTATAAAACAAATTTCCATAACATATAGTTTTTGACATAAGGATTCCATTACAAAACTTAGATTTGTAAAATTATATCATCTTCCATGTTAAATATTGAAGTCAAACGATAAGTTTAAATAATAAAACAGAAGGTGAAATAGGTACGGAGGGAGTAGTAGTAGTAGCATTTTTTCTTTCTTTTTGCTAGTCGGCCAAGCATTAGTAAATTAGTTGGGAATGAAGTACACTTAGTCAAGTTTTAATACATTACAGTGGATTAATATAATAATTTATATTAAATAAATTAAATAGACATTAAATTTATTTTTAAATCAATAAAACCTGGTTAAATGAATTGATCACTAGACAATGTAGAGAAACCTTGAAAACCCACCCTTTTTTTTAAAAAAAAAGAGTTCTATATTATCCAAACTATTTATCCGGTGATAATACATTTTCATTAGAAAATATACTCCCTCATTTTTAGAACCAATTTAAATTACACAAAATGAGGTGTGTACATGTTAGGCAAACTAATACAATGTTTTGGGAGTTGTTGAAGAGAGTGCACTTATACGATTTGATGAAACATGGGTATAGAAGAATCAAGTGGACAATAAATCTGGCGATCGAAAATACATTTTTGACAAAAAAGGTTATCTCCATTTTTTTAGAATTGATTCAAAAGTCATTTTTTTTTACCATCACCAACTTTATTATATGTGAAGAGAACAAGAAAAAAAAATAAGGCAAGAAGGCCCGGGCATGAAGAAGAAGACTACATAAGTATACAAGCGACCAGACATTTAGGTCTGGGCGCGTCATAGTTAAAATAGTTTGTAAATATGCAAAGTGACTGGGTATTCAGGCCCACGCGAGTCATAACTAAGATAGCTCGTAAAGAATAAAGCGATCAGGCACTCAGGCCCGTGCGCACCATAATTAGGATAGTTTGTAAGATGTAAACCGATTGGGCATTCAGGCCCGGGTGCGTTATAGTTAGACTAGTTTAGAAGATGTAAACGGCAGAAATATAGTATTTTATCAACTGAAAAGTGTGATAGCCTCGCACGAAGAAGAAAATTGTAAAGAAAAAATATAAATAGGGGTCACCCCACATGATAAGATAGGATTTAGAGATTCCTTCACAATTTGATATCTCTCTCTCCTAGCCTTGTGCTCTCTATTCGAAGCTCTTTGTGTTCGAAGACTTAGGTAATGTTCCAACCGAATTAGAAAAGACGATAGGGGAGAATTGAGAAAATAGGAAAGGGACACTAGGATTTAGTTTAGGATTGAAACAACAATACATTTTGGTGCCATTTGTGGGAAGCGAAGAGCTCAGGACAACAACCACAATACCACCATAATTAATAGAGTTTTCTTAAAGAAACATAACCTCATTACTAATTCATGGGAGTGTGTTTTTGCAGGATCATCACCATGCCTTCAAAGACAAAAAAATTGTTAGGGGAGAATACCGAAGAGCCGCAGATTCAATCTCAAAGAGGGATCTTGAAGAGATGTAGGGGAAGCTGACGGGAGCCATCGACGAAGACTACCAAAAAAATGGGAGGAAATGACCGACGCGATCAAAATACTGAAGGGGGAAGATTCAAAAGGAATCAACGAAAGAAGGAAGGAAGAGCTGAAAGAATCACCACCTAAGGTGATCGTCGTGGAGAAGAAAAGACTCAGATATAAACCTCTATCCCCTCTCAGAAAAGATTAGCCGAGAAAGTTCAAGAAAGTAGAAACGGTTATTCTTAACACAATTATTGAAACCTTTATCAAATGCTTCAAATATTTCAGAAGCAAAAAAGTGTTTCCCTTCCTCGCCAACCACTCAATACCCCAACCTCACCCCAATTTTCAAGACTCTCTCTTTTACTGAAGACCGCTTCATTCCCCTGCTACAAGCAAATCCTCTCTCTCCATCTCAGCCCAACCAACCCCAATTGCCTCAAATGGGTGTGTGTCAGTCACAGGGGCTATTGTGGAGAGAGATTTTTCTTACTAAGGAGCACCTGGGCCACCAAATCTCAAGGATAAGAATGACCTCTTCTTAAAAACATCCCAAATTTGTGCTACTAATGAGTCAGAAAACGACACCATAACATTTTCAGGCTCTAATGCAATTGGTAAAGACCAGCCCTTTGGTATCGGATTGTCAGTCAGCCCAAACAATGGTCTCCCCTCTCCTGTTGACTCTAGCGTGCTAGAAGAGATAGAGCTACAAGTTTTGATCTCTCCCGAAGGAAATAAAGCACAGAGCTCAAAGCAAACTATGCACCGAGTGAAAAAGAAAAAGTAGGTGAACTATAGTCCATCATTGAGGCAAGAAAATGTTTCAAATATGGCCAACATTTGGGCATTAGTATCCACACCCGAGCAAGTTGCTAGCTAACATTGATCGTATTTGCGACGAGTGGGAAGGCTTCTCGATCACAAAAGGTTGGAGGAAAGATGAAGTAATATATATACGCAGGTAGTGTCCCTCCTCTATCTCATGCACAATTTTTTTGTAGTATAAGAGCTTTCTACGAAGGTGGAATACTGGGTTGATGTCTTTCAAAATAGGCTAGCGACAAAGGACAATTTGGTGGTGTTCTCTTTGGCTGCATATGAGGCATGTCGATTGGTGAAATAGACAAATGTTCGTGTATCCAATTTCATAATGGAGTGAGGTGCTGCAACTGAAAAGACTGAGTCTTAGTATGGGTAAAGAATAAAATCGTTCTTCAATAGTGGTTGGCAATGGCAATGATATGCTTTGATCTACAGGATCTAATGTAGATCCTTAATTTGTTATAATTGTGTGACGGCTTAGCTAAGGATGATGTAAGGATATAATTTACTATATTGGCTTCGGCTATATCGTTGTGTTTAACACAACCTTTTTTGTTGTCTTTACAACACCCTTGATAAAAAAAAGCAACCAAATGGGTTAGAGATTAACAAGGGATAACAATAAGGGTTAAGTAAAAAAGAAAGCAATAAAGAAAATTTGAATATTAAGAGTTTTGATTTTTTTTTCATTTTTCATTTTTCTTTTTGCTGCATAACCGTTCTTAAAAGAGATAAAGAAGAAGTAAGAATTTTGAAAGATATATTTTTTTCTTTTATAATGCAAAACAAACTACTAGCAAAAATAGGAAGAATGCATTTTTTATTTTGAAAATAAGTTGAAGGAGAAGGAAAAACAAAGGATAAACATGAAAACAAAGGATTTTATTTTGAAATCACGTAAAAAAAGAAGAAGAGTTTTAGGGCATCCACAATGGTGGTGGTGAGTGTCTTACCACATTTCTAGGTGTCACATCAACAAAATATATATTTTATTTATTAAGAAACTCTATCTCTAGAATAGGGGAGTTCCTTAGCATTCTCCCACCCCTCACCAACTATTTTCACTTTAGCTTTCTGTTAAGAGTTTTTATTTTTTTTATTATCATTGCAGTGTTGTAGCCAATAATATTGATTTGTAGAGCATTATTATTTAAGGAACGATGTGAGAGAAATAAAAGGGAATCCACACCAGTACAGTAGTTTTTTAAGTTTCTTACTGACACATAAGGGTGGAATCCACACCATTGTGGATACCTTTAGGATTTCAGACAAATTCATAAGAATGTAAAAAAAAAAAGGAAAAAGTAAAAAAGAAGAAATTAATTTAAACAAAGGTAAATAAGCAAAATGATAATGATATTTTTTTTTTTGTTTTCTTTTTTCCTTTTTCTTGGCTTCTCAATACTCTCGTTTCAAAAGAATTCGAAAGTTCTTTCTTTTTTTCAAAATAAAAGAATAAAAGTAAGGTGGGCGAAAAAAAGGTGGGTATGACCTTGAAAATAGAAGAATAGAAACTATAAAACAAAATGCCTAAAAATCCTAACAAATCACTTTTTTTTTTAAATATTGAAAACAACCAAAAGAATAAGTTACTAGAAGAGTAAGGGATAGGAATATGAGAAGAAATAAAGAATACAAAAATGAGTGACAACTAGCAAAGTTTTTCCCCTTTTGGAAAGAAATTTTTTAATAAAATAAGCTAGTAGTAAAAATCGAAAGGATTTTTCTTTTTGCATTCTTTTTCTTGAATTTTGAAAAGAAACAAGTAAAAAACATAAGGGTGAACAATAACAATAAGGAACTATCTAGAAAAAAGTAAAGGATAATCATAAAAAAACTAAAAAGTGTAAAACAACTAACGAAAAAAATGAGATGAGATTATGATTGTTAGTTTGTTTTTATTTTCTCTTGGAATCACATTTCAAATGTTATATTTTTCTTTTATTTTTTTATTTTTGAGAAGGAAAATAAACTACCAATAAAAATAGGAAAGAAGCATTTTTTGTGTTTTTTTTATACTTTACAAATAAAAATCTGATTTTGAAAATTAGAAATAAAAAGGAAGAGAAAAAGAAAGAAGGATTAAATGAAAAATGAAAACTATACAAGTTTTTGTGACTAGCCTCGACTCTTGTACATCCTCTATAAACCTAACACTACGCCAATGTGATTTCTTATCTCATTTTTGACAATATTACAACTCATGTCTTACTAACTTCAAGCCCCTAATTTCTTCAAATAGAAGAAATATTTATTTGGTGAAAACCAACCATTTTACCCTTAGCCCTGTACCGAACCTAGGAACCCCCCCCCCCAGTCAACTTGATTTTGTAATGTCAGTGAAAAGTTATGTTGACGCATGATAACACCCAAAATTTTACAAACCTTGTCTCACCTTGCTTGTCCTTTTTTGTGTTATGAGGTGTTGATTGCCTTGAAAATGTGTTCAAGCTTACCGAGCTATTTGAAGGCGCTGGCGACCTAAATGAGAAACATGTCATTGTACCAAGGCACTTCTAGGAGATTGGACCTATCCGAGTGAGAAAACGCAAGCAAAGCATAGTGTATCCAGGTGCTTCTCAGACCAGAACCCATCCTATATACAAATATGTCATGTGATTCAATGCTTTTGAGAATAAAAAATCGTTCGAAATGAAATGCAAGATGTGTGATGTGATTCGGATGCTTATGGGGACCGAAACCCGTCCTGAATGAAATGCAAGAAATGCGATATGATTCAGATACCTATGAGGACCAAAACCTGTCCTGAATGAAATGCAATAAATATGATATAATATAATTTGGATACCTAGGGGACCGGAACCCATCCTGAATATAATGCAATATAATACGGATACCTATGGACACCAAAACCCGTCCAGAATGAAATGCATGAAAATGCAATATAATTCAGATACCTATGGAAACTGAAACCCATCCTGAATGAAATGCAAGATTCAATATGATTCGGATGCCTCTAAGGACCGGAACCTGTCATGAATGAAATACAAGAAAATGCAATATGATTTGGATGCCTTTGGGGACCAAAATCCGTCCTGAATGAAATGCAAGCAAACAAAATATGATTTGGATGCCTCTAAGGACCGAAACCCGTCCTCAATGAAATGCAAGAAAATGCAATATGATTCGGATGCCTCTGGGGACCAAACCCATCCTCGGTGCTCCATGTTAAGGGGACTTATTGCCATCGCCCGCCAATTGGATTACTGGGATGAACTTCTGGTTTTCTCAAGGGACTTATTGCCATCACCCGTCAGTTGTTATCTAAAAAAGTAGACATAGAAATAAGGACTTATTGCCATCGCCCACCAACTTGTACACTACGGCCAGTACACACCCTGCTTCTGCTCAAAGGATAGCATTCCTCTTGTTGTACTCGTACCCTACGGCCAATATACACCCTGCTTCTATTCAACGGGCAGCATACCTTCAACTGTATTCACTCACTTGTCACTATGACTAGTATACACCCTGCTTTTGTTCAACAAGCAACATACCTCCAACTGTACTCGATCAAACGTACACCACAACCAGCATACACTCTTCTTCTATTCAACGAGAAGCGTACCTCTAGTTGTACTCGATCAAACGTACACTACGACCAGCATACACCCTGCTTCTATTTAATGGGCAGCATACCTCCAGCTGTAGTCGTACACTCGTACCTTGCTTACTGAGTTGGTGCCAGTTATATTAGTCCCGTACAAGACATACCAAACAAGCTTACTGTCTCAATGACAAAATGCAAAACAAGCTGAATGACTACATCAATGTGAAAACTGAATAAATTACAATGTTAAAACAAGCTGTATGACTTCAATATTAAAACAAGCTTACGAACTCAATGTGGAAACAGGATCACTTATTCAATGTCAAAAGACGAAACATGATTAATGACTTCATGTGAAAATGAATCCATGTCAATGTTAAAACAAGCTGACTAACTTCGATGTAAAAAACAAGCTCACAGACTCAAAGTCAAAATAAGAAACAAGTGACTTGATGTGAAAACAAAACATACTGACTCTATTTTTAAATGTGCGTGTCATTCATGCATTGACAGATATCCCTTTCAACAAAGGTAGCGAAATTTCCATTTTTTGATGTGGATTTCCAGGCTCGAGATTTATTTCCTTAGAGCTATGTATGTTCTTAGCTTTTGTTTTTCAAAAGAATCACTAACAACACGAGCATAAGGGATCTTTCGTGGAACTTCTCATTGTGATGACATTGGTCTCACTGGCAGTAGATGCAAGTATGCTTTTGTTTAGGGAACTATGATTTTGAAGGTGACGGTTGCAAATCGATTGCCCCCAATATCTTGTCAAAAATATGGATGCTTCTTTCTTTTCTTACGAGGTGTAGGGCTTACTTTAAAGTGGTGCTTCTCTACCTACTCTCAAATTGTTTTCCTCTAGTTTTCTCTTTTCTTGCACAACCATAATTGTTGATATTGTATTCGGCACGTGTTTAATTTACACATTCGATCCAATACTTTCACTTAAACAAACATACAATGTCAAGTCAGAAGTCTTTATGGATTGTAATGGTGGTCAAGGGGAGTAATGAATGTTACAGGGACCAATGAGGGATATATTTGGTTGGAGCTCAAGGATCACCAAATTTGTGACTTGCACCTTCTCCTGGATTCGCCTTCCAGTCCTTTCGTGTGAAATATTCTTGGATTTCCCTTCAAGCTAGGGACCTTGGTGTCAACCTTGTTACTACTTTGTTTGTTTTTTGTTAGGAACACTAGTTGAAAAAAGGCCTATTTCGGCGGTTCCAAGGGGCCTATTTCGGCGGTTGTAAACCGTCGAAATGAGCACCGCCGAAATAGGTATACCTATCTCGGCGGTTGTAAATAAAACCGCCGATATAGGTGGGCGTCAAAATCAAATTCTGACGACGTCTATCTCGGCGGTTCTTAGCTCACAACCGCCGAGATAGACTTATGGTCAATCTCAGCATCGGTCAATTCAGAAGGCACCATGAGTCTATCTCGGCGGTTGTTAGCTAAGAACCGCCGAGATAGGCCTATTTTTGTATCTATTTCGGCGGTATATATATATTATATATATATATATATCACCGCATTTGGTTCAATGAGACCTGTAATAAAGCTTCATCCACACAGGGAGCTCCAGCACACATTTAAAAAGTTATAAAAGCTCCCAATTAATATCAACGACGCACCACAATTTGAGAGTTAACAAAACCAATGCAATTACACTTAATTACACACTTTCATTACAAATAAAAAACCACATTACAATTCAAATCTACCATTACACCATCCACAAGTGTACAGAGTTACAATTACATACTCAAAAAAGTTCACAAAACATCTTCATGATCATCAATTCATTAAACTTGTGCAGACGAACTCCGACCATTCCTCAAGCATCTCAACAATTTGAGCATCATCATACTGACCACCTTTGAACACTTCTTCGTAAGCCTTGAAAAAAAATGAACATTAATCTAAAACGCACAAGTCTAACAACATGTAAAGAGCATAACTGAAACTTTCAAAGAATGTTACCTTGTCTAACGAGTGCTCTGGTAAAAGGTTCGACGCTCCTACTATGTCACTCATGAATCTCATGACATAGTATCCACATTCTGAACCCCCAGGCTGCACCGGACACTATACAAACACACACATTACAGTTATAAACAAGTTTAAACATTATCACAAATTTATCAATTAATAGAGTACCTTGACAATGTTCCAAGGGATGTTACTCTTCATTGTTTTATTCTGGAGAGATAATGCAGCTCTCATGGAACTATATACATCAGCAATATATATAGTTTTAAGCATCAGTAGCAAGTTATGAAACAATTAATGTTAAGTAATAATAATTGTTGTTTACGATAACAAACTAATTACCTCAGTATTGCGGTGGAGATCTTCGGTCTCTTGGCACCCTTACCAAGTGAGTCAAATTGCAAGATTCGTGGGTGCTTCAACATCACCAGCACAAGCAATGACCAATGTCGACTGTCCACAAATTACACAATGTGTTGAAATCATTAAACAACTAACACAAACTATATGTTTTAGATAATACTAAGAGAAATAGTCAAATATCATACCCTGAATGATATGGCAGCATAATAAATGACTTGTTAGAACATTCAAAGATGGCATTCGTCATATATTGCATAAGGCCTTCCATATCACTTGTCATCTGGACTTCACTGCACATAGCAGGACACAGGAATCCGAATCTGTGATCTTCATAGACATTGATCGCCTTATTATGCACCCACCTATGAGGCAATATCATTAGTCATTAACTTTTATTCAAACATCTAATTCATCACCGATCAATGAATTCAAAATATAAAAGGTAGAAGTCACTCACATGGCGGATGACTTGATAATCGACACATTCAACCAATCCCTCCTGAAGCACTCCTCGAAGTCGGACATATACATCCCAAATCGATGTATATCTTCTCCTTGAACTTGATAGTGAAATATCCGCTCGTGATCTTCCACAGTGAGGGAATCACAATGAGGTGGTAGCAGCAACAACGATGAGTGCAGAATCTGCATATTAGTCGACAAGCCGGCCAATATTCTTTTCTCCACCAAATTAGGTCTAAGCACGAAATTTGTGGATGCCTTTGATTGCACAGGTGCAGCAATTCTTTTCCCTTTTCCCTTATCAGTCTTTGTCGGCTCATATCCTATGATATTAACTAATTAAGTATATGGATGCAAGGTGGTACATCAATAGTTTTATAGCAACGGTTAAGAGTAAATACCTGCCCAGGGAGTTTGACCAATCGTGCTGGCCACTGCACTGTCGCAGTTTGTGCGGAACGCAAGGTACGTCTTTGTGGGATCGACACCGGTAAACAGACGTCACCATGCTCTGCAACAAATTCGTCCAGAAGCACTCGTGCATGGTAATGTCGGAGTGGTTCACCGTGCACAATATCACTTGGAACTGAAGGGAAAAGTTTTCCCCATGCCACCATGACCTCTTGTACTCCAATTTGTAAAAACAGATGGCACTCAGTGGGTGCCTGAGTGTTATGTGGAACTTGTTTAGATAAAAATTGTGAATTCCTCTATGATGATATTAGTGATCAAATGAAAAATCTTAATCGTCATGTACTCAATTGAAATGTAAGTCTAACCTTTAGAGATGCATAGGGAAATGGCTCAACCGACTGGACACTACTTCCCACTACCGGTGAACTCTGATGATGAATGGGTGACTCAACTGGTGGTCGAGAAACCTCTTGGCTGCTATGCTTTGTGTCTTAATCCTTGACATAGCCTGAGCGATCCTCTCGTCGACGCTCTGATTAATCCTCTGCTCCATCTCAGCCATCTCTCTCAGGTGCTCCTCGTAGCTAATCATCCTTCCCTGTGCACTTCTGGACCCGGGTACGCCAAATGCCTGGCGGATACCAACGTGCCCACCAAACCCAATGGCACGACCTGGATGATCCTTCTTACCAAGAGCGCGTGTAAGAGGATCATCATTCCTCTGTGAGGTCCAGGTGCCCTGGGTGAGCTGAGAGATTAATTCACCCAATACAACACACAAATACAGTTATTAGTTTAACATAAGTTCATATACAAATGAAATGAACAGTTCGACTAAAAATGAAATGACATCACTTACCATTTGAGCAATAACTGCTCTCGTGGCATCATCGTATTGAGGATTTTCGGGAGTAGAGTCTTCGGAATGTGGCTTAACTCCCACACTTTCATTCTTTTGCCACTGGTATCAATGAGCCATCCGTGGGCAGATATCCCTTTTTGCTCCATTCTGGTACCCTTTGAGCAATACTTTTTCCACCTAAGTGGTGAGGGTACAGATTCTTCTTAGCATTTGCTTGTTGTTGTGCACGGAGAGCCTGCATAAATTAATATGATCATGTTTAGTGAAATTGAACACAAAAGACATAAGAAATTAAGAGTAATTTATGTATGTATGACACTAAAGTGCACCTGGAACTCCGGGTCTGACGTGACTCAACAAATTGTACCCATTGCTCTTCGGTGATTCCTTCGTAAACCTCCCATGGTGGTCTCTCACCGCCGAAACCATGATCTGGATCATCTGGATCAGGCATCTTGTAGATGAACTTGTCAGCCAACTTATTCTGGTGGTCCCGGAACTGTTTTGACATCGATGATAGCACATCCTTTTTAAGTGCGGGATCCACGGAGAAACTAGACTACATACATGATCATTCAGTTAGTAAAGTAAACATAAATATTCTATTATTTCACAATAGATCATAGTAATAATGTAGAGATTTACCTGGAGACGCTCAAACATAGTATCCTTCAACGATTGAGGCACTTGCTTCCAGGTGTGGTTTATGTTACAAAATGTCTTCACCAAATGGCTACCGTAAGCGGTGAAGTGAAGTCATTCTTCAATTTCCATGAGGTTGGTTGAACTGATTGAATTGCACCGGTTTTGTAGGAGGGCCCTTTAAAGCCTTCAGCCCACGTGTGGCACCTCTCTTCTTTTGCTTCTTGGCCTCTGGTGGGACAACTGACGGCTCTTCGGTCTGTGAAGGGCCAGCCTCAGTCTCATCGCGTACAGCTACTTGGTCTTTCTTTTTCTTTCCTCCTCTTGTGACCCACTTACTTGGTCTACCCTGCTGTGGCTCAGCTTCTCCAGTCAAGAGAGCTGTCCAACGGGGTCATCCATAGGGTGATCATCCACTGCAAAAAAAAAAATAAAGCATTTTCATCAGATATATAAATTAACATAAATACTATGAAGCATAACAATAACAGTTAAGATGACATTACAATCTACATTCTACTAACAACATTACCTGACACGAAAACATAAATCATTTCATATTGTCTACCCAAACACCCTCATCATGGTCTGATCGTGCGTAGAGCAAATCGTTTTCGGTAACATCAATCGAATCCGGTAATCCAGTAGGAAACAAGGATGTTTCCTCTACCGTTTCATTATCATCGTTATCCTCATTCTCATTTTCGATTACAACCGGCCTTCTTCCTGGAAGAACAACAGACCATTGTAGTCTTTCGGATCCTCAACATACCACACTTGTTCGCAATCCTTTCCCAGAACAAATTGATCATCCGTATAACCGCACGTGAAAGATCAACCAAGGTAAGCCCTCCATCATTTTGGTACCCACGTCGGTTGTCCACCCACTTGCACCGGAACAACAGAAAGGAATCAATGTCGTAGTCTAGTTCCCAGATGTCCTCGATGACACCATAATACCAACTAGAGTTACTAACTGGTTGAGATCGGTTACCGTTGTGATACTCAGTGGCAGCAGCTTCAATTTTTACCCCTATTCTGGTTTATCGATTTGGCATCTTGGCGTGCAGTGTAGTATGTATACCCACTAATATCATACCCCTCAAATGATGTAATATTAGTTTCAGGTCCGATTGCCAAACATCTGATCTCTTCACTTACAGCTTCTGGATCTGATGATGCTAATGTCAACACATGATCTTTGAACCATTGGATAAAAACTCGGTTTGTTCCTTTGTCAGCCAAATGTGGTCTTTCAAAGGATTTTGATGCCTTAACTCAACCATATGGGTTTCGAAATAAGGTTCAACAACCTCAAGATGTTGTAAGACAAACAAATGTGCTTGATGAATAAGTATGACGCGAAACTTGCACGATCTTTCTACCAATGACACCTTTACCCTTAAACCTGCCATAGTGTCGTGGTTTTGGGATAACCAATAGACTCTGCCTCACTCAAATAATCGGTCACAAACTCCGTGACTTCCTCAGTCACTGTTCTTCAACAATGCTCCCCTCTGGTCAATACCTATTCTTCATTCTACTTTTCAGAATACCCATGTACCGTTCAAAGGGTACTTACCGTAAGTATACCAGGCCACAAAACTGTATCTCTTGAACGATGTGCACAATTAGATGCACCATTATGTCAGAGAAAGATGGTGGAATCATCTCAAGTTGGCATATTGTGACAACAATTTCATGTTGTAGATCATCTAGAGAGGTTACGTCAATTGCCTTGGAGCAAACAGTGTTGAAAAAAGAACATAACCGAGTTAAAGCATTTCTGACATCAGATGCAATATCCCTCGAATTGCGACCGGAAGAAGATGTAACATCAGTACATGATAATCGTGAGATTTCATGCCTAAAGTTTTAAATCCTTCGATACAATGTTCTTCCAGTTTGAAGAGTACCTAGACAGTACTTTTACCGAGTGCAGACATTTGCAGAAACTAATCTTTTCAGCCTTTGAGAGCGTGTAGCATGCAGGAGGTAGGTAGATTCGTTCCCATTCTCTTGTGGGTGTAACTCCTTTCGTATACCCATGGTTTGCATGTCCTTTCTGACTTTCAATCCGTCTTTTGTTTTGCCGGGTATATGAGTAAAGTCCCACTCACTGCCTCACCAACATTCTTTACAATGTGCATAATGTCTAAGCAGTGTCTCACAGGAATGACGCCAATAAGGTAGATCCCAAAAGATAGAACACTTTTTCCAAAGTTTTTCGCCGGTTTTGATGTGTTTCCAAATACATTTGCAATGTCCTTAACCTTTTCGTACACTTCCTCAGAGCTCAGAGGTAGACGGGCCACACGAGTTTCGGCTTGACCATTGAACAACTTTCTCTTCGTTACTCGATAAGGGTGATCGTCGGGGAGAAGACGTCGATGACACATATAAACATTCTTCCACATGTTTTAAACGGTCCGAACAAGTGTCTTCCTCGCATATGGGACATGCAAATGTTCCTTTAACCGTGTAACCGGACAAGTTCCCATACGCAGGGAATCATTAACGGTACAGAACAACAAAGCCTTGAGCGTGAAATTCTCTCTTGCATAAGCATCATATACCACGGTCCCCTCATTCCACAATAGCTTTAGATCGTCGATCAGAGGGGCAAGGTACACATCAATGCTATTACCTGGCTGCTTGGGACCAGATATCAGGAGAGATAACATGATGTACTTTTGTTTCATACACAACCATGAGGGCAAACTGTAGATCACTAGCAAACAGGCCATGTACTGTGTTGATTACTCAATGTGTCGTACGGGTTCATTCCATCAGTACATAACCCAAGCCTCAGATTCCTATCTTCATGTCCGAAATGTTCTTTGTACCGTCTGTTGATGTTTCTCCACTGAGGCCCATCTGCTGGATGTCTTAATTTCTCATCACTCTTTCTACCCTCCGCATGCCATCGTAAGTTATTTGAATCTTTCGGATTCGCAAACAACCATTTGAATCTGGTATAATCGGCAAATACCAAAGTAGTTTTTGCTGGAGGGCTTTTTTTCTGAACGGAGGAGTACTCACCATCTTTATGCTTATACCGGGACAACGAACATTTCGGGCAATTGTCCAGATGTTCGTATTCACCCCTGTACAACACACAGTTGTTTGGACATGCGTGAATTTTTTGTACTCTACTCCCATTGGACGCACCCATTTCTTTGCCTCATACGTGGTGGTAGGGAGACCGTTCTCATCCGGTAGCATATCATGAATCAGCTCGAGGAATGCCGTGAAACCTTTGTCACTCAATCCATATCTTCCCTTCAGGTTGAACAAATTCAATATAGCTGTCAATTTCGTGTACTTAGTGCAAGTAGGATACAATGCCGTCTTCGACGCGTCCAACAACCTTTGATACTCATCCGGCCGGTCGACAAAATTATCCTCAACGTTATCAAGCATCTCGTCCATTTGCTCATCATGATAAGTCGACTCACTGTCAACATTGACTCCAGAAGTGCTTGGGAGTTCTGACTCGTTAGTAGTATCGAATGTCTGCTCGGTTCTTGAGTTACACCGATCGTGACTGTAGGAAGCTGAAGCATTATCTTCAACATGTTCTCCATGAAAAGTCCATTTTCTATAATGTGGCATGAAACCACGGGTCTTCAGATGGAATTGTACGATGTTGATGCTTGAATATTGTCTAACCACACCACAATCAACACAAGGACATGGAATTTCTCCGCCTTTGTCCTGTCCTTGTGTTGCACTGCAGCTTTGCAAAACTCTTTCAGCATCTTGTCATTTCCCCTCTATTACCATACATCCAGTCACACTCCATACTATATGTGCAACAGATCCCAGGTGTGAGTTATAGCCTTTGTGAAACTAAAATGTTTATAGAATATGGTCTGTATTATTTGCACATGTTTATTTCTTAATGGAGCATGACTGGGATGATTGTCAAGTAGTCTAGCCTAACTCTAAGGTTGCAAACACAAAATAAACTAGCATTTTAAATTTAACAATTGTTGCACTTCTAAAACAGAAACCGGTGTTTAAAAACAATATTACGAATACTTTTTCTACAAAAAATTCGGCATGACCTTTGCATAATTGTACACATCCCGTGCTTATTATTCAGCACTCACCAAAGTCATCACAACCACAAACATTCCACAATGGCAGCAACCAACAATTAAAATAAATCAATTCTTTACTAGCTAACTGAAAACCAATTGCAAATTTAGATCATCAAACCAACATTTTCAATTCTCCACTGTATAAGTTCAAACCGGTTTAGAGATTAAAACAGAATCCAGAGTTAAAATACGTACTTGTTTTTTAAGGATTTATGGAGAGGGGAGACTGGTGCCTGAGAGGTAGGCTTCTGTGCGAGGAGGTAGGCTTCTGTGCGAGAGATGCAGCAATACCACTTCTGATATGTCTCTGCAAGGGAGCAACAAAAAATAAATTACAAAAGAAATGCATCAACAAATATGGAATGAAGCTAAATTATGTACTAGCACTTATATTTAAATACATAATTGCATTTATTAAACAAAAAATAAGGTTTAGTTACTTACTTGTGCACCACTAGTACAAAAAACGTCTATTTCGGCGGTTGTAATAAAACCGCCGAAATAGGGGCCCGAGATGTATACCGTATGTAAAGAAGGGGTCTATTTCGGCGGTTCCTAGATATGAACCGCCGAAATAGGCCCTTTTTAATAATTAAAAAATTAAAGAGACCTATTTCGGCGGTTCCTTACACGAAACCGCCGAAATAGGTGTTTCCATTTTTCTTTTTTTTAAAATTTAATCATCTTTTCGGCGGTTCTCTGTTAGGAACCGCCGAAATAGGTGATAAGTGGTGAAATTATGTATTTATAAGGTCTTTATTTACCTTTATTTCATGCAACTATTGACTTATTTCACCACTGATAGAGCATTTCGTTAATATAGTTGAACTCATGCAGTTTTAATTTAAATTTAGGTAAAAGCTCACTTGAGCAATGGTTTTTAGGAGACTCTCAAGACTTTGTAGCTGAGCTTCAATGCCCCGAGGAGTGTGTCAAAGACGAGGGGTCAAACGAGTCAATTTCGGTGCAGAAAAAGCCTTTCTGGTGCGGACCGCCCCTGTGGACCGCCCCTGGGGGGCGGTCCAGTCGATTTCGTAACACGGGAAACGCTTCTGGTGCGGACCGCCCCTGTGGACCGCCCCTGGGGGGCGGTCCAGCCGATTTCGGAACACGGGAATTGCCTCTGGTGTGGACCGCCCCTGTGGACCGCCCCTGTGGGGCGGTCCCGACGGAAATTTGCCCAGAACGATCGTTTTAAAACGGGAAAAAAGAAGGGGTTTGAGTCATTCTTTGCATTTTACACTTCCACACACACAGAGAAGAGAAAGAACGTGAAGAAGGAGAAAGAAGAGGAGAAAGAAGAGAAGAAGAGAAGAAGGAAGAACTCACCTTCTCCAAAGCTTCCAAGCTTCAACAATGGCTTCTTCTTACTCTTTTCTAGTTTTTCTTTCCTCTATGCTTGAGTAGTACTCCATTGTGCTTTGGGATGGGCCTTTGAACCCAAACCCTAGATTTTGCTTGTGAATCTTTATTATGCCTTAATATAGTTGTTTCTCTCTCAATTATCATTCAATGTTCTCAAATTGATCTCTTGAGTGCATTTGTGGTGAACCCCATCTACAATTTGGTTTTGAGTTAGGGTTTGTGACCAAATTGAGAGAGAACTCTTAATTTATGCTCCTAGGATTAGTGAGTATAATTTGGAGCTTTGTTCTAGAACTTGCTTATTGCTACTTAGTGAGTTTAGTCCTAATTGATTTTGAAGGCTAAAATTAACTAAGTAAGAATTAACTCATCTTTGGTTTAGAGAGTTATTATAATTGTTCTAAAAGACAACTATGGCATAAGAAGAGTTGCTAGCATATCTAGGTAGTTTGGGGGATTGCCAAATCCCAAAGTACTTTTCCATCCAATCCATTAAACTTTCATTTCTAGTTTATTTGTTGTTTTTGCAATTACTCAACCAACACAATCAAGCTTGCCTCTGGCTAAACCCCAATTTACTGTTTTCTTTGCAATTACTAAGTACCGAGACTAGGAAGTTAGGACCAATTTCCTTGTGGATACGACACTTGTTGTACTACACCGATTAGGTGCACTTGCCTACTCCTTGCATATACTTGTATACTTTGTTATATAGTTTTTGCACAACAAGTTTTTGGCGCCGTTGCCGGGGAAATTGATTCCATCAATTTCCCTAGTTCCGGTATTTTTAGTTTTTGTTTTTGTTTGAAGTTTAGTGTTCTGTTTTCTTTGATTGTGTTTTCGTTTTTGTTGTTATATCCTATCCTTGTTTATATTTTCTATTACTAAGTTGTAGTGCTGGTTTTTCTTGTGATTGATTAGGTACCTTGTGTCTCTTCTGTGTATGCCAAACACTCGGTCTAGTAGCTCCCCGCTTGCTAGTCCGAGATCTGAACTTGAGCGCACTCTTAGAAGACGAATAAGGAATTTAAACATGGTGGATGGAGAACACGCAGAAATTGAGAATAATGCAGCAGCAACACCGAGCCCTCTCTGATTACCACCAGCCGGATACCGAAGGGAGGCCTTCGGCTATAGTCCTCCTAGTATTGACACCAGAGGAAGCGAGACAATGGGTTTTCAAGACTCATTTCATTACCGCAGTCCGGGACTTAGGAAAGTTCAGTGGAGCAAATCCAGATGACGCTCCGAACCACCTAAGTCTCTTCCTTGATTTTTGCAATTCTTTCGGGAAAGACGGTAAGGTAAAAGAGAGAATCCGGTTGCAGCTCTTCCCCCATTCGTTATCCGACGCCGCATCAAGATGGTTTAGAAGCTTACCACCCCAATCAATCCAAACATGGGCACAAATGGCTCAAAAGTTCCTTGCCAAATACTACCCGACTAGTAGGACGAGAACTGATTGGAGAAATTAATACATTCTACCAAGAGCCCGGAGAAACCTTGTACGATGCATGGGACCGGTTCAAGGATATGTTAATGAATTGCTCCCACCATGGGTTGGATGATCAATCGTTATGCCTATCTTTCTTTAATGGGCTTGATGATGCGAACCGTTTGCTTGTGAATTCATCCTCGGGAGGTAGCTTCATGACCAAATCCCCTGAAGAAGGAATGGCACTTCTTGAGACAATGACTAGCAACACGAGGCAATGGGCCAGAAATAAGGGAAGAACTCCAAGAGCGGCCGGTCTACTTCATATCGAACCAGCCGATCATCTTTCTGCCCAAATATCCTCACTCACAAAGATGGTGGAGAAGCTTGCTACATCCCAAAAAGAGAATGCAAAATCTGTAGCTTCATCATCTTCTACTTCAGCCACAGAGGGGTGTGCTATATGTGCGCGGTCCCCATGAGACCCATTTTTGTGAAGGAAGAAGTTACATCGAGGGACAAGAAGATGTAAACTTTGTTAGCAACCGCCCCAACTACAACTATAACAACAACAATGCCCCATGGAGAAATCATCCTAATTTCTCATGGAGGAACAACGATTCCACCCAAGGGGACCGAGTAATATTTCCAACAACTCGATGGGTTATAAACCTCAAGAGCCACACCAAGCGAACAATTCTCAAATGGGGTATAGACCTCAAGGTGGCCCGCCGGGATTTAGACCACAACAACAACACAACCACAACAACACAACAACACACAAACAACAACAACCATCCTCCTCCTCTTCTGATGGTAACTTGGCTAGAATGGAAGCCATGATGCAAAACATGCAAAATATGACGATGAACTTCATGACTACCGCCCAAACTAAGTTCACCGAGCAGGAGGCCTTCAATGCCAACCAGATGACATTTAATCAGGGCCTTAAAACTCAAATTGATCAAATCTCAGAACAACTTGCTCAGAGACAACCGGGCACGTTCCCAAGCCAAACCAAGCCTAATCCGAAAGAGCAACTCAACGCTATATTCGTAAGAGAAGATGTTGAAGAAGAGGTTAGCAAGATAAATGTGATTGAGACTTCAAAAATTCACCCTCTTCATCAAGTATGGGCTATGTCCATAGCAGCATCAAAAAGAAAGATAGCCCAACTTGAATCTTCTTCGAGAATTCATGATCATGAACTTCAAGATGAGAGGGAGCACTTGGGAAAGCTTCTTACAAACTATGCAAGAGAAAAAGCCAAGTTGGAGGATGATGAGGAAGGGATAAAAGTTGTTACCTTGAGAAGTGGGAGAAAAACACAAGAAGTCCAAGTCCCACATGAGCCAAGCAACCCAAAGGAGGGTGACGAAGAAAGGGTTGACCACCCAACGGAGGGAACTCCTCAAGACGTCCCCGCAAACCTCTCCGCACAAAACCCTCTCCATGTGAACCACCCGTACCTTTCCCCAACCGACTCAAGAAACAGAAGCTTGATGCAGAGTACGGGAAGTTTCTAGCGGTGCTTAAGCAATTGAATGTCAACATCCCTTTTGTAGACCTCATTGCCAAGATGCCGAACTATGCCAAATTCCTCAAGCATCTCATCTCCAACAAATTAAAATTGACCGAAGACGGCACCATCCAGCTCAATGAAGCTTGCTCTGCTATTCTCAAACAGCCATTACCTTCGAAATGCAGCGATCCAGGCAGCTTCACCATCCCGGTCATGATCGGTAGCACCCTTTTTCAATACTCCTTATGTGATCTAGGTGCCTCCATCAACTTGATGCCCCTTTCCACCTTCAAGCGGCTAGGTATAGGTGAATTGAAAAAGAGCAAGATGGTCCTTCAACTGGCAGATGGGTCGACGGTTTACCCAAGTGGAGTGGTTGAAGACGTTATCATCAAAGTGGAACATCTATACTTCCCATGCGATTTTGTCATTTTGGACATTGAAGAAAACTCCACTACACCCCTTATCCTTGGCCGGCCTTTCCTTGCCACTGCTGATGCTCAAATTGCTGTGGCAAGAAGGACCATCACCTTGCAAGCATATGATGAGAAGTTGGTATTCACAGCGGGGAGGTCCCCAAATAACAAGACGGCGACGGTCAAGGTTGTAGAAAAGGAGGCCCAGCCACACTCATCTTCTTCACCTCTCTTCATCACTCTACCCGAAGGGATCACCATCCAGGATGAACCACCATTAATCCTTGAAGAAGAGAAAGAGAGGGGCAGGAAGGAAAAAGGTGAACGTGCATCAAAGTGGATACCCAAAAATGTCTTCGCTTCATGCTTTGGATGTCCTCCTTACGTCCACCCTCCAGGTTTGATCTAACCCTCACAATGGTCTAGCCAAAGACCTTAAAAAGAAAGGCGGCTTTTCGGGAGGCAACCCGAATTTCTTTCTCTACCCGTTTAAGTGTTTTTACTTGTTAGTCTTTATTATTGCTTTTGTTTGTGTTTTTGGTGCTTATGTTTGGTTTTTACTGCTGTTTTGTGATTTTGAGACTTGGAGTGTGAAAGTTGATGAATTGGGGTGCAAGAAAAATGAAAATTTGGGTTTCTGTTGCGGACCGCCCCATGGACCGCCCATAAGGGGCGGTCCCTGTGCTAATTTTGAAGAAAATTTCCTCTCTGGTGCGGACCGCCGTTTCGGACCGCCCATGAGGGGCGGTCCCATATTTCACCGAAAAACCGTCTCTGTCGTAGACCGCCCATCAGGACCGCCCATTAGGGGCGGTCCCTTCATTCTTCACCGCCAATTTGTTCTTTGTCGTGGACCGCCCTTAGGGACCGCCCATGTGGGGCGGTCCATGCTCAAATTTTGAAAAAAAAACGCTCTGTTAAGGACCGCCCTTCTGGTCCGCCCCCGAGGGGCGGTCCCATAAAATTTTGAAAAAAATGGAACGCCACGTTTTCTCTTTCTTTCTTTTCTTTCCTTCTTTCTTTCTTTCCTTCCCTTCTTTCCTTTCTTCCTCGCTCGCACTCTTCTCTCTCCCTCTGCGAACTCCTCAGCGCAGCACCATCGCCACCAACCAGCCCACGCCGCCGCCCTGCCTCCGGCGCCGCCTGCTCCCGCTCCGACCGCGCACAGCCCCGCTGCGCTCCGACGTCTGCCTCGACCGGCACCAACCACCACAGCCCCCCATTCTCCACTTCAAAAACCTAAGCCCCAAATCGATTTTAGTTTCGATTTTAGCCCCAAATCATTCCTATTTTGCTCAATTAACTTCTACACAACATTAGGGTATGTGTTTCTAACTCTCATTTGTCAATGTGTGGAATTTTAGTGGAAGTTGCATTTAGGGTTACATTACATGCGGACCAAACGGGGCCTTAGGTGGTAAATTGTGAATTTTGCAAATTTGTGGATTTGGATTGTGTGAAATATTTATTTAGGGAATTTGTGTGGGTTTGGAGATTTAAAATGTTGCAATGTGGTGGTTTCAGCATGATTTTGGTCTTAATGTTTTAAATTAAATAATGCTTTGTTTAGCATTATTTGCTACAAATAAAATACATGTTATGACTTTGTTAGCCTAGTTGGGATAATGTGTGAGCTAAATTGCATCTATATGCCTAGGGTACTGCAATCATGTTGAACTTTAGAGTGGGTATATATATGTGAAAGTGGGAAAAATGTGGTGTTCCTTCATAAGCTTTAACCTTATTTGGATGCATTGGTTTACTGAGATGCGTGTTATCTGAATGACAACCTTTTGGTTGATTTGTGGAAGTTCTTAGAACCGGGGAACCATAGAAAAACGGGGAGATCATGCTGAAATTTTTGTGAATTGTTGGGTTGTTTTTGATTCTATCTTTTTCACATGCACTTTATGAATATGCTCACAAACAACCTTTGCATTTCTCTTTTCCTTATCGATCTTTAACTCTCCTTTGTTGTTTTGTTCTTTGTTTTTCTTTCCTTTTTTTTTTTTCTTTTCTTGTTTTTGGTTTCAGACCATGCAGACCTACCGCCGCGCCCGATTGATCGACGGCCTCTTCATCTCTGAAGAGGCCAAGGCTTGGTACCATCATGGGCCCCGGCGGGAGTTCATCCAGGAGCGGGACGTGGACCCGTCCATAGTCGAGGACCTTGACCTCCGGTCCCTTTTCGATTTCTTCGGATGGGGTCGATTCTTGACTATGGGTGGGGGGTTTTGCCCTACCTCGTCCGCCAGTTTTATGCCAATGCGGATCGGGAGGGCGTTTCGACGCTGGTCTCCTATGTCGGAGGTCGACGGATAGAGATCAAACAGACGCTCTTCATCGAGGCTTTGGACATCCCTCCGGAGGACTACGAGGGCGAGAGCTACCTTTCAGACGCCTACCTCCAGAGTCCACCGCCGCCACTTCCTAGACACCCTCCCGACCACGCGTCGGAAGAAGAACCAGTCGGGCACTGTCTCCCGGGTCACTATGACCCCGAACATGGTCCAGGATGCCGCTCAGCGCGTCATCCTCGCTCTCATCAGGTATAACATTCTACCAAGGGACAGTAAGGATATCAACGCCATGGACTGCTTCCTTCTTAACAGCCTCACCTCCCCGAATCCGGACCGGCCATTCTCTATATCCGCGCAGATGTTCTACCACCTCTGCCACATGGTCGAGAAGCGGGATACACAGCATCTCGGCTACCCTCACTTCCTCCACACTCAGTTCCTTGAGTGCGGAGTCGACATTGGAGCGGCGGTCCTTCAGCCCCCCATGGCTCCCATCGACCATGCTGCCCTCGGCGGATGGGGTTTCGCCGTGGTCCAGGAGGTTGGGAGAAGCTACGGCCCGCTGGCAGCGCCGAGTCCTCCTCCAGCTCTTCCACTCTTCCTCTACTGCCGCTGTCCCGCTACTAGCTCTACCACCTCCACCACCTCCCACGGTCTCCCGGGAGGAGTTCGAGGCCCACCAGCGACGCGTGGAGGAGCTGGCAGCCCAGTATGAGGAGCTGCGCCGCATGATCGAGCGAGGTGGACCACCGGCCCAGTAGTTTGTTCAGGGATTTGGCTGACTGGGGGCTCCTGATTGGAAACTTGTTATGTATTTTTGGAGATTGTGGATGTTATTGTCTTTTATCTGTTCTTACACTTTGCTCTACCGTACTTTCTCTGCTTTCAGCCTAATTTATAACTTTGTGAACCAGTTTATTGTAGGACTCACTTATGAGTCCCCTTTTGCTTTCTAACGATAGGCTTTCAGCGTATTCCTCGGAATTATGTGGCGCCTAGTTTATTTTTGTCTATGCTTTGTAGCTTCTTACACACTGCATGCAAGCCCCATTCAAAGCAGAATGCGACACGTGCAAGAGGAACTCTTGCAAAATTTTCGTAGGACACGCGCTTCAATGACCCCGGACACTCTGCAGTGTGGGGGAACACTCTGCCCACATTCACGTCTAATCAGGGGAGTACTAGTTCGCTTTATACTTACCAAATGCTTTACAACTTTATGCACTTTATGTTTCGGGCATCGAAAAGGTCTTCTGTTTATTTCCCTTTGGGTTTCGCTTTGACAAATGAGGACATTGTCCTACTCAAGTGTGGGGGAACGACCTTTTCTTTTGATGCACTTCTTTATCTCCTTATACATGTCCATTGCTGCCATGAAGAAGTTCCATTTGTATTAAGCAAGTCTTTCCATGAATGCTTCGAACTTTCCACCAAATTTTTCAAATTTTCTCTCTTGAGGAGCAATTAATTGCGGTGTTTCCATAAATCCCTTTCTTGGTGAATTTTTATTGCTTAGGGGTCCTTTCTAATCTTCTCATCTAGGGATTGCTAAGGGGTGTTTCCTCGTGGAAATTATTAAAAGGACTTGAGAGGCACCATCGGTAACCAACAAATGAGAGTTGAGTGTTCTGTAAAGCAAGGCAAAGTGCCAAAGGCACAATTCCAAATCATGTCTTCTCATCTCTTGTGCAAAAGAAAATCAAATGCAAATCTCTATTTTTCCTTTTGTTTTTCCTCAATGCCCATTCTTGAGAGAAGTTGGCCATGGTAAAAGTTCTCCAAGTCCAAAGATCTTTAAACACTTGGAAACACTCTAGATCATACCCCGAAGCTCTATATTTTTTTATTTACCCTAAGCACACCCATGTCACCATGAGAAGGTTGGTTGCACTCCTCTTGAGATTTTTCACAATTTTGCTCACCAAAGTTCAAGAATTCATCTAAATACTTGCTTGCTATAAATGTTCCTTCTTGCTATGGGTTCCTTGCAAACTTTGCTTGAGGACAAGCAAATAGATAAGTGTGGGGGAGTTGATAAGTGGTGAAATTATGTATTTATAAGGTCTTTATTTACCTTTATTTCATGCAACTATTGACTTATTTCACCACCTGATAGAGCATTTCGTTAATATAGTTGAACTCATGCAGTTTTAATTTAAATTTAGGTAAAAGCTCACTTGAGCAATGGTTTTTAGGAGACTCTCAAGACTTTGTAGCTGAGCTTCAAATGCCCCGAGGAGTGTGTCAAAGACGAGGGGTCAAACGAGTCAATTTCGGTGCAGAAAAAGCCTTTCTGGTGCGGACCGCCCCTGTGGACCGCCCCTGGGGGCGGTCCAGTCGATTTCGTAACACGGGAAACGCTTCTGGTGCGGACCGCCCCTGTGGACCGCCCCTGGGGGGCGGTCCAGCCGATTTCGGACACGGGAATTGCCTCTGGTGTGGACCGCCCCTGTGGGGCGGTCCCGACGGAAATTTGCCCAGAACGATCGTTTTAAAACGGGAAAAAAGAAGGGGTTTGAGTCATTCTTTGCATTTTACACTTCCACACACCAAGAGAAGAGAAAGAACGTGAAGAAGGAGAAATAAGAGGAGAAAGAAGAGGAAGAAGAGAAGAAGGAAGAACTCACCTTCTCCAAAGCTTCCAAGCTTCAACAATGGCTTCTTCTTACTCTTTTCTAGTTTTTCTTCCTCCTCTGCTTGAGTAGTACTCCATTGTGCTTTGGGATGGGCCTTTGAACCCAAACCCTAGATTTTGCTTGTGAATCTTCATTATGCCTTAATATAGTTGTTTCTCTCTCAATTATCATTCAATGTTCTCAAATTGATCTCTTGAGTGCATTTGTGGTGAACCCCATCTACAATTTGGTTTTGAGTTAGGGTTTGTGACCAAATTGAGAGAGAACTCTTAATTTATGCTCCTGGGATTAGTGAGTATAATTTGGAGCTTTGTTCTAGAACTTGCTTATTGCTACTTAGTGAGTTTAGTCCTAATTGATTTTGAAGGCTAAAATTAACTAAGTAAGAATTAACTCATCTTTGGTTTAGAGAGTTATTATTATTGTTCTAAAAGACAACTATGGCATAAGAAGAGTTGCTAGCATATCTAGGTAGTTTGGGGGATTGCCTAAATCCCAAAGTACTTTTCCATCCAATCCATTAAACTTTCATTTCTAGTTTATTTGTTGTTTTTGCAATTACTCAACCAACACAATCAAGCTTGCCTCTGGCTAAACCCCAATTTACTGTTTTCTTTGCAATTACTAAGTACCGAGACTAGGAAGTTAGGACCAATTTCCTTGTGGATACGACACTTGTTGTACTACACCGATTAGGTGCACTTGCCTACTCCTTGCATTACTTGTATACTTTGTTATATAGTTTTTGCACAACAATGGTCTCATTAATTTTTAATAATTAAAAAGGGCCTATTTCGGCGGTTCCTAACAAAGAACCGCCGAAATAGATCCTTTAATTAACCCCCAACCCCGATTCGAAACAATTACGATTTCATTAGGTTAATTAACCCCTCTTCTCATCGATCTCTCTGTTCCGCGGCGATTGCGACCCACCACCGCCACCACAGCCGTCGCCCGCCCTCCTCCTCCTCTCGCTGTCGCCGGTGTCGCCGCGTCGGTGGTCGTGCAAGGTTGGCGTCGCCGCCCTCATTCCGCCAGTCAACAGAGGCGAACAGAGGTGAGAGCAACCCTAACTTTGTATTTCGATTGTGTTTATTTAATTGTTAATTTGTTGTTAAAATTGATAGATTGTTGTCACATTGTGATTGTGGATGATGATATTATTGTGTGTGTGAAATCTTTGCAAGATTTGGTTGTTAAACTATTAAATTTATGTATGCACACAAGGTGTTCGACGAAATGTCCGAGTGAATTTTTGTGCTGTTTTTGGCCCTTCTTTTAAGTGTAGTTAGGTTAGCTTATCTGGGCTAGATTTATTATGCTTATAAACGTATGAATGAGTGTTGTAATATGTGCAATAAATATAAGTATAGTGATTGCGAGTAAAAGATATGTTGTTAATTAAGATGAGCATTAAGTATGAGTAGTTTTTTTCTTATATATTTAAAAGTATTGCGTGTGTGGAGAATTAGAGAAAGTGTTATGAAATGTATATGTACAGTGCAATGAAAACATGATATTAAATTAGCAACGAGTAATGATTATAGATGTGTCGCGTGTAGTATGATGTCTGGTTGTGTCATAGTATAAAATATTATTGTGTTATTTGTGTATATGACGATAAGTGAAATACAAAGATAAAAAGTTAGTTATTAGTTGTCTGTAATAGTAGGTGAAGTGAAGAATGCGTGTGTGTATGTGTTGAAAGTAGTAGCTTGTGTGAGCAAGTGAATATGAAAGTTGTAAACGCAAAGTAAAAATAATCAAATTTTGTAGTGAGTTTAGAAGAAAGAAATAGTAAAGAAGAAAGAGTGTATAAAGTAATGAGTGAGCAGAATGATGATTATAGTAGATAAAAGTAGTAAAAAAGTGTAGAAATGATAAGTAGAAAAAGTGCTAGTAAAAAAGAGTGGAAGACCCTGAAGTAGTGTAAGAAGTTAAATGCGTAGTAAAAGTGTTAGCGTAGTAATAGACAAGTGTGTGTAGGGGGTGAAAATTTCGTATGTATGCGTTAAGTTGATTTCTGTGAAGTGTTAAGTGGTAAACATTATATGTGCAGCACATGAAAGATGTAATGTAAGTGTAGAAAAAGAGTAGAACGTTTCGTAGTGTATAATTGAATAAGAGCGTGAACAAGCAGTCATAGTAGATATTGTAGTAGGTGAGGTATTAGTCGTTTTAGTAGCGGTTTGAAGTAGAGGTGTGAGAATGTATTTATATATATATGAGTATTGTATAGTCGTTAAGTTTAATATAAAATTATTCTAATTGATCTGAATGTTGTTCAATCTTTATGCGTTGCCTCTGTAGAGATTGGTGTTGCTACACAAGGCTCGCACGCCCGATTGAGAAGAGGGGCTGAAAACAATTCATTTATGAACCGGTATTTTTTTTAATTTAACTCTTCATTCTCTTCATTCTCTTCACTCACTGTAATATAATCTAACTTATTATTTTTCTCTTTTGTGTCTCTACAGATAAATACTTAGGAGCTTCTTTACCATTTGATGGTAGATTGAAATCGGAGCGGAGAGCAATTCATTTTCGAACCGGTAATATAATCTAACTTATCATTTTTATCTTTTGTACTTTGTATTGATTTCCACAAATTATTGGAATTTCGTTTGATGAATTAATAAAGTTGGTATATATTAGTTTGGTTTGTGATTGAAATTTGTGTTGTTGAATAATTGGTGAATGCTTAATAATAGATATAGTTGTGTCTTTTTTTTACTTTGTATTTGATTTCCACAAATTATTAAAATTCGGTTTGATGGATAAAGTTGGTATTAGTTTGATTTGTGATGGAAATTTTGTGTTGATGAATGGTTGGTGAATGCTTAATAATAAGCATGAGATAGGTAAAATTATGCAAAAGTCATGCCGTTTTTTTTTTAAATCTCTTCGTAATTAATATTGTTTGATGTATGTGTATATGTCTAACAATATCTAATTTTTTTATCAGGTCTCACTACATTCAAGTCCGTGAATCACCTCTCTTGTTTCCCGCCTTCTTCCATTACTGTTCCTCTTTCCTCCTCTGTGCACAAGTAACTAAACCTTATTTTTTGTTTAATAAATGCAATTATGTATTTAAATATAAGTGCTAGTACATAATTTAGCTTCATTCCCTATTTGTTGATGCATTTCTTTTTTAATTTATTTTTTGTTGCTCCCTTGCAGAGACATATCATAAGTGGTATTGCTGCATCTCTCGCACAGAAGCCTACCTCTCAGGCACCAGTCTCCCCTGTCCATAAATCCTTAAAAAACAAGTACGTATTTTAACTCTCGATTCTTTGTTAATCTCTAAACCGATTTGAACTTATACAGTGGAGAATTGAAAGTGTTGTTTTTGATGATCTGAATTTGCACTTAGTTTTCAGTTAGCTAGTAAAGAATTGATTTATTTTAATTGTTGTTGCTGCCATTGTTGGAATGTTTGTGGTTGTGATGACTTTGGTGAGTGCTGAATAATAAGCACGGGATGTGTACAATTATGCAAAGGTCATGCCGAATTTTTTTGTAGAAAAAGTATTCGTAATATTGCTTTAAACACCGGTTCTTGTTTTAGAAGTGCAACAATTTCTTAAATTAAAATGCTAGTTTATTTGTGTTTGCAACCTTAGAGTTAGGCTAGACTAATTGACAATCATCCCAGTCATGCTCCATTAAGAAATAAACATGTGCAACTTAATACAGGCCATATTCTACAAGGCTCTAACTCACACCTGTGATCTGTTGCACATGTAGTATGGAGCGTGACTGGATGTATGGTGATAGAGGCGAACATTTTGACAAAATGCTGGAAGAGTTTTGCAAAGCTGCAGTGCAACACAAAGACATGACAAAGGCGGAGAAAATTCCATGTCCTTGTGTTGATTGTGGTGTGGTTAGACATTATTCAAGCATCAACCTCGTAAAATTCCATGTGAAGACCCGTGGTTTCATGCCACATTATACAAAATGGATTTTTCATGGAGAACCTGTTGAAGATAATGGTTCGTCTTCCTACAGTCACGATCGGTCTAACTCAAGAACCGAGCAGACATTCGATACTACTAACGAGTCAGAACTCCCAAGCGCTTCCGGAGTCAATGTTGACAGTGAGTCGACTTATCATGATGAACAAATTGACGAGATGCTTGATAACGTTGAGGATAACTTTGTCGACCGGCCGGATGAGTATCAAAGGTTGTTGGACGCATCCAAAACGGCGTTGTATCCTACTTGCACTAAGTACACGAAATTGACAGCTATATTGAATTTGTTCAACCTGAAGGGAAGATATGGATTGAGTGACAAAGGTTTCACGGCATTTCTCGAGCTCATTCATGATATGCTACCGGATGAGAACGGTCTCCCTACCACCACGTATGAGGCAAAGAAATGGGTGTGTCCAATGGGAGTAGAGTACAAAAAAATTCACGCGTGTCCAAACAACTGTGTGTTGTAAAGGGGTGAATACGAACATCTAGACAATTGCCCGAAATGTTCGTTGTCCCGGTATAAGCATAAAGATGGTGACTACTCCTCCGTTCAGAAAAAAGCCCTCCAACAAAACTTGTTTGGTATTTGCCGATTATACCCCAGATTCAACGGTTGTTTGCGAATCCGAAAGATGCAAAGAACATACGATGGCATGCGGAGGGTAGAAAGAGTGATGAGAAACTAAGACATCCAGCAGATGGGACTCAGTGGAGAAACATCAATAGACGGTACAAAGAACATTTCGGACATGAAGATAGGAATCTGAGGCTTGGGTTATGTACTGATGGAATGAACCCGTACGACACATTGAGTAGTCAACACAGTACATGGCCTGTTCTGCTAGTGATCTACAATTTGCCCTCATGGTTGTGTATGAAACGAAAGTACATCATGTTATCTCTCCTGATATCTGGTCCCAAGCAGCCAGGTAATAGCATTGATGTGTACCTTGCCCCTCTGATCGACGATCTGAAGCTACTGTGGAATGAGGGGACCGTGGTATATGATGCTTATGCAAGAGATAATTTCACGCTCAAGGCTTTGTTGTTCTGTACCGTCAATGACTTCCCTGCGTATGGGAACTTGTCCGTTACACGGTTTAAGGAGCATTTGCATGTCCCATTTGCGAGGAAGACACTTGTTCGGACCGTTTAAAACAAGTGTGGGAAGATGTTTATTGTGTCATCGACGTCTTCTCCCCGAAGATCACCCTTATCGAGTACGAAGAGAATTTGTTCAATGGTCAAGCCGAAACTCGTGTGGCCCGTCTACCTCTGAGCTCTGAGGAAGTGTACGAAAAGGTTAAGGACATTGCAATGTATTTGGAAACACATCAAACCGGCGAAAAACATTTGGAAAAAAGTGTTCTATCTTTTGGGAACTACCTTATTGGCGTCATATTTCTGTGAGACACTGCTTAGAACCATCAGCACATTGTGAAGAACGTTGGGTGAGGCAGTGAGTGAGACTTTACTCAATATACCCGGCAAAACAAAAGACGGATTGAAAATCAGAAAGGACATGCAAACCATGGGTATACGAAAGGAGTTACACCCACAAGAGAACGGGAACCGAATCTACCTACCTCCTGCATGCTACACGCTCTCAAGGCTGAAAAGATTAGTTTCTGCAAATGTCTGCACTCGGTAAAAGTACCGTCTGGGTACTCTTCAAAACTGGTAGAACATTGTATCGATGAAGGATTTGAAACTTTTAGGCATGAAATCTCACGATTATCATGTACTGATGTTACATCTTCTTCCGGTTCAATTCGAGGGATATTGCCATCTGATGTCAGAAATGCTTTAACTCGGTTATGTTTCTTTTTCAAACGCTGTTTGCTCCAAGGCAATTGACGTAACGTCTCTAGATGATCTACAACGTGAAATTGTTATCACATTATGTCAACTTGAGATGTATTTCCCACCATCTTTCTTTGATACAATGGTACATCTAATTGTGCACATCGTTCGAGAGATACAGTTCTGTGGTCCGGTATACTTACGGTACATGTACCCTTTTGAACGGTACATGGGTATTCTGAAAAGTAGAATGAAGAATAGGTATCGACCAGAGGGGAGTATTGTTGAAAGCACAGTGACTGAGGAAGTCCGGAGTTTGTGACCGATTATTTGAGTGAGGCAGAGTCTATTGGTACCCAAAACCACGACACTATGGCAGGTTTAAGGGTAAAGGTGTTATTGGTAGAAAGATCGTGCAAGTTTAGCGTCTACTTATTCATCAAGCACATTTGTTTGTCTTACAACATCTTGAGGTTGTTGAACCTTATTTGGAAACCCATATGGCTTGTTTAAGGCATCAAAATCCTTTGAAAAACCACATTTGGCTGACAAAGAAACAACCGAGTTTTTTCCAATGGTTCAAAGATCATGTGTTGACATTAGCATCATCAGATCCAGAAGCTGTAAGCGAAGAGATCAGATTTTGGCAATCGGACCTGACACTAATATTACATCTTTTGAGGGGTATGATATTAGTGGTGTTACATACTACACTGCACGCCAAGATGCCAAATCGATAAACCAGAATAGTGGGGTAAAAATTGAAGCTGCTGCTGCCACTGAGTACCACAGCGGTAACCGATCTCAACCAGTTAGTAATTGGTATTATGGTGTCATCGAGGACATCTGGGAATTAGACTATGACATTGATTCCTTTCTGTTGTTCCGGTGCAAGTGGGTGGACAACCGACGCGGGTACCAAATGATGGAGGGCTTACCATGGTTGATCTTTCACGGTTACACGGTTATAATGATGATCAATTTGTTCTGGGAAAGGATTGCGAGCAAGTGTGGTATGTTGAGGATCCGAAAGACTGCAGATGGTCTGTTGTTCTTCCTGGAAGAAGGCCGGTTGTAATCGAAAATGAAAATGAGGATAACGATGAAATGGGACTGTAGAGGAAACATCCTTGTTTCCTACTGGATTACCGGATTCGATTGATGATACCGAAAACGATTTGCTCTACGCACGATCAGACCATGATGAGGGTGTTTGGGTAGAAAATATGAATGATTTATGTTTTTTGTACGTTTCAGGTAATGTTGTTAGTAGAATGTAGACTGTAATATCATCTTAACTGTTATTGTTATGCATCATAGTATTTATGTTATGAGTTTAACTGATGAAAATGCTTTATGATTTTTTTTTACAGTGGATGATCACCCTGATGACCCCATTGGACGGCTTATCTCGACTGGAGAACCTGAGCCACAGCAGAATAGACCAAGTAAGCGGGTCACAAGAGGAGGAAAGAAGAAGAAGGACCAGTTAGCAGTACACGAGACTGAGGCTGGCCCTTCACAGCAGACCGAGGAGGAGTCCGTTGTCCCACCAGAGGCGAAGAAGCAAAAGAAGAGAGGTGCTACACGTGGGCTGAAGGCTAACAAGGGCCCTCCTACAAAACCGGTGGACTTCAATCAGTTCAACCAACCCCATGGAAATGGAAGAATGACTTCACCGCTTACGGTAGCCATTTGGTGAAGTCATATTGCAACATAAACCACAACTGGAAGCAAGTGCCTCAATCATTGAAGGATACTATGTTTCAAGCGTCTTCAGGTAAATCTCTACATTATTACTATGATCTTTTGTGAAATAATAGAACATTTATGTTTACTTTACTAACTGAATGATCTGTACGTAGTCTCGTTTCTCTCCTTCTCGTGGATCCCGCACTTAAAAAGGATGTGCTATCAGCGATGTCGAAACAGTTCCGGGACCACAAGAATAAGTTGGCTGACAAGTTCATCTACAAGATGCCTACTCCAGAAGATCCAGATGATCCAGATCATGGTGGAGACGGTGAGAGACCACCATGGGAGGTTTACGAAGGCATAACAGAAGAGCAATGGGTAGAATTTGTTGAGAGGCGTCACACACCGGAGTTCCAGGTGCACTTTATTGTCATACATACATAAATTAATCTTAATTTCTTATGTTTTTTTGTGTTCAATTTCACTTAACATGATCCCATTAATTTATGCAGGCTCTCCGTGCGAAACAACAAGCAAATGCTAAGAAGAATCTGTACCCTCACCACTTAGGTGGAAAAAGTATTGCTCAAAGGGTACCAGAATGGGAGCAAAAGGGATATCTGCCCACGATGGCTCATTGGATGCTAGTGCAGAAGAATGAAAGTGTGGGAGTTAAGCCACATTCCAAAGAACTCTACTCCCGAAATCCTCAATACGATGAAGCCACGAGAGCAATTATTGCTCAAATGGTAAGTGATATCATTTCATTTTCAGTCAAACTGTTCATTTCCTTTGTATATGAACTTATGTTAAACTAATAACTGTATTTGTGTGTTATATTAGGGTGAATTAAGCTCTCAGCTCACCCAGGGCACCTGGACCTCACAGAGGAATGATGATCCTCTTACACGCGCTCTTGGTAAGAAGGATCATCCAGGTCGTGCCATTGGGTTTGGTGGGCACGTTGGTATCCGCCAGGCATTTGGCGCACCCGGGTCCAGAATCAGCCAGGGACAGTCGATTAGCTACGAGGAGCACCTGAGAGCGTTGGCTGAGATGGAGCAGAGGATTACTCAGAACGTCGACGAGAGGATCGCTCAGCTATATCAAGGATTCAGCCACACAGCAGCATGAAAGCAAGAGGTTTCTCGACCACCAGTTGATCAGTCACCCATTCAGCAGCAGAATGCACCGGTAGTGAGAAGTAGTGTCCACTCGGCTGATCCGTTTCCCTATGCATCTCTACAGGTTAGACTAACATTTAATTGAGTACATGACGATTATGATTTTTCACTTGATCACTAATATCATCATAGAAGAATTCACATTTTTATCTAAACAAGTTCCACATAACACTCAGGCACCCACTGAGTGTCATCTGTTTTTTACAAATTGGAGTAGAAGAGGTCATGTTGCATGGGGAAAACTTTTCCCCTCTCGTCCAAGTGATATTGTGCACGGTGAACCACTCCGACATTACCATGCACGAGTGCTTCTAGACGAATTTTTGCAGAGCATGCTGACGTCGGTTTACCGGTGCCGATCCCACAAAGACCTACCGTGCGTTCTGCACAAACTGCGACAGTGCAGTGGCCTGCACGATTGGTCAGACTCCCTGGGCAGGTATTACTCTTAACCGTTGCTATAAAAACTATTGGTGTACCACCTTGCATCCATATACTTAATTAGACTAATATCATAGGATATGAGCCGACCGAAGACTGATAAGAGAAAAGGAAAAAGAATTGCCACACCTGTGCAATCAAAGGCATCCACAATTTTGTGCTTAGACCTGCTTTGGTGGAGAAGAGAATATTGGCCGGCTTGTCGATAATATGCAGATTTTTCATTCCTCGTTGTTGCTGCTACCACCTGATTCTGATTCCCTCACTGTGGAAGATCCTGAGCGGATATTTCACTATATAGTTCAAGGAGAAAATATACATCGATTTGGGATGTATATGTCTGACTTCGAGGAGTGCTTCAGGAGGGATTGGTTGAATGTGTCGATTATCAAGTCGGCCGCCATGTGAGTGACTTCTACCTTTATATTTTGAATTCATTAATTGGTGATGAATTAGATGTTTGAATAAAAAGTTAATGACTAATGATATTGCCTCATAGGTGGGTGCATGATAAGGTGATCAATGTCTATGAAGATCGAAGATTTGGATTCCTGTGTCCTGCTATGTGCAGTGAAGTCCAGATGACAAGTGATCCGCAAGGCCTTATGCAATATATGACGAATGCCCTCTTTGAATGTTCTAACAAGTCATTTATTATGCTGCCATATCATTCAAGGTATGATATTTGACTATTTCTCTTAGTATTATCTAAAACATATAGTTTTTTGTTAGTTGCTTAATGATTTCAAACACATTGTGTAATTTGTGGACAGTCGACATTGGTCTTTGTTTGTGCTGGTGATGTCGAAGCACCCACGAATCTTGAATTTGACTCACTTGGTACGGGTGCCAAGAGACCGAAGATCTCCACCGCAATACTGGGGTAATTAGTTTGTTATCGTAAACAACAATTATTATTACTTAACATTAACTGTTTCATAACTTGCTACTGATGCTTAAAACTATATATATTGCTGATGTATATAGTTCCATGAGAGCTGCATTATCTCTCCAGGGTAACAATGAAGAGTAACATCCCTTGGAACACTGTCAAGGTACTCTATTAATTGATAATTTGTGTGATAATGTTTAAACTTGTTTATAACTGTCAATATGTGCGTTTGTATAGTGTCCGTGTGCAGCCTGGGGGTTCAGAATGTGGATACTATGTCATGAGATTCATGAGTGACATAGTAGGAGCGGCAAACCTTTTACCAGAGCACTCGTTAGACAAGGTAACATTCTTTGAAAGTTTTAGTTATGCTCTTTACATGTTGTTAGACTTGTACATTTTAGATTAATGTTCATTTTTTTTCAAGGCTTACGAAGAAGTGTTCAAAGGTGGTCAGTATGATAATGCTCAAATTGTTGAGATGCTTGAGGAATGGTCGGTGTTCGTCTGCACAAGTTTAATGAATTGATGATCATGAAGATATTTTGTGAACTTTTTTAGTATGTAAATGTAACTTTGTACACTTGTGGATGGTGTAATGGTAGATTTGAATTGTATTGGTGTTTTTTATTTGTAATGAAAGTGTGAATTGCATTGGTTTTTGTAAACTCTCAAGTTGTGGTGGGTCGTTGGTATTATTGGGAGCTTTTATAACTTTTTAAATGTGTGCTGGAGCTCGCTGTATGGATGAAGCTTTATTACAGGTCTGATTGAACCAAATGTGGTGAATATATATATATATATATATATATAAGTTGGGATGGAAAAAAACAAATAAAAATAAACCCCTATCTCGGCGGTTCTTAGGGAACACCGCCGAGATAGGCCCCTGGGATTGACCGATGGAGAGATTGACCATGGGTCTATCTCGGCGGTTCTTAGAGAACAACCGCCGAGATAGACCTATGGTCAATCTCCCCATCGGTCAATCCTAGGGGCCTATCTCGGCGGTTGTTCCCTAAGAACCGCCGAGATAGGTACATCTAGTTCGGCGGTGCTCATTTTCGGCAGTTAACAACCGCCGAAATAGGCCCATTGTAACCGCCGAAATAGACGTTTTTTGTACTAGTGCACAGAGGAGGAAAGTGCAACAGTAATGGAAGAAGGCGGGAAACAAGAGAGGTGATTCACGGACTTGAATGTAGTGAGACCTGATAAAAAAAATTAGATATTGTTAGACATATACACATACATCAAACAATATTAATTACGAAGAGATTTTGTTAAAAAAATCGGCATGACTTTTGCATAATTTTACCTATCCCATGCTTATTATTAAGCATTCACCAACCATTCATCAACACAAATTTCCATCACAAATCAAACTAATACCAAATTTATCCATCAAACCAAATTTTAAAATTTATGGAAATCAAATACAAAGTAAAAAAAAAAGAAAAAGATAAGTTAGATTGTATTACCGGTTCTTCCAACTCCGCTTTCAATCTACCGTGCAATGACTGAGGAGAGTTTCTTAACTACTTCTCTGTAGACAGAATAGAAACTCATTATTTTACGTATGATAATTGTTTGTAATTAGGATTGCAAAATTACATATAATGAGCTTAAAAGATGAAAATGTAGGTTGAGTATATTACAGGTTCACAAATGAAATGTATTCAGCCCCGTACGACTTCAATATGGTGAACCCATTTAGTGATTTCCCTCTACAAGGACACAACCATGCTTATTATTAAGCATTCACCAATCATTCAACAACACAAATTTCTATCATAAAACAAACTAATATATACCAAATCTATTCATCAAACCAAATTCCAATAATTTGTGGAAATCAAATACAAAGTACAAAAGAGAAATGATAAGTTAGATTATATTACCGGTTCGTAAATGAATTGTTCTCCGCTCCGCTTTCAATCTACCATGAAATGGTTAAGAAGCTTCTTAAGTATTTATCTGTAGAGACACAAATACATATAGACACAAGAGAAACTCAGTAGTTGTGTTTGTTCCTTATATGCAGTTAGGTTGCAAATTTACAGTGAGTGAAGAGAATGAAGAGTTAAGTTAAAAAAAAATTTCCGGTTCCTAAATGAATTGTTTTCAGCCCCTCTTCTCAATTGGGCGTGCGAGACGCATGTAGCAGTACCAATCTCTACAGAGGCAACGCAGACGCAAAATAAATATGAATTGAGGGCACAAAACTATATTGCTTACAATGTTTATAATTAGCTTATAATTATAAGCACAAATAATGCTCAAACATTGTTCCACCCCGTATAAAAGCATAATAAATCTAGCCCAAATAAGCTAACCTAACTATACTTAAAAGAAGGGCCAAAAACAGCAAAAAAATTCACTCGGACATTTCGTCAAACATCTTGTGTGCATACATAAAATTAATTAGTTTAACAACCAAATCTTGCAAAGATTTCACACACACAATAAATATCAGCATCCACAATCACAATGTGACAACAATCTATCAATTTTAACAACACATTAACAATTATTTAAGCAAAACCGAAACTAAAAAGTTGGGGTTTTTATTTACCTTTGGCGCGTCTGTTGCTGGGCGGGAGGAGGGCGGCGACGACCACCGACGTGACAACCACCGACGGCGGCGACGTCCGGCGAAGGCGGGAGGAGGAGGAGGGCGGGCGACGGCCTTGTGGTGGTGGTAGCGTCGGGGTGTAGCAAATCGCCGAGGAGAACAGAGAGAAGAGGGGTTAATTAGGTTAATGAAATCGTAACAGCGTCGGGGCGGGCTGGGGGGCTATTTTAACGGATCTATTTCGGCGGTTCTTTGTTAGGAACCGCCGAAATAGACCCTCTGTAATAATAAAAAAAATAAAAAGACCTATTTCGGCGGTTCCTAATAAAGAACCGCCGAAATAGATGATTAAATTAAAAAAGAAAAGAAAAATAGAAACACCTATTTCGGCGGTTTCGTGTAAGGAACCACTGAAATAGGTCTCTTTATTTTTTTTATTATTACATAGGGCCTATTTCAGCGGTTCATATCTAGGAACCGCCGAAATAGGTGCCTTCTTTTCAGACTACATACATCTTGGGCCCCTATTTCGACTGTTTTATCTACAACCGCCAAAATAGGGGCACCGAAATAGGCGTTTTTTGTACTAGTGGAAACTCAAGGCTTTCAGATTCACCTTTTCATCTTCGGGGTTCTTGTGTTTCCCGGTCTTAGAGCATTTGGAGCTGCTTTGACTTTCCTTCTGGGTTCTTGTGTTTCCCGATTTCGGAGTGGCTTTGACATGCCTTCGGGGTTCTTGTGTTTCCTGTTCTTGGAGCTGCTTTGATTTAAGCTTTGGAATCCTGGATTACTTTGCAACCGTTTGCGGATCTTCATTTTGTTTGTAGTAGGGTAGATTCCTTTCCGGACTTGGGGGTGTCCTCACCAGAGAGTTGAGCTCATCGCTTCCTTTGGTCATCGGGGTACGTAATCATCATGAGCTGGATTTGTGTGGAGTTTTAATGATAAAAAAGAGGATATAGGTGAAAGGCTAAACGGGGTGTCTAAGGTTCAACTTCCGGGATTTTGCAAGATATTTGGCCTTGTGGTGGTTTTTCCCTAGGTGCTTCTTCATTCCTGACAATCAAGTATATTTTAGTTACTTTTCTTGGGTCTTAGTATAAATCGGCATGTAACCTCCTTCAACCAAAGTTATGTTGTCAAATCCTTATATTTTCATGTGGCCTCTCCAAATGCATTGTAACACCCCATCCAAAGCCAATCGTGGTTATCGCAAAACTGAACACTTAATCGAATTCGTCGCAGCGGAAATAACAAACACCTGGACCTTGCCACGGTCTGATCGTTAGAATATACCGGCCTTATCAATTACAACACTTATCCAAAATCAACAACCAACTAAAACATCACCATCCAAAATACCACCAACCAACCGAGTATAGGTATCTAAGTCATATTTACAAACTTACATCAGTCTCAATATATAACAGACGGATGCACAAGCGCAACCCGTACTCAAAATGAACAACCCACCCTAGGTCTAACCGCTCCTACTCTCGTGGTGCGTCCTCATGGGCCTCTTACCTACAAGTGTAAAAACAGCCCCCAAAGGGGGTCAGCACGAATGCTGGTACTCCCTCTCATGGCCCCCAAGCTAACGGGGCTACGACGACTAATTGTCGATAGCATGGAAATTGATTACATACACAAGCATGATATGAAGTGCAATAACAATAATCCACAGATGAACATGCATAGTTCACAAATAATGAACGACTCAAGCGTTCCCTTATCAAGCGGGTTAGTAACCCCCTCCTTAGTTCTGATTTCCTTAACCTCAGTTCCTTATCTTACCTCAATCTTAACCTTAACTTATTCTCAGTATACAAACCGTTCCTGGAAGGATTGGTTGTAGCTTAATCTCAAACCTGGGATTTAGGTGATCCCACCGCACCATCTTAATGCCACCTACCCTGGACGGGAGTCCAGCGTAGCTGAGCCGGCAACCGGCCCTAGGCTACAAGTCCGAAGACAAGTCCTTAAGCGGAGGGCGGATCTGATTCAGATACCGTCCCCCTTTCCTTAGCATGCATGACCGGAGTCAGTCCCAAGTTTCCTCACTCAAGTTCTAGTTAGAAGAAATCTTAAACACCATGTGCTAGTTAAGCCTTAACGGGCATTAACCAACAATCACCAATACTTAACTCTTATTCTTAACTCAGTAAGTACTAAACTTGGTTAGTAACAATCTCAAGTCTCGTGGGTTAGTGCAAAGAAAACACATACACAACGAGAACAATTATAACCGGTTGCATGCTTTATCTTGTCTTAGTCATAGCAATTAAACAAATAGCACACAAGCCGAGGGACACCTCGTTAGCAAGCAGGTCACAAGAAAGATTGTACCGTTCACCGTCGATCGTCGTTTGTTTAACCTTCTCCGGGGTCCCAATTCACAAACCTAAAACATTGATTCATTTTTAGGCCATTAGTTATTTGCACCTTACTTAACTCACTTAGTCCCTAAAGATTCCCATTGAATATCCTCTTAAGTCCTTACCACTTATCCTTATAACTTAACTTTTAACATTAAGGTTCTTACTTAACTTAACTTAATCCCTTAAGTTCTTAGGGTCCTAATCATTACCACCCTACCATAGGTATACCTTATTACCAATTATCATCCTTAGAATCCAAAATTTCTTTTTTTTTTAGTGTTAAAGGTCGTCCGACCCACCGTCCGACCCACCCTCTGGGTCGGACCCTTCCAGTAACTTTCAAGTTTGAAAAACTCTACATGTCCGACCCATGTCCGACCCAACCAACTGGGTCGGACCATTCCAGAAATTTTCCGTCTTCTAAACCTCCCATGTCCGACCCAACCAACTGGGTCGGACCATTCCAGAAACTTAACCGCCCTCAAAAACACACCCGTCTGACCCATGTCCGACCCAAGTCCTCTGGGTCGGACCATTCGAGAACCTTTCCCTGGCGTTTAACAGAGGCCGTCCGACCCAAACTTGGGTCGGACCCCTGGGTCGGACGCCTCCAGAACATGCCCAAACATTGTCAAATCTTCACTAAATTTTTCCTCAAGCCTTCTAATGTGTTCTAACATCATTTAGACCCTTAAACCCACCTTAGATCATCCTCCAAGCTCATTAAAACAACCTCCAAAGATCATCCCAATCCTTTACACAATTCTTACAACAACTACTAACACTTAACATTTATTTCTTTCCTACATTTCAACATCCCTTTCACCTAGCACTTCTACTAGCCAAAAGTTCCCTCCTTATGAACTTGACCACACCATATACACCACTTGCATCTCTCTTACACTTTCCAAGGTTTTCCTTAAATTCTAAACTCTAGTTTCTATCTAAATCATCTCAAAGTTTCACACTCAATCACATCAAACTTACCAAGGTTTCCTAGCTTCTTTTATCAACATTTACCTAAGTCCTAAATACCCAAATACACTCTTTTGATTCCTAAATCCTTCATAGTGATGTCTAAGCCATTATAAGTCATTAAAATACCTTAATCTCACCCTTTTTCATCAAGACAACCTCTAGAACTTCCTAGTACTTCCTTAGTCATTAAATCCCCTTAGAACATCTTAAACACTTAAGTTCTCCTTTAAATTTTTCCATGGGTTCTCTAGTATATAGTACATCCTAACACTTGGTTTTTCTCCATCAACCAACCATATCACTCAAATTCTCATCACAACACCTTAACACACTATTTACACCAAAACTACACCACATCATCATATAGTGCATAAACTTAAATGCTTGGCACTTAGGCCCTTAAATGACAATAATCTTAACCACTGAATTTCCACATATATTTGCCTTTAACCTGCGAATACACACAACAAGGCTCCCATTGAAATAAAATGCTTCTTGTAATTCACCTTGATATTCTTAAACTATCTCTTTTTCCTCATTTGCTCCTTAGTCACAAGTTCACAATCATGATCATTGTTTCTCCTAGGTCATATATAGCCCTTTTCTAATGTAAACTCTACACTAAACTCATCACATATCTAAATCCCATTCCCTTAAACAATAAAACACCTTAAGGTAAGTAATTTACCTTGTTCTTTTACAAGCTTTACAAACTTTCTTCCTTAGGTTTTTCCTTGCTCAATCTCGGTCACCAATATATATCTCCTTGCCAATGTTCTAACCAATATCCAATGACTCCAATGAGTAGTAGATAATACATTAACCCTAAGGAACAAACCCTAGGTTAAAAATGTGCTTTAAGGTATTAAGGTGATTGTTTTACCTTGGTTTCTCAAGACAAGCTTGGATATGAAGCAAGAAGGACCTCCTCAATCCTTTGAAGAGTAGAAAGCAAGCTAGAACAAGGCATTAAAATGAAGCCTCATGAGCATGTATTTTCGGTCAAGAAGAAAAGTGATGGAAACCTAGATTTTCTTACACTTTCTTTACCTTAAGAGAATGGAGAAGCCAATGGAGTCTCCAAACTTGAATTTCCTCCTCTAATGGTGGTTTGGCTTGGCACCAAATCAAAGCTCTTGAAGTTTTGAAAAGATAGAAAGAGAGAACTTGAGCTAACTAAGAGGAATATGTAATTTGTTTTGGTTTTGGAGCTAAAATGAGTAAGTAGTGTATAAAGGAAGGTGGAGCTAGCATGGGGTTGTTCTTCACGTTAATGGAGAAGGGAGAGAGCAGCTCAAAACCGTGGGAACAAGAGAGAATAAAGAGGTGAGGAGAGAGGTGAGTAAAATGAGATATTTATCTTATAAAGTAAATAGTAGTTTTGCTTTATAGTTATTTATTTACTTAATGACTAATAAAGGTGGTGACTCACCTTGTAAAAACCGGCCCCCATTAAGTAACAAGGGGTACTTAAGTCTTTGTTGACCAAATATCTCACTTATATTGACTTATGTTATAAACTAGCTTAATTAAATTACTATTCACAAAACAAGGCACATTGTTGTGAAATTTTTGATTTCCCATTGATATAGACCTCCAAATGTGATACTATATAGTACACATGTTAATTAAAGAGTAATGATGGACATTTAGCCATTCAAAACTCATTTACAAGACAATTTTTCAAAATTGTGCTTTAAGACTCCTTAAAGCACATTTTGTGTTTTAACTTGTTTTCAAGCTTGGTTTTCTTTGGTAATTGATTTAAAATGACCATTAGGATATTAATAAGGTCTTAGGACGATATTTGGGTACTCTCCCAAGTCTCTCCAAGCTTAGAGCACGTTTTTGCTTAAACTGCTCTTTTGGTGTTTCCTTATGTTTTCTTTGATTAAAATGTTTCTTAATGTTTCTAAGGCATTATTTAGCCTCCTTATACTTAGTTTATCTTTTAAACACCATATCTAAGTTTGGGGTATTTCAATCTACCCCCCTTAAAAGAACTTTGTCCCCAAAGTTCACATATATGCTTAACCATTCACGGTACTCAATTCCCTTAATCTTAACACCACATCTTATATTCACATTCACACACCTCAAGACTCAAAGGTCAATCTCAAATACAATACATAAGTATTATACATAACTCAAACTTAACACCAAAGTGTAGCAACTTACACAAATTCACATCTTAAATAACCAAACAAACGACAACAAGTTTGTTTCCTAACTCAAAAGCGAGGAAGCTCTACCCCCCTTAAAAAGGGGTACGCCCCGTACCCTATACAGACGATCTAGTCAGTAAACAAAGAAGGGTACTTCGCCCTCATCTTATCCTCTAATTCCCACGTGGCCTCTTCGACATCCTGGTTAGACCAGAGAACCTTCACCAGTCGCACTGACTTGTGGCAAGTGTCCCTAGTCTTACTGTCCAAGATTCTCTGAGGAGTCTCCACGGATCTCATATTCGGTTCTAATGTCAACCTCTCAGGTTCTAACACATGGGAGGGGTGGTGCATGTATTTCTTTAGCTGTGAAACATGAAAAACATCATGCACTTTACCCAGTTCAGCAGGTAAACTCAACCTGTAAGCAACCGGGCCCACCCGCTCCGTAATCTCATAAGGACCAACAAACTTCGGGCTTAATTTGCCCTTCTGCCCAAACCTGAATACACCCTTCATCGGTGAAACTCACAGAAATACCTGGTCGCCCACTGCGAACTCCAGGTCCCGTCGTCGAACATCAGCATACGACTTCTGCCTATCTTGAGCAGCTTTCATGTTCTCCCTGATTTGCTGAACTTCAGCCTTAACTTGTTCTAAATACTCTGGTCCTATAATGACCGTCTCACTCGACTCATCCCAGCAGAGCGGTGTACGACATGGTCTACCGTACAACGCTTGAAAAGGTGCCATCTTGATCGAAGCGTGATAGCTGTTGTTGTATGAAAACTCGATCAGATGTAGTCTGTCAATCCAACTGCCCTGGAAGTCTAAGGCACATGCCCTCAGCATGTCCTCGAGTGTCTGAATCGTACGCTCAGTCTGACCATCTGTCTGAGGATGGAACGCGGTACTCAGCTTGAGTTCTGTACCCAACGCTTCTCTGGTAGCTCTCCAGTACCTCGAAAGGAATCTGGTATCTCTATCTGACACTATGGTCTTCGGTATACCATGATGTCTCATGATTTCTTTTTCAAACAACTCAGCTAATTTGGTCACCTTCCAAGTATCCCTCATCGGTATGAATCGGGCTACTTTGGTAAGGCGATCCACCACCACCCATATCATGTTGAGACCTCCCCTAGCAGGTGGGAGTCCAACTTCAAAGTTCATGGAGATATCATGGAACTTCCACTCCGGAACTGGCATCGACTGTACCATTCCGCCCGGTCGTCGTGCTCGAATTTTACCTTCTGGCATGTGAGACACTCAAGACGAACTCGGTAACATCTGTCTTCATCCCCGACCACCAGAAGTATCTCTTCATGTCTTTATACATTTTAGAGGCTCCCGGATGGATGGAAACTGAAGAACAGTGTGATTCCCTAAGTATACGGTCTTTCAGATCCGTGTTGCCCGTGGTATGCATAACCGGCCCTTAAGTCTGATCAGATCATCATCATGAAGTCTGAAGTCGTATTTCTGACTCTCAAAGGTACCATCTGTCAGCTTCTGTCTGACCTCTCTCATGTACTCATCTGTCCTCTAAGCCTCTCGCACCTCATCAACCAAGCTGGAAAAGAAACTAGCGAATGGAGTGAGTGTGCTCGACGGCTCAGGGCGTCTGCTACAACATTGGCCTTTCCCTCTTTGTATTGGAGGTCAATGTCATAGTCTTTCAGAAACTCTAACCATCTCCTGTAGAAGATTCAACTCCTTCTGAGTGAATATGTATCTCAAACTCTTATGATCGGTGTAGATCGTCACACTAACCCCGTATAAGTAGTGGCGCCATATCTTCAAAGCGAAGACTACAGCTCCCAGCTCCAAATCATGTGTGGGGTAGTTCTCCTCATGTTTCTTCAACTGGCGTGAGGCATATGCCACCACCTTGCCATGTTGCATGAGCACGCAACCCAGCCCTCTGCCGGATGCATCACAATAAACCTCAAAGCCCTCTGTACCGTCTGGAATGGTTAGAACCGGTGCAGTGGTCAGTGAGTCCTTCAAGCTCTGAAATGATCTCTCACAGTCAACCGTCCATAAGAACGGTGCATCTTTCTTCATCAGACTGGTCATCGGTTTCGTGACCTTGCTGAAATCCCTAACAAGCCTCGTGTAATAACCTGCCAGACCGAGAAAGCTCCGGATGTCGGTAACAGTCTTCGGTCTTGGCCAAGTACGCACGACATCAATCTTTGCTAGATCCACTGAGATCCCAGCATCTGAGATGACATGACCTAGGAAAGAGACCTGGTCAAGCCAAAACTCACATTTGGAGAACTTAGCATATAGCTGGTTCTCCCTTAATATTTCCAATACTCTCCTCAGATGTTCCTCATGTTCAACCTTAGATTTCGAGTATATCAAATGTCATCAATAAACACCACAACCGACTTGTCCAGCTGCTCCCGGAACAAGCGGTTCATCAGATCCATAAACTTCACCGGTGCGTTCGACAATCCGAACGGCATCACTGTAAACTCATAGTGGCCGTATCGTGTCCGGAATGCCGTCTTCTCAATGTCTCCCTCCTTAATGGCTATCTGATGATACCCCGATCTGAGATCAATCTTGGAGAACCAGATGCTCCCTTCAACTGATCGAACAGATCGTCAATGCAGGGTAGTGGGTACTTATTCTTCACTGTCACTGCATTCAGCTCTCTGTAGTCGATGCAGAGGCGGAGACTACCATCCTTCTTCTTCACGAAGAGGACTGGCGCTCCCCATGGTGACACACTTGGTCTTATAAATCCCTTATCTAACAAATCTTTCAATTGCTCCTTTAACTCAGTCATTTCTGCCGGAGCCATACGGTATGGTGCCTTGGCTATCGGTCCGTACCAGGTAGCAGCTCGATGGTGAACTCTACATCCGAGTGGGTGGCATGCCGGGCAGTTCCCGTGGAAACAAGTCGGGGAACTCCGACACTACCGGTAAGTCGGGGTCGAACTCGGGGTCTCTCTCTATGTCCTATACATAGCAGAGGTACACTTCTTCCTTTCTCCTCAATTCCTTATACATGCCATGGCGGTGATGATCTTAGTCGAAGGCTCTCTGGGCCTCTGGCGGTATGATATTGTTACCCCAGACGGACTCCTGAGCAGCAGTCTATGCTCGGCGCAGATGATACGTCCCTTGTGCCGCTCCAACCAGTTCATCCCGAAGATAACATCAAATCCCAGCTCACTGAACTCAATAAACTGACTGGAAAGTCTTCTCCCTTAATTCTGACAGTGGCTCCTCGGTAGTAACGAGTGCAACGAACCTTCTCCTTAGACGGGAGCGTAACCGTGAAGTCGGGTAGCTCATCAGCGTCTAGCCCCAACCTGCTCGCGAATGATGCCGAGACAAAGGTATGCGAGGCCCCTGAGTCGAGAGAACTGTTGCCTCAATCCCATTAATCGGAAAGGTGCGGTGAGGATAGTACCGCTAGCATCGGCCTGTGCCTCTGTAAGTATACTTAGTGCACCTTCCGTACGAGTCCATAACCTAATTGTGTTCACAAGCTTCATGAGTATTGATGGTATAACAAGAGTCGTAACAATTTATATGAACAACACTGTTATTTTATTCATAACCATCCTGTTACAACATGTGCCTTAATCTTACATCTCATTCCTCATCTCATTCTAACATTACATGGCTAATTTTATCTAAAGGTTAGGTTTAATCTCCCAGGTCTCATATGCGTCGCATTGATTACTGCGACGGTGTGTATTCAACTTGATCCTCTAATCCCATGGTATAACATCCTTGATTCTCCTCCCATAATTAATACATCTCCAGACTTAAGTACCAACTTATTTGCACGGTCCGCACGCTTCTGCTCGCCGTATAAAAACTCTGCATCATCCCCAATGGACCAACACTACGGGTATCCCTCTTTCGAGAGACTCCGCTGTCTCGTCCTTATCCTGGTGTAGTCCAAGTCGCCCATCCTTCTCGTAGAAGTTCACAATGCAAATGTCTGCTTGTATGTTTGGAATCGGTTCAGCTTCCAACTGCTGAGTGATCTCCACGACTTGTGTAATAACTGGATGGAACTCTTCGGGTATTCCTGGTGGTGAGACTCCATCTTGCATCCTCGTGGTTTGGTAGTTCTTGGCATACGGATTCCAATCCTTGCCTAAGCTCATCATTTTTAATTTCATCCTTGCTCCCCCTGGGTACTCCGGTGTGTAAAAACCTCCCGGTCCCATTTCCTAGTTGACTGCATTTCCTGATGATGGCTATTTGCGCTTCGGGTGTCAGGTATCCCCTTAATAAGATCATACCTGGGCGGATAACCTAACATTGTTCGGTTAGAAAGTCTATGGTTCCGATGTCGGTGTGCTCAGGGTTAGGTGTAAATGGTATTGGATAGCAGATGTTGAAGCTTCCTAAAGTGGTAGTAGGTTATATCTTACTTAAGTTCTAATCTCATCTATTCTTACTTAACTCATTTATTCACCAAACATGCATGATAATGCGGTAAGCAGGTAGTTTTTATCACTAAATGGTTACAGCGGTACCTGCCTCGATGAGGGTTCAGGCTCATCGTCCCGGTCCACCATGTGTAGTGTGGGTCCCGACTTCTGGGTCACTCGTGGGTTCTTGTTTGCAGCTGCTGCACCTTCCTCTGCCGTCAGATCCAGCCCCTGATCGGTCTTGCCCTTGCCCCTGTATTGGGCCTATAGGCTCTGCTAGCAGGGTTCCGGTAGCACTCATATGCTCGGTGTCCATACACCCCACAAAAGTTGCACTCCACCTTATTCCCCTTACAATCGAGCCCGGGGTGGTCCTTGTGATACCACCTACAGAATGTAGCGTCGCTGGTAGCCACCACCGGCTCCCTTCTCAGTCTCAGTCCTGATCATTTATAATATCAATACTCATATCTCAAATGGTTACTAATTGTTTTCTTAACTCATTCAATACCAATCCCTTACCCTTTGGCGCCCTAGAGCGCAGGGGTGTAGCTGCGTAAGCATACGTCAACTTCAATGGCTCTTCCGGAGCCTTCTCCTTTTCCTCCTTCCCCCTTGGGTTCTGATTTTTCTGGGCCTGGGGCTGGTACTTCTGTTTCTTGTACCCTCCTTGCCCTTGACTCTCCGAGCTCTTACCAGCATTCTTCCTCTTAGCATTATCCTCGTCCCTCAGTTGGACGGTTATCTCAACCTTAGCAGCGGCATGATAGCACTCCTGCTTTCCACAATATTAGTCACTCTTATTTTCCATAATCCAAATCTTACTCATTACTTACTCAAATCTCATCCATTCTTATTACCTGCAAGGTAGTGTAACTCGTCGGCCCCATGCCGTAGCGGAGTCGATGGCTAAGCCCGCCGTAGAAGCGGTCCACCAGGATCTGGTCTGAATACCCAAGACTTGGCAGAAGACGGAGCAAGGCGGTGAACTCTGAGTAATACTCGTCCACCGTCATCTTGTCGGTCTGCTTAAGCGCATCCAACTGCAAGCGCTTCTTTGTCTGGACATGGGCGGGGTAGTACTTTGCTCGTAGCAAGGCGGTGTACTGCTCCCAGCCGAACTCTGGATTGGCCACATGCTCGGCCCTCACCAGCTTCCACCAATCGCCTGCCGCCCCCTTCAGATAGAAAACAGCCAGACGGACCTTGATCCCAGCAGGGACATCAAGGGTTTCAGAGGCGGTCTCCAGCTCGGAGATGTACGCCTCAAGCTTGGCGGGATCAGTCTCCCCCTTAAAGTGTGCGGGTCGAAGGTCTGCAAGACTCTTCACCCAATTTGGTTCCCTGGGTTGTGGCGGTGGAGGTGGTGCACCCACACCAGGCTGATAGCCCATATGCCCTAAGGCGGCAGCTACGATCTCTGCGATCGTCTGCCCCTCTGGTATCTCAGTCTCGTCGCCTCGACCACGACCTCGGCTTCTTCTTACTGACATCTGAACAAGCATAGCTCACATTAGTTTCGTATCCACCACTGTTTCGGTTAACGAATTTATAACGTCCGTAGACGGTAAAGACGATCCACACTTATTAGTGGTCATCTGACTCTACTCACTCTAACTTCTCACACCCTTAACCCATCACTTATTCCTTAGCTTATATCCTAACTCGGTGGTTTCTTATGTCCGGTATTTCTTGATGAGAGCGTAACTACGCTCTGATACCACTTTTTGTAACACCCCATCCAAAGCCAATCGTGGTTATCGTAAAACTGAACACTTAATCGAATTCGTCGCAGCGGAAATAACAAACACCTGGACCTTGCCACGGTTTGATCGTTAGAATATACCGGCCTTAACAATTACAACACTTATCCAAAATCAACAACCAACTAAAACATCACCATCCAAAATACCACCAACCAACCGAGTATAGGTATCTAAGTCATATTTACAAACTTACATCAGTCTCAATATATAACAGACGGATGCACAAGCGCAACCCTTACTCAAAATGAACAACCCACCCTAGGTCTAACCGCTCCTACTCTCGTGGTGCGTCCTCATGGGCCTCTTACCTGCAAGTGTAAAAACAGCCCCCAAAGGGGGTCAGCACGAATGCTGGTACTCCCTCTCATGACCCCCAAGCTAACGGGGCTACGACGACTAATTGTCGATAGCATGGAAATTGATTACATACACAAGCATGATATGAAGTGCAATAACAATAATCCACATATGAACATGCATAGTTCACAAACAATGAACGACTCAAGTGTTCCCTTATCAAGCGGGTTAGTGACCCCCTCCTTAGTTCTGATTTCCTTAACCTTAGTTCCTTATCTTACCTCAATCTTAACCTTAACTTATTCTCAGTATACAAACCGTTCCTGGAAGGGATTGGTTGTAGCTTAATCTCAAACCTGGGATTTAGGTGATCCCACTGCACCATCTTAATGCCACCTACCCTGGACGGGAGTCCAGCGTAGCTGAGCCGGCAACCGGCCCTAGGCTACAAGTCCGAAGACAAGTCCTTAAGCGGAGGGCGGATTTGATTCAGATACCGTCCCCCTTTCCTTAGCATGCATGACCGGAGTCAGTCCCGGGTTTCCTCACTCAAGTTCCAGTTAGAAGAAATCTTAAACACCATGTGCTAGTTAAGCCTTAACGGGCATTAACCAACAATCACCAATACTTAACTCTTATTCTTAACTCAGTAAGTACTAAACTTGGTTAGTAACAATCTTAAGTCTCGTGGGTTAGTGCAAAGAAAACACATACACAACAAGAACAATTATAACCGGTTGCATGCTTTATCTTGTCTTAGTCATAGCAATTAAACAGATAGCACACAAGCCGAGGGACACCTCGTTAGCAAGCAGGTCACAAGAAAGATTGTACCGTTCACCGTCGATCGTCGTTTGTTTAACCTTCTCCGGGGTCCCAATTCACAAACCTAAAACATTGATTCATTTTTAGGCCATTAGTTATTTGCACCTTACTTAACTCACTTAGTCCCTAAAGATTCCCATTGAGTATCCTCTTAAGTCCTTACCACTTATCCTTATAACTTAACTTTTAACATTAAGGTTCTTACTTAACTTAACTTAATCCCTTAAGTTCTTAGGGTCCTAATCATTACCACCCTATCATAGGTATACCTTATTACCAATTATCATCCTTAGAATCCAAAATTTCTTTTTTTTTTAGTGTTAAGGGTCGTCCGACCCACCATCCGACCCACCCTCTGGGTCGGACCCTTCCAGTAACTTTCGAGTTTGAAAAACTCTACATGTCCGACCCACGTCCGACCCAACCAACTGGGTCGGACCATTCCAGAAATTTTCCGTCTTCTAAACCTCCCATGTCCGACCCATGTCTAACCCAACCAACAGGGTCGGACCATTCCAGAAACTTAGCCGCCCTCAAAAACACACCCGTCCGACCCATGTCCGACCCAAGTCCTCTGGGTCGGACCATTCCAGAACCTTTCCCTGGCGTTTAACAGAGGCCGTCCGACCTAAACTTGGGTCGGACCCCTGGGTCGGACGCCTCCAGAACATGCCCAAACATTGTCAAATCTTCACTAAATTTTTCCTCAAGCCTTCCAATGTGTTCTAACATCATTTAGACCCTTAAACCCACCTTAGATCATCCTCCAAGCTCATTAATACAACCTCCAAAGATCATCCCAATCCTTTACACAATTCTTACAAAACTACTAACACAACATTTATTCTTTCCTACATTTCAACATCCCTTTCACCTAGCACTTCTACTAGCCAAAAGTTCCCTCCTTATGAACTTGACCACACCATATACACCACTTGCATCTCTCTTACACTTTCCAAGGTTTTCCTTAAATTCTAAACTCTAGTTTCTATCTAAATCATCTCAAAGTTTCACACTCAGTCACATCAAACTTACCAAGGTTTCCTAGCTTCTTTTATCAACATTTACCTAAGTCCTAAATACCCAAATACATTTTGATTCCTAAATCCTTCATAGTGATGTCTAAGCCACTATAAGTCATTAAAATACCTTAATCTCACCCTTTTTCATCAAGACAACCTCTAGAACTTCCTAGTACTTCCTTAGTCATTAAATCCCCTTAGAACATCTTAAACACTTAAGTTATCCTTTAAATTTTTGCCATGGGTTCTCTAGTATAGTACATCCTAACACTTGGTTTTTCTCCATCAACCAACCAATATCACTCAAATTCTCATCAACACCTTAACACACAATTTACACCAAAACTACACCACATCATCATATAGTGCATAAACTTAAATGCTTGGCACTTAGGCCCTTAAATGACAATAATCTTAACCACTGAATTTCCACATATATTTGCCTTTAACCTGCGAATACACACAACAAGGCTCCCATTGAAATAAAATGCTTCTTGTAATTCACCTTGATATTCTTAAACTATCTCTTTTTCCTCATTTGCTCCTTAGTCACAAGTTCACAATCATGATCATTGTTTCTCCTAGGTCATATATAGCCCTTTTCTAATGTAAACTCTACACTAAACTCATCACATATCTAAATCCCATTCCCTTAAACAATAAAACACCTTAAGGTAAGTAATTTACCTTGTTCTTTTACAAGCTTTACAAACTTTCTTCCTTAGGTTTTTCCTTGCTCAATCTCGGTCACCAATATATATCTCCTTGCCAATGTTCTAACCAATATCCAATGACTCTAATGAGTACTAGATAATACATTAACCCTAAGGAACAAACCCTAGGTTAAAAATGTGCTTTAAGGTATTAAGGTGATTGTTTTACCTTGGTTTCTCAAGACAAGCTTGGATATGAAGCAAGAAGGACCTCCTCAATCCTTTGAAGAGTAGAAAGCAAGCTAGAACAAGGCATTAAAATGAAGCCTCATGAGCATGTATTTTCGGTCAAGAAGAGAAAAGTGATGGAAACCTAGATTTTCTTACACTTTCTTTACCTTAAGAGAATGGAGAAGCCAATGGAGTCTCCAAACTTGAATTTCCTCCTCTAATGGTGGTTTGGCTTGGCACCAAATCAAAGCTCTTGAAGTTTTGGAAAGATAGAAAGAGAGAGCTTGAGCTAACTAAGAGGAATATGTAATTTGTTTTGGTTTTGGAGCTAAAATGAGTAAGTAGTGTACAAAGGAAGGTGGAGCTAGCATGGGGTTGTTCTTCACGTTAATGGAGAAGGGAGAGAGCAGCTCAAAACCGTGGGAACAAGAGAGAATAAAGAGGTGAGGAGAGAGGTGAGTAAAATGAGATATCTATCTTATAAAGTAAATAGTAGTTTTGCTTTATAGTTATTTATTTACTTAATGACTAATAAAGGTGGTGACTCACCTTGTAAAAACCGTCCCCCATTAAGTAACAAGGGGTACTTAAGTCTTTGATGACCAAATATCTCACTTATATTGACTTATGTTATAAACTAGCTTAATTAAATTACTATTCACAAAACAAGGCACATTGTTGTGAAATTTTTGATTTCCCATTGATATAGACCTCCAATTGTGATACTATATAGTACACATGTTAATTAAAGAGTAATGATGGACATTTAGCCATTCAAAACTCATTTACAAGACAATTTTTCAAAATTGTGCTTTAAGACTCCTTAAAGCACATTTTGTGTTTTAACTTGTTTTCAAGCTTGGTTTTCTTTGGTAATTGATTTAAAATTACCATTAGGATATTAATAAGGTCTTAGGACAATATTTGGGTACTCTCCCAAGTCTCTCCAAGCTTAGAGCACGTTTTTGCTTAAACTGCTCTTTTGGTGTTTCTTTATGTTTTCTTTGATTAGAAATGTTTCTTAATGTTTCTAAGGCATTATTTAGCCTCCTTATAACTTAGTTTATCTTTAAAACACCATATCTAAGTTTGGGGTATTTCATGCATAAAGACGATACACTTGACTCTCAATGGTTTTTACCTCTTTTGAATGCTCTTCATTTTTTCTCTTCAAAAGATTTATCCAAATTTTTGATAAGGAAACCGAAAATGCTCATCCTTAACCAGATTGCCCCAGTATTGCATCGAGGCTTGCAAGGAAGTGATTATGTGGTTCTTAGTCTTATTGGCCTTGATATTGACTGCCACTTCATTATAATGCTACTTATCTTTCAGGAAACAAAATTCAAGCATTGGCGCTCTTTGCTCAGAAAATGACATTTCACAAGCCTTTCTCTTGAAGGATATCCATTAAGCAAACATACACACAAGAAAATAGAGAAACTTCACTGAGACCTAACATAATGCTAAATTCCCAAAACAAAATGATGAGTGCGTACACATGAAATGTGAGGACAAACACAACATATTTCCTCTAGAGGTCACGATTAACAAAATCATTTTTAGGCATAAAACTTTTTGAGCTGATCCAAATTAATCACCCCCGAGAGTTCTTCACCTGTACTTGCTAGAGCCAATTTGACTGCTCCGTATGGAAACACCTGCTTTACCAAGTATGGCCTTGACCACTTTGGCTTGAATTTCCCTTTCGGACCTAAAGCATTTTCCCTTACTTGCTTTAGGACTAAGTCTCCCTCCTAGATACCCCGCTGCCTAACATTTTTGTCAAAAATCCATGCCATTTTCTTTTGATACGAATGGATGTGCTCCAAAGCTTGGAGACGTTTCTTATCCAAGAAAGCCAAGTTACCCAAACTTTGTTGCTCCCATTCAGGCTGTTCTATTTGCAATTCATTCATAACCCTGAGGGATCTTATCTTTAACTCAACCGGAAGCTTCAGCGCCATAAACCAAAGAGAAAGGAGTAACTCTTGTTGCAGATTTAGCTGGTGTTCGATATCCCCTCAAGACTAGAGGTAATTTGGAAGACCAATCACGGTAAGTTTCAACCATCTTAGCCAAAATTTTCTTAATGACTTTGCCAGCTCCTTTGAATGCTTCATTTGCCCGAGGGCGAAACGAAGAAGAATGATGGTGTCGGATTCCATACTTCCGCAGTAATTGCTCAGTTTCTCCTTTGAAATGGATGCCATTATTAGAGATAATTTCAAATGGTACCCCATATCTGTAGATGATTTCATTTTCAATGAAATGCGCTGCTTGTTTGGCTCCCAGTTTAGAAAAAGATCTAGCTTCGATCCATTTTCCAAAATAGTCAACAACCACTAGAATGTAGTGATGACCGTTGGAAGCCTTAGGATGAATTTCCCCAATAATATATATTCCCCATGAGGCGAACGGCCATGGTGATGCCATGTGGTTAAGAGGTAGGGCTGGTAGGTGCTTTTGATTTGCCTATAACTAACATTTTTCACATCTCTTGACATACTCTTGGCAGTCATTTTCCATGGTGGTCCAATAGTATCCATGCCTTAGGATTTTGCTAGACAAGGTGTGAACACTCATGTGGGTGCCGTATATTCCTATGTGTACCTGTGCCATGACAATTTCAGCTTCCCTCTCCATCAGACACATATGATATGTTTCAAATGGCATTTTCTTGTATAGCTTTCCCACAATGACACTGTAGCTAAGGGACATCCTTCTAATAGCCTTTCGGTTTTGCTTACTACAATCTTTAGGATACGTTCCCTCCTCAACAAATTCGTGAATATTTTGGAACCATGCCTTCTTATTGAGTGTCAATACATTCACATGAAATGAAGGCCAATATATGGCAATGATTTGAAGGGAGGACATAGAGAGCAGTATCTGGAATTTCAAATGTCGAGACTAAAGAAGCGAGAGAGTCAGTGAACATGTTTTGAGACTTGGGCACGTGAGTGAAGTTGATGCATTTGAAGAACTTCTCTACTTAGGCCAAATAATGGAGGTAAGTTACCAGCTTGTAATCTCGAACTTCCCCGTCACCATTGACATGTGAGATACCCAGGAAAGAATCACCAAATATCTTGGACACCGATGTCCAGGGCCATTTCCAATCCTAAGATGCAAGCCCATACTCAGCCACATTATTGATGACTGGGTATTCAAGCTTGATTGTTGAGGGGAGTCACAAGCCTTCGGGAGAAATAAGAAGGAAACCCACACCATAACCATTCCTATTTGAAGCCATATTGAAATACAACATCCAAGAACAGCCATGATGGCTCATCTGGGAAATCCTCGTTTTCAAATGCCTCTTCCGATACTGGATTCTCGGGTAAGTGCTCCACTATGACTGAACCCTTGATAGCTCTCTGGATACGGAAACTAATGTCAAACTCTGACAGTAGCAGTGATCAACGGGACAACCTGCCATTTTGCACGGGTTGTTCCAGCATGTACTTGATAGGTTCCATGCTAGAAATGAGGTGGATTTCATTCCCTAATAGGTAATGTTTGAGCTTCTTTTTGGCCCACACTAATGCGGCGCAAGTTTCATAAATCTTTGAATATCTCGTTTCGTCATCCACCCATTTTTTGCCCAGGTAATATTGGCGGATAGCCTTGATTCTGAGCCAATATAGCACCCATGAAGAACTCATGCGCTTTCACATACAAAATTAAAGGTTCTCCCTTCACTACCTTGGCCCAAAGCCTCAAGCACTCTCCGGATGTACCCATACCCGTTTGATGAAACTTTTATAGTGAGGTCATGCATTTTTGTTTATTTCTTTATTTATTTGCTTTTGTACTTTTTAACCCTTTTATTTACATGCTATTCTTTGATCAGTAAATGATAGATGGGTCATGTTTTATTCTTGATTTCTTGGAGTCTTATTCTCGGATCACCAAAGATACCTTATTCTGGTCTAGAAAAGTCAATAGATTGTCTTCCCTTCATCCATTGGCTAGTTTAGCACACCACCCTATAAAAGAAAACTTCCTAAAGGATGTCATCCGTTACTGGGATTCAATAGAGCGTGTCTTTAGACTTGGGATAATGAACTGACTTTGATACCTGAAGAATTTGATGCACTCTAAGGAATGAGTACCTCAGGAAACCTTGTTGATCCAATGTTAATTCCTTCTAGGATCGAGTCCCATTCTCATCTTTTAGGTCTAGCTCCGACTCAGATCTTAGAAATTGTGGGTGCCCAAGGTTTATCCCTTACAATCTTTTTAAGTTTCATTTATCTAGCTCCTCTAATGATTATAAAAGAAAATTTCTAGATCTAGCCCTTATGGCACTCTATCTCTTTAGAACACTGTTCATGTATGTGCACCTTAACGTGTTTCTTTTGTTATCTCAAATGACCGGACCGGACTTGAGATAACAAAGGAAACACGTTGGGGTGCTTATACATGAACAATGTTCTAAAGAGAAAGAGTGCCATAAAGGCTAAATCTAGAAAGTTTCTTTTGCAATAATCAGAGAAGATAGAAAAAATGATACTTGAAAAAGTTGTGAGGGATAAACCTTGGGCACCCACAATTTCTAAGAGCTAAAATGGAGCTAGACCAAAAAGATGAGAATGAGACTCGATCCTAGGAGGATTTAACATTGGAACAACAGGTTTACTAAGGTACTCAATCCTAATAGTCCATCAAATTCTTCAAGTATCAAAGTCAGTCCATTATCCCCAAATCTAAAGACATGCTCTATTGAATCCCAGTAGCAAATGACGACCTTAAGGAAATTTTATGTTATAGGGTGGTGTGTTAAACTAGCCAATGGATGAAGGGCTGACAATCTATTGACTTTTCTAGACTAGAATAAGGTATCTTTGGAGATTCGAGAATAAGACTCCAAGAAATCAGGAATAAAGCATGACCTAGGCCATCATTTGTTCATCAAAGAATAGCATGTAAATAAATAGCTTAAAAAGTACGAAAAGCAAATAAAGAAAGAAAAAAAAAAAACATAAAATGCATGACCTCACTATTAGAGTTTTATCAAACGGGTATGGGTACATCCGGAGAGTGTTTGGGGCTTTTGGCCCAGGTAGTGTAGGGATGAGGCTTGCACTTCATCCTCTTCATTTTCCCCACCTTTACGCATCACCGCGGGTGTACGTCTCAGGACGGGTGATATCTTGGCATGACCGATATATGGTTTTCAGTACGAATACTGAACTCGTACGCTCAGTCGTGTTTTCACTTCGCACAGTCGGAATTTTAAAAAACTTTACGATCTTGCCCCTGCTTTAATATCTTTCAGAATTTACTATATTTACCCACAATTTGTGACATATTACAAGGTGACCCCAAATTTCATTACGCACAGTCGGAATTCCAATACGCTCAGTCGGAAAATGACCAATATAGGGGCTAATGTAGGTAAAATTTATTAAAAATGGTTTGAAAAAAGCTAAGAAGGATTCCGAAGTGAGTATTATATAAAAATATATATCATAAAAATTATCAGCAAAGTATACCATGACAAAGTAGACGAAAAGACGAACGCGTCGGCGTAAACGGATCAAAAAACGGAGCTATAACGAAGAAGATATGGCGATTTTAAGACCGGAACCCGGCGCAGGCGCCGGTAAAGAAGGGACGGCGCCGGCGCCGGTAACGAGGACCGCGCGCGGCGCGCGTCATTCGTTACCGACGCCGGCGCCCGCCCTTCTTTACCGGCGCCTGCGCCGGGTTCCGATCTTAAAATTGTCATATCTTCTTCGTTATAGCTCCGTTTTTCGATCCGTTTGCGCCGACACGTTCGTCTTTTCGTCTACTTTGTCATGGTATACTTTGCTGATAATTTTTATGATATATGTATTATTTATTCGTAAGCACAACATTAACTATCATCGACGTCTTGTTCGAAATTGCCCATCAACCATTAATTTCATGTCCGTTGAAGAAGAATCTATTTGAAATTCATTGAAATTGTCTATCATTTCCACTAATTTCATGTCCATTGACGAAGAATCTATTTGAAATTATCAAAATTTCCTATCAATATCAATATTAACTATCATTGACTTCTTATTCCATAGTAAAACAATCAAGCATGTTCTATTCTAATTAGCAGATGAATTGGACACCAATCTAAATAGTTAGATGTATCGACATTAACTATCATCGACGTCTTGTTCGAACTTACCTATCAATTCCACTAAATTCATGTCCATTAAAAAAGAATTTATTTGACAATCATCAAAATTATCTACCTTTTCCCCCAATTTCATGTCCATTGAGAAGAATCTGTGTGAAATTATCAAAATTTCTTATCAATATTGACATTAACTATCATTGGCTTCTTATTCGATAGTAAAACAATCAACCCTATTCTATTTTAATTACCAGACAAATTGGACACCGATCTAAATAGTTAGATGTATCGACATTAACTATCATCGACGTCTAATTCGAAATTTCCTATCAATTTCACTAATTTCATGTCCATTGAAGAATAATCTATTTGAAATTCATCGAATTGTCTATCATTTCCCTCAATTTCACGTCCACTGAAGATGAGTCTCTTTGAAATTATCAATATTGCCTATCAATATCGACATTAACTATCACTGACTTCTTATTCGATAGTAAAACAATCAAACCTGTTCTATTCTAATTAGCAGATGAATTGGACACTGATCTAAATAGTTAGATGTATTGACATTAACTATCATCGAAGTCTTATTTGAAATTGCCTATCAATTCCACTAATTTCATGTCCGTTGAAGAATAATCTATTTGAAATTCATTAAAATTGTCTATCAGTTCCCTCTATTTCACGTCTATTGAAGAAGAATCTATTTTAAAATCATCAAATTTGTCTATCATTTCCACTAATTTCATGTCTGTTCAAGAAGAATCTATTTGAATGTCATTGAAATTGTCTATTTCCACTAATTTCATGAACGTAGAAGAAGAATCTAATTGAAAGTCATCGAAATTGTATATCATTTCCAATAATTTCTTCTTCAATGGGCATGAAATTAATGGAAATGATAGACAATTTAGATGTTTATCATAAATTCTTCTTCAACGGACGTGAAATTAGTGGAAATGATAGACAATTTAGAAATTTTTTAGATAGATTCCTTTTTCAATGGACATGATATTTGTGGAATTGATCGAAAATTTCAAACAAGACGTCGATGATAGTTAATGTCGATACATCTAACTATTTAGATTGGTGTTTTATTCGTCTGCTAATTAGAATAGAACAGGCTTGTTTGTTTTACTAACGAAAGAAGTCAATGATAGTTGATGTCGATATTGATAGGTAATAATGATAATTTCAAATAGACTCATCTTCAATGGACGTGAAATTGAGGGAAATGATAGACAATTCGATGAATTTCAAATAGATTATTCTTCAACGGACATGAAATTAGTGGAATTGATAGGAAATTTCAAATAAGACGTCGATGATAGTTAATGTCGATACATCTAACTATTTAGATTGGTGTCCAATTCATCTGCTAATTAGAATAGAACATGCTTGATTGTTTTACTATTGAATAAGAAGTCAATGATAGTTAATGTCGATATTGATAGGCAATACTGATAATTTTAATAGATTCTTCTTCAATGGAAGTGAAATTGAGGGAAATGATAGACAATTTCGATGAATTTCAAATAGATTATTCTTTAATTGACATGATATTAGTGGAATTAATAGGCAAGTTCAAACAAGACGTCGATGATAGTTAATGTCGATACATCTAACTATTTAGATCGGTGTCCAATTCATCTGCTAATTAGAATAGAACAGGTTTGATTGTTTTACTATCGAATAAGAAGTCAGTGATAGTTAATGTCGATATTGATAGGCAATATTGATAATTTCAAAGAGACTCATCTCCAATGGACGTGAAATTGAGGGAAATGATAGACAATTTCGATGAATTTCAAATAGATTATTTTTCAACGGACATCAAATTAGTGGAATTGATAGGCAATTTCAAATAAGACATCGGTGATAGTTAATGTCGATACATCTAACTATTTAGATTGGTGTCCAATTTGTCTGGTAATTAAATTAGAACACGCTTGATTATTTTACTATCGAGTAAGAAGTCAATGATAGTTAATGTCAATATTGATAGGCAATTTTGATAATTTCACACAGATTCTTCTTCAATGGACGTGAAATTGAGGGAAATGATAGACAATTTCAATGAATTTGAAATAAATTCTTCTTTAATGGACATGAATTTAGTGGAATTGATCGGTAAGTTCGAACAAGACGTTGATGATAGTTAATGTTGATACATCTAACTATTTAGATCAGTGTCCAATTCGTCTGTTAATTAGAATAGAACATCCTTGATTGTTTTACTATCGAATAAGAAGTCAATGATAGTTAATATTGATATTGATAGGAAATTTTGATAATTTCAAATAGATTCTTCATCAATGGACGTGAAATTGGTGGAAATGATAGACAATTTCAATGAATTTCAAATAGATTCTTCTTCAACTGACATGAAGTTAGTTGTTGATTGGCAATTTCGAACAAGACGTCTATGATAGTTAATGTTGTGCTTAATAAGAAATAATACATATATCATAAAAATTATCAGCAAAGTATACCATGACAAAGTAGACGAAAAGACGAACGCGTCGGCGCAAACAGATCGAAAAACGGAGCTATAACGAAGAAGATATGACGATTTTAAGACCGGAACCCGGCGCAGGCGCCGGTAAAGAAGGGCGGCGCCGCGCCGCGCGCGGTCCTCGTTACCGGCGCCGGCGCCGTCCCTTCTTTACCGGCGCCTGCGCCGGGTTCCGGTCTTAAAATCGTCATATCTTCTTCATTATAGCTCCGTTTTTCGATCCGTTTGCGCCGACGCGTTCGTCTTTTCGTCTACTTTGTCATGGTATACTTTAATGATAATTTTTGATGATATTTTTTTACTTATATAAGTACTTCGGAATCCTTCTTTACTTTTTCGAACCATTTTTAATAAATTTTGCCTGCATTAGCCCCTAAATTGGTCATTTTCTGACTGAACGTATTGGAATTCCGATTGTGCGTAATGAAATTTGGGGTCACCTCGTAATATGTCACAAATTATGGGTAAATATAGTAATTTCTGAAAGATATTAAAACAGGGGCAAAATGGTCATTTTCCGACTGTGCGAAGTGAAAACACGACTGAACGTATTGACCCTCTACGAATATGTTCAGAGAGGTGCTTGGGGCTTTAGACCCGGATAGTGAAGATATGGGGTTTGCACGTCATCCTCCTCAATTGCCCCACTTTTACACATCACCTTACGGTGTGTGTCTTAGAACATGTCATGAACTTGACATAAAATATTTAGAGTTATGAATCAAAATCTTATATAAAATTTTTAATCCATCATTACCTAGTAGATTGTATGCGACACAGTTATTAATTAACGTGTCTTTCCTAATTACTTAATCACGCCAAAAAAAAAAGAAAAGAAAAGGCAGCCAGCATTCAGTTTACGTTCCATTCTATCATTCCCACGCATGACACATCATAATTCACCATCATGCCTTTACACACCATTAACATGAATGAACTGATATGAAGATATATTCCGTTCTCAAGCTCGACTTCTGACAAAATAGCAAACAAACAACAAAGACGGAGTGAACGGTATACCTGTATCTCTTCACCTCTTTGTTTCAAGAAAAAAAAAAAAAAAAACTCGTTGATACTGGCGGGTCAATGATACAGTACGGCCAACCGGAGTTTCACGGCATGATGGAGGGAGCGTTCCAACTCGAACTTCTCGTTCCTAACGAAAACAGTACTGGAGCGAAGCAATTCCTTGCCACAAACACCGATCGTCTACACCTTTCTTTCTGGTTGTTTGTTTGACTCCCGGGCAGTAACGAGTTGTGGAACTTCGCGCTGGGAGATTAACTACGGCACCGTGAGGCTAGGCGGTGTAGTAGTAGATGACGATGCAAATGCAGGGCACTGGACTTGGCTCTGGTGTTTGTTAAGTGGGTAGCCATCGAAAATGAAGGCCTTTCAGAGTGACTTGCTAGTTCAAGATTATCACCAAATAAATAATAAAAGAAAAGATAACAACTAGAATCAAAACAATCAATAGTTAGAGATTAATAAGGGATGAAAAAAAAATGAGGAATAAAGAAAATTAGAATATTAAGAGTTTTGAATTTTTTTTTTTTTGATTTTTTTTTTTTTTGTTGCATAACCGTGCTTAAATACGGATTAAATTCTAGAAGTGTTGGGAGTCCCGGTCATTTTTTTAAATTCTTATATAAGTTTTTTTAGATAAGTTTGGCTTTCGCCTTGTATTGATGATAACAAAGATAATGAGATAACAAAACTTAAGATGAGGTAGGTGTTTGTATGGGCCTCATTAAAACCCCCAGATGCAAAACCCTACGAGAAAAAACATGAGGAGGGAAAAAGAGTACCCCACGCTTACAGTAAGAATAACAACTCGTAAGTAGCGTAAATTACAACAAAAAACTAGATGCTGGTCTATTCCCCTGTTATAGCAGTTGCCGCATTCTCCATCTGCCCTTACCTCCCTGTTCCCACGTATCAGTTTCTATCCTGGAATGAGACTCGTGCCTTCTTTTGTGCATAGGATATTGATGCATAATACACAACAGGCGTTGTAGTTTCTAGTGACTGGCTCTATTACACACGGCTATACTGAACCACGCTTCACCACCGGTCCAAGTGCCGCACCGGTTCCAATTTTCCGCATTCACCACCTAGAGTCAATATTGTTTCTGTAGATTAACCCATCTTCCTAATCCCTGAAACTCACAGCAAGTATTACTCCCAAGCCCATCACAGTAACAGGACCAGAATTGGGAGAGAGTCGACAGCAGTTCAGAGGAAGAGTAGGTCTTCCTTAAGAGAGCCCGCTTCCATGAAACGTGCATTCGGTATTGGTATCTCCGGCCACCACGTTCTTGTCCACCTCCATACTCCCAATTTCACCCCTGTTACAACCTTCCCCACCGAGAACTCCTCCTCTCTAAATACTTTGTTGTTTCTTGCCGTCCAAATCTGCCACATCCCATAGTACAGAGTTGATCGCCAGATTTTCTTTGCCTTACTCCTCATGGGCTTCCTCAACCAGTCCTGAAAGATATCCGGTACAGCTTCTTTGAACACAAAACCAGTGTTCCACCAGGACAGCAATAAACACCATACCTTCGCTGACTCTCGACAGAAAAAAATAACATGCTCTAACGTTTCCATCGATCCGACGCATAGTGGGCATCTGCTTTGCGCTAACGACACTAGGTCCCTCTCGAACAGCATGTCTCGGGTGGTCAGTTTCCCGAATACCATAAACCACACCAACATTTCCACCTTTGGTTCTGCGTTGTTTTTCCAAACTTCATCCGCTCCAGGAGCATGCAAATACTGCTGCGCATCTGATGATTGTTGCTGCCAAGTGAGGATCTCCTGGTAGATCTCTCTTACTGTGAACCTCTCCCCTTCAGTACCCCACCTGCTATCATCTTCTTGATCGGAGCTTGGCACATTACCTTCTAGCAGGTTTTGCATCTGTTGCAACAATCCTTCTTCGAAAGCATATAGTCTTCTCCTCCAATTAAACTCCCATGACCACCCGCTTTCCGCCCATCTGCCCATCTCCCCTACTTTAGCTTGTTTCTGTTCAGACACCTGATATAACCTTGGAAAGGCTTCTTTTAATGGCCTTCTATCTGTCCAAGCATCGTACCAAAAATCAATCTTCCTACCGTCACCAAGGCTAATGTTTATCTTTCTGGACAGCACCTCATTTACCTTCGGGTGACCTTCTATAGCAGCAATTATCGAAGCCCATATACCTTTCAGCTTAAGCTCGGGCCACTGAGTGTTACCCCCATACACCTTATTTTCCAGATCGTATATGGAGCATATTGTCCGTTTCCATAAGGCTGTAGATTTCCTGGAGAAATGCCACCTCCATTTTGCTAAGAAGCTTAGGTTTTTTGCCCTTAGATCAGCGATTCCAATTCCCCCTAACTGTTTTGGTCTTGCTAGCTTCTTCCAGGCCACTAGTACCAGGGTTCTGTCCCTATACTTTCCCTAGAAGAATCTTCTTTGGATTGAAATCAGCTCCTCTTGGACTTTTGCTGGCACCACAAACAAACTAGCGTAGTAAAGTGGAATAGAGTCTAAAACTGACCGAATTAGGACTGTTCTTCCTGCTTTGGACAGGCTAGAGGCTTTCCATCTTGCTAGTCTGTTCTCCACCCTCTCAATCACTGGTTTCCATGTTTTTATTCTTCTCAGGTTAGCCCCGAGAGGACACCCCAGGTATGTAGTGGGAAGTTTCCCTATCCGGCATCCCAAAGTTTCAGCTACCATTCTTTCCTCGTCTGTATTTGTATTGATACAGAAGGCGATGGATTTCTCCAGATTAATGCTCAGACCACTCATGTCAGCGAAAGCAATGAGAATCCTCCTCAGACCGGTGAGTTCCTCTTTTGAAGCTTCACAAAACAGTAGTGTGTCATCTGCATATTGGAGGTGTGTTAGCCTGACTTCCCTAGAGCCAATCAGCAGCCCAGAAAATCTATGGTTTTCCACAGCCTTCTTGATCAGCATGTGCAAAGCTTCAGCAACAATCACAAACAAGAAAGGAGACAGCGGGTCTCCTTGACGGAGGCCTTTCTTGGGCTTGAATGGTTTGGTGGGTGAACCGTTGACCAGGATGGAGATTCTTACTGTTGTCACACACTCCATGATCCATTTTCTCCATTTATCCCCAAAACCAAAGCGATGTAGCATCTTGTCTAGGAATACTCACGCGACACAGTCATACGCTTTCTTAAAATCCACTTTGAACAACACTCCTTTTTTCTTTTTTGATTTTAGCCATAGGACTGCTTCATTTGCAATCAATGGTCCTTCTAGGATATTTCTTCCTTCTACAAAAGCTGATTGTGTTTCCCTAATGATCTTCGGTAGTATTTTGGTGATTCTTATGGCTAAGACTTTGGATATTGTTTTATAAAGGCATCCGATCATGCTTATCGGGCGAAAATCGTCTAAGCTCCTTGCATCCATCTTTTTTGGAATCAGCACAATCCATGTTGTATTTAACCCGTTACCCAACTTTCCATGCACGAAGAAATCTCTCACGTCTCTACCAAAGTCTGCCCCGATTATTCCCCACATCTTTTTAATGAACTTCATGTTATAGCCATCATAGCCGGGGGCCTTTGTCCCGTCACATTTTAATACCGCCTCTCGGATTTCTCTCAGCGATGGCACTCTTTCTAGTTCAGCTGCTTCACTAGCTAAAAGGCGGTTAAATGTACCTGCAGGAGGACCCACCACCGATGCCACATTTGCGTCGTATGAGGACTTAAAGAAATCTCTGATGTGCTCTTTAATCTGACCAGGATCTTCAATGACTTGATCTCCAACTACCAGCGCCGGAATGAGTTTTTTCTTCCTCTGTAAAGTGGCTCTTCGGTGAAAGAAATTGGTGTTGCTATCTAGTTTCTTAATGATTCTTTCTCTAGATAATTGTCTCCAGTGTATCTCTTCCCTTCGGGTCAAGGTATCCAGTAACCCCCTCTATGATTGTAAATTCCTTATTTTGTGACAATAACCCCTTCTATTCATTTGTTGAATAATTTTATGCTTATAAGTGGCGACTTCCCTCAACATTTCTTCCCAAGATAATACTTTTAATTAATTAAATTATTCATGTAACAAATATTGTAATATTCATGTAAAATAAGAATTACTAAAAGTCTAAATATCTATACAAACAAGACATCACCACGATGAGCATAACAAAACATCTACTCCTTATTCACTATGTATGTATTTGTGACCAACTATAAGGTTGGTAACATTTACATTCTTAAGTGTATATGTATTATTTACTAATGCATTTAATATAATACATCAATAAACATAACAAAACACCTAGTGGAGAATCACTTGATACGTGTATCATAACCGACTACAATGCTAGCTAGCCATATTTGCATTCATAAACTTGTAGGTATTGCATGTTGTAAAACTATAAAAAACATTAATAGTAATATTTGTGTATTGTTAAACATATATGTCAATGATTGTGAGTAATCCTCAATTTGCGGCAACATCCCCTTCTATTTATTCTTTAAATATTGTTACGCTTAATAAGTGGTAACTTCCCTCAACATTTATTCAAAAAATATTACTATTAATTAATAAATAAGTCAAGTAAGATTTCAGGAATTACCAAAACCCTAAACATCTCAAAAAACAAGACGCCACAATGAGAATAATAAAACACCTAGTGATTATTTACAATGTACATGTTTATAAACCAACTATAAGGTTGGTAACATTTGTTTTCTTAGGTATTGTTTACTATCACACTGAAATAATACACCACAATGAACATAACCAAACACCTAATACGGATTCACTAGTATAAAAATGGTGTTTTTCTGCGTCCCTATTTCTGCAGAAATAGAGCGCTTTCTGAAAATGACCAAACCCTATTTCGGCGGTTCTTATGTCAAAACCGCCGAAATAGGTCTTTTCTATTTTTTTTAAATAAAGCAGACCTATTTCGGTGGTTCTTACGTAAGAACCGCCGAAATAGGTCTGTTTTATTTATAAAAAAAATAGAAAAGACCTATTTCGGCGGTTTTGACATAAGAACCGCCAAAATAGGGTCTCTTTTTTTTAAAAAAAAAAATATCGACGACCTATTTCGGCGGTTTTACATAAGAACCGCTGAAATAGGTCCTTTAATAACAACCCCTACCCTAATTCTCTCATTTCACCCCGACGCTTCAACCGATCTCGACTCCCGCTGCTGCTGCGACCGAAGAGCGACTCCGACTCACCTCCTTCCACTTCCGCCGCCGCCTCGTCCTCGCCGCTCGCCTTCCTCGCCGCCTGGTCGTCGCCGCCGCGTCGTCACCTCCGGACGTTGGTGCCGGCGAAGTCGAACAGAACAGCAGCACCAGCAAGCGATTTGAGGGAGTAGAGAAGGTAAATCGATTTTGAGATAAATTTATGGATTTATTATGATTGTTGCTGAAATTGTGGTTGAATGTGAATGTGGATGATGAATTAGTGGAGTGTATGAAATTTGTGTATTATGTAGTATTGTAGAAGTGAAATTATATGTGCACACAAGGTGCTCGACAAAATGTTAGAGTGAATAATTGTGGTTTTTTTGCTCATTTTGGATATTTCTCCAGCTGTATTCAGTTACAAAAATTTACCACTAATTTATGAAGAAATGTTTTCTACTGAACTGAACTCTGATAGTTACCAATAGTATTCTTATTTTAATAGCCAAACCTTGGTTTTTTGTTTATAAGTAACCAGCAGCAAAGATTGGAAAAAGCAAGCTACATACTGCATAGTCTGTTTGAAATTTTTTTGTATTGAGAACCAGATTGTGTCTGGTTGTGCTCTTGTTATTATCAGAAATGATCAAGTCACTTTTATAATCACATTCCCTGGTCAATGAGTACCGCTATTTAGCATGACCAAAACCTGCTATAGAAACTTTTCTCTTGTCATTGAAGTCTGTCTCCTTCTTAGGTAGCAAAGCATTCTTGGTCTAGCATAGTTTCTGCTGCTACACTTAGGAGGGAAAAACACGTATGGTCAAATCTGTTTGAATTTTCTCTAAACTGTTATTAAGTGATGCCTCTGTTTACCATTGCCGTATGATATAGATTTTCTACATGAAATTGCATTTATTTGGTGCTTAATCAAAGGTATATGACAGCTTACAATATAAGCTGTAGTTCGCCTGCATTTCTGTACAATCATATTTTTGATTTTCTATCTTGTAAATCATGTGTTGATCTCTTCAAAAATGACATAGAACACTCTCAATTTTGAAACAGATCCTAACTCAAATCCTCCCTCTTTGTTTTACTGTCGCTGTAGCAATCTTCTTCTAAGTATTCTGTTTTGTCCCTATTTTTCCTGGTTATCATTTTCAAAACTTTCCTTCATGCTTCATCTTTCTCTCTATTTATGAATAAATTGGGACGTGGTCGAGTTAAACTTTGCATAACCATTAACCCTGAGTTTACTACTGATTAAACTCCACAAAAATAAGCACAGTTAGGACATCTTTTGCTGCTCCAAAATATGATTAATGTTACAATTTTGTTTCAATTCTTGTTCGATTCAGCCACTACTTGTTTTCTCTGTTTCTTCAATATCAGCTACTTCAATCAATTAAAATCTTCTTTCAAGGCCAAAATAACACTCTAACCTTATAATCAAGCTTGATCTCATAAATTTATACCTGGATTGTGTTCTAAAATCTACATTCCTTCAAAAAGCTATGCAGCTATGCCTGTTTCCAAATGTTCTGCGTTGTAATTTGCGCTGTCATGCGCTATCTCATTAAAAAATAAACCAAGTTTCCTTACAAGCTATAGAGCATGATATCAATGAGCTGCTGATAATACTCATTAAATTGTCATGTTGTGTTATTTTATTTTTGAAAAATTGTCATAGATCTTCTTACTAAGCATAAATAGAATCCATATTACAAGCCCTAGCTACCAAAATACAAAGATTGCCATCAGAGAGGATAACTATATTATCAAACAGAGAAGAGAGAGCTATCAGCTGGATATTGAAATCCTTTTCCCTCTCGAGTTTTTGATCGCCTGTAACAAGGCTTTTTGATTTTCTTCATGTTTCACTTGAATTTCAAGATTCCTATAACCTTCTTCATATGCCCATTTCATCCCAAAATTGATTGCTATTTCTTCATCTTTAGGCTCATTCTCGCTGTTTAGCATCACTTTGTTGAATATCATAATAGGCTCTCCTTTCCAGTTTCTCCAAAGACCTGCCAAGGTTCGGTTTTTGCCTTTGTTTCTGTTCACAAAACAGTATAGTTTAATAGTATGTAGTTCATTTATCTTTTCTCTTCGTTCAATTAGGATATATTTACTTGATAAGTTTTAATATTTTTTTTCAATTTTATTTGCGTTTTTATTTTTCTCGAGTCGATTATTTAATTTTATAGTTTTTATTTTTGTGTTTTATTTTTTTTTTTTACTCATTTTGTGTGGTTATGCCTTTGTAGGGGGAAATCACTAAATGGGCTCACCAGATTGAAGTCGTACGGGGCTGAATATACTTCATTTGTGAACCCGTAATATACTCAACTTACATCTTCATCTTTTTAGCTTATTATATATATTTTTGCAATCCTAATTACGAACAATTAACATACATAAACTAATGAGTTTCTATTCTATCTATAGAGAAGTGCTTAGGATTTCCCCATTCATTGCACGGTATATTGAAGCGGAGTGGAAGAACCGGTAATATAATCTAACTTATCTTTTTCTCTTTTATACTTTGTATTTCCGTCCACCATATTGAAATTTTGGTTTGATGAATAAATTTGGTATCGTTTGATTTGTGCTGGAATTTGTGTTGTTTGCTGCTTGGTGAATGCTTATAATAAGCATGGGATAGATAAAATTGCAAAGTCCTATGTTTTTTTTCAAATCTCTTTGTAATTAATATTGTTTGATGTATGTTATATATATATATCTAAATTTTGTCTTTATCAGGTCTCACCACATTTAAGTCCGTGAACCACCTCTCTTATTTTCCACCTTCTTCCATCACCGTTGCAGTTTCCTTTTCTGTGTACAAGTAAGCAACTAAACTTTGCTTTTTGTTTGATCATTGAGATTATGTATTCAGATAATATAGGTGCTAGTATATAATTTAGGTTGAAACCTTAGAGTTAGAGTAGCTAGCTTATTTAATATGCATACAGTCACGCTTCGTTAATCGTACCGTTTGTGTTTCAAATAAAGTATGGAGCGTGACTGGATGTACGGTGATCGAGGGGATCACTATCACAACATGTTGAAAGAGTTTTGCAAAGCGGCAGTGCAGCACAAGGACATGACAAAGGCGGAGAAAATACCTTGTCCTTGTGTTGACTGTGGTGTCTTAAGGAAATTTTCAAACATTGGGAAATTGAATTCCATCTGAAGACTCGCGGTTTCATGCCACACTATAAGAGATGGATTTTTCATGGAGAAAGTGTTGAACATAATGTCGAGTCCTCGTACATTAATGAAAGGGAGAGGATGAGAACAAACCACACAGTTGATTTTGTCGAGTCGGAACCGATCCCAAATGCTTCCGGAGTCAATGACAGTGAACCGACTTATCATGATGAGCAAATAATGGAGATGCTTGATAACGTTGAGAATAATTTTGTCGATCGACCGGATGAGTATCAAAGGTTGTTGGACGCATCCAAGACGGCATTGTATCCTACGTGCACTAAGTACACGAAATTGACGGCTATATTGAATTTGTTCAACCTGAAGGGAAGATATGGATTGAGTGACAAAGGTTTCTCGGCATTCCTCGAGCTGATTCATGATATGCTACCGGATGAGAATGGTCTCCCTACCACCACCTATGAGGCAAAGAAATGGGTGTGTCCAATGGGAGTAGAGTACAAAAAAATTCACGCGTGTCCAAACAACTGTGTGTTGTACAGGGGTGAATACGCACATCTGGACACTTGCCCGAAATGTCCGTTGTCCCGGTATAAGCATAAAGATGGTGAGTACTCCTCCGTTCAAAAAAAAAGCCCTCCAGCTAAATTACTGTGGTATTTGCCGATTATACCCAGATTCAAACGGTTGTTTGCGAATCCGAAAGATGCAAAGAACTTACGATGGCACGCAGAGGGTAGAAAGAGTGATGAGAAATTAAGACATCCAGCAGATGGACCTCAGTGGAGAAACATCAATAGACGGTTCAAAGAACATTTTGGAGGTGAAGATAGGAATTTGAGGCTTGGGCTATGTACTGACGGGATGAACCCGTACGGCACATTAAGCAGTCAACACAGTACTTGGCCCGTTTTACTAGTGATCTACAATTTGCCTTCGTGGTTGTGTATGAAACGCAGGTACATAATGTTATCACTTTTGATATCTGGCCCCAAGCAGCCAGGTAATAATATTGATGTATACCTCGCCCCATTGATTGATGATTTGAAGTTGCTGTGGAATGAGGGAACCGTTGTGTATGATGCTTATGCAAGGGAAAATTTCACGCTCAAGGCGTTGTTGTTCTGTACGGTCAACGATTTCCCTGCATACGGGAACTTGTCTGGATACACTGTGAAAGGAACATTTGCATGTCCGGTGTGCGAGGATGACACATGTTCGGACCGTTTACAAAATTGTGGTAAGAATGTTTACATGTGTCATCGACGTTTTCTACCTGAAGATCACCCTTATCGTAAGAAGAAGAAACTGTTCAATGGTGAGGCCGAGACTCGAGTGGCCCGTCTACCTTTGACCTCTGAGGAAGTGTATGCAAAGGTTAAGGACATTGTGAACGTCTTTGGAAACACATCGAAACCGGCAAAGAACATTTGGAAAAAATGCTCTATCTTCTGGGATTTACCGTATTGGCGTCACCTGCCTGTCAGACACTGTTTGGATTTCATGCACATCGTAAAGAATGTTGGTGAGGCAGTGAGTGGGACTTTGCTCAACATACCCGGCAAAACGAAAGACGGATTGAAAGTGAGAAAAGACATGCAAGCCATGGGTATAAGAAAAGAGTTACACCCACAGGAGAATGAGAGACGAATATACCTACCTCCTGCATGCTACACACTTTCAAAGAATGAGAAGATCAGCTTCTGTAAATGTCTACACTCGGTAAAAGTACCGTCTGGATATTCTTCAAACTGGAAGAATATTGTATCAATGAAGGATTTGAAACTGTTAGGCATGAAATCTCACGATTATCATGTATTGATGTTACATCTTCTGCCAGTAGCAATCCGTGGGATATTGCCAAATGATGTCAGAAATGCGTTAACCAGATTGTGTTTCTTCTTCAATGCTGTCTGCTGCAAGGTAATTGATGTAAACTCTCTCGATGATCTACAACGTGAAATTGTGGTAACATTATGTCAATTAGAGATGTATTTCCCACCATCATTCTTTGACATAATGGTGCACTTGATAGTCCACATTGTTCGAGATCCAATTTTGTGGTCCGGTCTACTTACGCTACATGTACCCTTTTGAACGATACATGGGTATTCTAAAGGGTAGAATGAGGAATAGATATCGACCAGAAGGGAGCATAATTGAAGCAACGGTGACTGAGGAAGTCACAGAATTTGTGACTGATTATCTGAATGAAGCAGAATCAATCGGTATCCCAAAACCAAGACACTACGGCAGATATAAAGGCAAAGGTGTCATTGGAAGAAAGATTGTGCAAGTACCAAGTCAACTGATTCATCAAGCACATCTGTTTGTGTTACAACACCTTGAGGCTGTTGAACCCTTCTTTGATACTCATATGAATGAGTTGAGACAACAAAATCCTACCAGAAACCATCTTTGGCTTATGAAAGAACAAAACCGACTGTTTGTCCAATGGTTCAAATATTATGTCTTTGAAAAAGCGTCATCAAATTCAGAAGTTCTCAATGAAGAAATCAGATTTTTGCAATAGGACCTGAACCTAATATTGTATCATTTGAGGGGTATGACATTAGTGGGTATACTTATTACACTGCACACCAAGATGCTAAATCAATAAACCAGAACAGTGGAGTAAAAATAGAAGCGGCATTCAATGAGTACCACATCGGTAACCAGTCTCAACCAGTGAGGAGCTCCAGTTGGTATTACGGTGTTATCGAGGACATTTGGGAGCTAGACTACCATATTGATTCGTTTTTAGTGTTCCGCTGCAAATGGGTGGACAACCGACGTGGAATCCAAAACGATGGAGGTCTTACCTTGGTTGATCTCACACGTGCCAGTTTTAAGGATGATCAGTTTGTTATGGGAAAAGATTGTGACCAAGTGTGGTATGTTCAGGATCCAAAAGACTCCAGATGGTCTGTTGTTCTTCCAGGTAGAAGACCGGTTCTGATTGAAAATGAAAATGAGGATGATGATGATGAGAAATGAGACGATTGAAGGAACAACATTGTTTCCTACGGGGTTGCGGGATTTAAATGTTGATACTCAAAACGACTTGATTTATGCACGATCAGACCATGACGAGGGTTTTTGGGTTGATAACACCAAAACATAGAAGTATTTATGGTAATGTTATGTTACTATTTTTCTTGACTTGTTCAACATTTGTCTTTACATTATAAATTCATCCAATTAATTTGACTAACTTATCTTTACTGCAGTGGCTGATCACCCTATGGACCAGCCCATTGAAGAAGCTGATCCTCATCAGAAGAGACCAGCAAAACGGGCCACACGAGGAGGAAAGAAGGGGAAGACAACTCACCCACCGGAGGATGAGGCTTGTCCATCACAGCAGGTGACAGAGCCACCAGCTTCCTCCTCCTCCGGACAGAAGGTGAAGAAGAGAGGTGCCACCCGTGCACTGAAGGCAATAAAGGCCCCCCACGAAGCCTTTGCAGTTCAATGAGTTCAACCAGCCATACGGTAATTGGAAGATGATTATACTGCATATGCTGGCCACCTGGTCAAGACTTACTGCGACATAAATCACAATTGGAAGCAAGTGCCACAATCATTGAAGGACACTATGTTTGGGCTTCTTCAGGTGTGTTATTTTTTTATAATATGTTATATGATTTTAGAGTTTCTCGTTACTTGTGTTACTAAATGACTAATAATTGTTTATGTAGAGTCGTTTCTGCATTGATCCTTCTCTTAAGGAGGTATACTGAAAAAAATGGGGCGACAGTTCCGCGACCATAGGAAATCCTCTCTGACAAGTACATTCATGGTGCTGCGTATCAAGACCCTGAATCGGATGATGCAGAAAGAGGCGATGAACTGCCACCCTGGGAGGCGTACGAGGGCATCACTGAGGAGCAGTGGACCGGTTTGTGGAGTATCATCACACGCCAGAGTACCAGGTAGAGCTAATATTCAACGCTGTCTTTTATACATTTTGAGTTTTATTTGCTTATTGTATCTTACACGTTACATATGTATTTGTAGGCGGTTCGTGCAAAACAGCAGGCAAATGCGAAGAAAAATCTATACCCACATCACTTAGGTGGTAAAAGCATTGCCGAACGCGTACCAGAGTGGGAGCAAAAGGGCTTGCTTCCAAAGGATGTGGCTCCTAGACAGAAGGATGAAGGTGTGGGAGTTGAGTCGAGTGCCAAAAAACTCGACGCCGGAAAATCCTCAGTACGATGATGCCACGAGAGAGATTATAAATCAAATGGTATCTAATTTCGGTACATAAGTTTAATATTTGTTTGTTACCTGTATATTAATGAATTTTGTTATTTTTGTGTTTTATAGGAAGAGTTACACTCTCAAGTTACTGAGGGTTCTTGGGCTCCGAACAGACAATATGATCCCCTTTCTCGTGCTCTTGGAAAGGTGGATCATCCTGGTCGCGCTATTGGTTTTGGTGGACAAGTTGGTATCCGCCAAGCTTTTGGCAATCCGGGTCTAGGAAAGGCTCACAAGGAAGGATGATCAGCTATGAGGAACATTTGAAGGTTACTGCTGAGATGAGCAGAGGCTTAGGCAGAATGTTCAGCAGTGGTTGCAGAGGAGATGACTAAAATACGCTCACAGATGTGCAGTAGTCAGGAGGTGACTAGACCAGCCCATGCACCATCAGCTGATAGGGAGGAGGGCACACCAGTACGGCAGAGTAGTGTGCAGTCGATAGATCCATATCCATATGCATCTATTAAGGTTTAGTCACATTAACTTAGAAAATAAATTATTTATTATCATCTATTTACTTCGATTGTGTTCGTTTAACCCTTCTTTACTTAATGTTCAGGAACCCGTTTTATGCACGTGTTCATGCCGATGGGAGGTGAGGATATTATGGTGGCGTGGGGTAAATTGTTTCCCTCATCTCGTACAGACACCGTCGGCGGTGAACCACTACGGTAGGGGTATGTCCGGGTGCTTGTAGATGATTATGTGACAGAATATGCTGATGTTGCTATACCGGTACCTCTGGCACAGAGAAACATACTTCGCTCTGTTCAAACAGCTACAATCCAATGGCCGAGTACATGGGTCAAAATCTCGGGCCAGGTAAACACAATTAACGCTTACATGGGTCAAAATCTCTGAAATAGGTGGCCAGGTCAAATGTTTACGGTCAAATGGAGTTGGTCTATTTCGGCGGTTCTTTAGTAGGAACCGCCGAAATAGAGATGTCTATTTTGGTGATCCTGGAACCGCCGAAATAGGGTAAAATACCTATTTCTGCGGTTGTAAACCGTAGAAATAGGCCCTTTACAACCGCAGAAATAGGTTGTTTTCCTACTAGTGATTCACTAGATACATCCAACTACAATGTCGACCATATTTACATTCATAAACTTGTAGGTATCGTTTACTTACACAGGTAATATAAAACACCTCAATGAACATAACCAAACACCTAATAATGTTTCACTTAGTACCTCTTGTAAAACTGTAAAAATATTAATAGTAATATTTGTATGTTAACATTGTAAGTAGTCCTTATTTTTGGCAACATCCCCTTCTATTAATATTTTTAAAAATATTTACGCTTAATAAGTGGGAACTTCCCTCAACATATCCTGAATTAAATTGTTCAAGTAATATTTTTTTAAAATATTTGTATAAACACCAATTACTTAAAGCCTAAGCATTTGTATAAACAAGCCACCTCAATGAGCATAACAAAACACCTAGTGCTTATTCACAATGTACCTGTTTATAAACTAACTATTTGAGGCTGGTAACATTTGCGTTCTTCGGTAAATATTGAAAAAAATATTGTGTTGCCCATTCAGATGAAAATATACATAGCTACATATTGAATAGGTGCTAGGTGTTTCATTAGGGGATTTGTGGTGTTTAGTTATATTGTTGTCGGTGTATTATATCATGTCCGCTAGAAAATAGTACCAATGTCTTACAAATAGCATTGTTTACAACATCTTGTCTGGTTGATATCTAAAGGAGGCTGGCCACACTTGAAGGGAAAATTAAAAGATGACTCAAAAGCAAATATTCCACTTTAAGGAGGAATGTTCCCAAGTCATAAAAGTCTTCTCTCCTAGGGAACCCCAACTCACAATCCTCCTTACACTCTTACACGACTCTAGCTCTTTTCCCTCATTCCTCCCCATGCTGCAACAAATCCTCCCTCCTCTCACCTAACCGAGTCAGCCATCTTCTTCTTCCTTGAGTTCTTCCTCTTCAAGCGCCATGGAAGGACATCAATGGTGAGCTAACTTTCTTTGCTCGTTTTCCTCTTAAAACTTCTTCTTTCTTCAACAAGAACATCACCCACTCATTATCATCATTTTATGGCCAAAAATTTGTAGCTTTTGGGGTAACAATCTGAAGTGAAACCATGAAAAAAAGCTAGCCAAATTTCAAGCAAGCAGAGGTAAGAAATGAGCTTTAACACCTTAAGTCTTTTATATTGATTTTGAGATCCAAAATAGGACTCATTTGACTCATTTTATTCATCCTTTTTCATTGAAAAATCTAGAGCTTTCAACTCCTCTCCTTGGCAAAAAATTACAAGGAAAAAAAAATCAAGCTCAGAGCAAGGCAAACTTCAACCAAAGGCGAGTCATGAAAATTAGCTCTTTTAATGCCTTAACTACCTTCTACTCTTCAAACTATGAAAGAGCTAACTCTTCATCCATTCCTCTAGCTTTAGCCAAAATTTTGAAGGGAGAAAGCCTTACTTTGAGACTACAAGGTAAAGTCTCATTCCTAGCACATTTTTGTGCTTTAAGCCCTTCATTAATTCCTTTGATTATATTAGGAGTCTAATGACCCTAACACTACCATTCTTCCTATTCTTTAAATGGCCAAAAGTGGGAGCCACGTGGTTGAGATTCAAAGAAGACAAAGGAAGAAAGAAATAAAGGAAAGTCATCTTTAATGCAAGGGTAAGTTGAGTCTATGCCTTAAGATATCTTTTGGTGCTAGTTTGATACAAAAACCTAACCCTCCTCCTTACACGCATTAGGGCCAAAATCTTGGAGAAGAAAGCTAGCTTGGGAGTTCAAAAGTCTAGCTTGGAACTTAAGGATAGAGTTCTAAACTTAACACATTTTAATGTTTAAAAGTTGGTTAATGATGGGAACTAATTACAACTGAGAACATAGGTTAAAATATGTTCTAAAATGACCTAATTAATGACATAAAATTATACTAACATAATTGGTTATGTCTACTAAGGATTTACGGACTTATATGTCACATTAACTTAAGGTTAAGGAGTTTTATGTAAAATATAAACTATGGGAAGTAAGAGAACTAGTATAGCCAACAGTGAATGTTGTTTTATGGCTATTTTATGATTGTTTGAAGTTTAATTTATGGCTTGTATTATGGCCACAAGTTTACGCTAAGTTTATAAGAATTTTGGTGTTTTTAATACTTTAAATGTTAAGGAATTTTATGGTATTAAATTAGGTATGTAATTCTGATGTTAAGGGACTGTTTGGATGAGTTAAATCACCTCAAAAAGTTGGTGGGAAAATACCTACGAAATTAGGAAGTGTTTGGATAAGGTTTAGTGATGTATTTGGGTTTAAAAGTGATTTAGAGTTATTTGGATGTTTTGGTGTTGATATGCCTAAAGGATAGGTTGGATAATGTAATTAAACTGGATTTGGGAGTGTTAGATGAATACATTGCTGAAATTTAGGTGTTAATTTGGTTAGGATGAAAAATATAAGTTTAAGTAAGATTTGGAAGTTAATTGTAAAGTTTGGGAAACTTGTGGGTTCAGACTCTAAATTCTGGAAAATATGGTGTAAGGTAGTGTATTATGGTCAAACCTAGGTGGGCTTAGGGTGTTGAGCAAATAAGGGAAAGAAATAGGGAAAATGTGAACTTTTGAAAGTTAAATGGTGAATTTGGAAGTTTGGAAAAACTTATGGGGTCAATTAGTAATTTCTAGAAAATTATGGGTGAAAAATAAACTTGAGAAGTTGGGTTGGGACTTTGGAATTAAATTAAGTAAGAATGTAAGTATTATAAGATTAGTGGTGAATTGTAAGTATATGGAAAGATGTGGGGTCAATTTGTAAATATGGAAAAGATTAGTGTGAAAATCAGAAAAGACTAGTAAGGGTCTATTCGGAAATTATAAAGAGTTTGGGTTGGAACTATGAATAAAATTACGTGAGAAGTTAGAATTATAAGATATGTGAATTTGGGATGAGATTGTAAGTTTGGAAAATATTGGTGGGAAAAGTGTAATATTGGGTAGCTAAGATCAAGAGTAAGTTTGGCATAAGGTTAAGAATCATATTATATGACATTAAGCATAAGGTCGTAATGTTAAAGTATAAAGGTTAGTAGAAACCTTAAGGATTTTATGATTAACATGAAATAATGAATATTTGGGATGTTGAGGAATTTAATTATGGAAGAGAATGGTTAGGAAGCTAACCTAAGTCATTAAGGTAATATTGAAAATTATATATAAACCATTACACTAATGGTTAGAGGTTTGGATTAAGTAATAGGTTATTAAACCTAGAATAGATTATAAGGTCTTTAGAACATATAACAATGTTGACCTTGACATGTTGACCAATTAAAGGATTGACTGCATTGACCAACCCGATAGTTTGACTATATTGACCAAGTCAACTAAATTGACCAAAGAGGGTCAAGTTGATCAACTCATTAATTAAATGAGAATTTAATTGCCAAAAGTAACATTAAAGATCAATTACATTAACACCATATAGTAATATAATTTGTATGAGTGTGTATATATATATATGATCAAAGAGGATTAATAAAGAAGGGATTAAATCCTAAGGTTGTAGAATTATACAACTATGTTAGTTACTAACATCATTAAAGGATTAAAAAATAATCCCGTATTTGAGTACATTAAGTAAAAACTCAACTAACAACGACTGGCAAACACCAAGTTTAAATACAATGGGTAAGTAATCACAAGAAAAACCGTGATGGTTTAGCGGTTTATAGAGAATTAATATTTAGCGTTATGATTCCAGCGCTGAGGAATTAGAGAACGAGCGTAGGATTTGGACGTCTACTTCTCTCATGTTGGTGTACGGTATGTTGTTGTGTGATTGGATTGTTCCCGAGGGTTCAGGTTCGGGTTCGGATATATGTGTATTGTATGATAAGATTATATGCTTGATTGTATTATTATTATACTTGTGTAATTTGTTTGTTGAATATCTTCCGTGATTAACTGTGCGTGTTATTATTCGAACGAAGGCAAATAGTGACTTGAATTAAATTATGAGATGTGATAAAGATATTATCACTTATGGTAGGATAATGACATACATTAACTTTATTAGAGATATCTTAGGTAGATTGTGGTAATACCGTCCTCAAATAAACGCACATTCAAACATGAGAATATCCTAGATAAATTCTAGGAATACACTAAGACCTAAAAGGCTTGTATACACTTGAGAAATTATTCACTATAAGTTAGAAAGAAAAAAATTCAACTTATTTTGATCATAGTTAGATTTGAACCCAGGACAAATCATCTATCTCTTACCACTACACCACCAAGAACTCTATGGTATGAGGTCATTACTATATGCATATAAACTTTAGTTATTATACATATAAGAATCTTAAGATCCTTCAAACAAACGTGGGGTCACGTGACCCCACGTGATCCCCTAGCTACGCCCCTTATGATAGGAAAAGGGTGTTTGGAAGAAGACGAGAAGAAAGTTGAAGCTTAGAGGAGGAAATATACCAAAGTTGAAGCCCTTTATATTATTGAAGTAAATAAAAGGTTAATATGTGGAGAGACGAATGAGACCGATATGTGGCCACACACAAAGTGGAATACTTTGAATTGAAGATACGTATACAAAGAACAAAAGAGGTCACCAGTAACCAGAAAGAATAATAATTTAAGTAGAAGTTTTCCCTCACACTTTTAGAATGTGTCTATGTATAAGAAGGAAAGACATGCAAAGTACAGGACCACAAAATTTTATATCTAGTCATACGATTTATAATTGGTTGAAGAAAGGTAGAAGTCTTATTATTGGAATAACAAGGAACATATATTGGAATAATTAGTTCATTGGAAGATATTTAGAATATCATAACAGAAATACTTAGAATATCTTAACAACTTGTATTTTTTATCTTTACATTTTGTTAGCTAGAATATAGGAGTTAGACTGCTATATATTTGTTTTGGTTTACTTCGCTTGTAATCAACATTATTGAAACAGAAACACATCAATGTGAGTTTGCTACGTATACATTTTCTATCAAAACCTATACTTTCAACATGGTATCTAGAGCACAGTAAAAATCAAAAATACAATCTTTTTCCTGGGCATAAGCACCCTCAATTTCCATGGCGGATCCGCTTCAGAAGGAGAAGGAAGTGGTTGTGGCATCTTCATCAAACAGCGCCATCGACATTAACGATCCTATCTATGTTCATCCCACTGAAAACCCAGGTTTGCTTCTTGTTCCGAAGTTCAATGGTGTCGGTTTTCTTGGCTGGAAATCCGATATGACAACAGCTTTAAAGTCTAAAAACAAGTATGGATTTGTTATTGGAAAAATCAAAAAACCAAGTGAAGATGATACCATACGTTTTACTGCTTGGGAGAGGTCGACGTCTTTTGTTGTTTCTTGGTTGAAAAACTCACTCGCTGCTGATATCCTTGAGTGTGTCCGCTACGTTGATGATCCGGTTGAGATTTGGGAATCTCTTTCTCGAAGGTACAAGCACAACAACTTAGCAGTTGTGTACTCTCTCAGACGTGACCTCGGAGACATTAAACAAGGATAGTTGTCAGTAGCAAACTATTTCAATAAACTTAAGAGATTATGGGGTGAATTAGATCAGGCAAGACCTCCGCAGAGGTGTTCCTGCAATGGGTGCACCTATGGGGTAAATAAGGGCATCAAGAAGGCTCTGGATGAAGACAAGTTGGTGGCTTTTCTAATGGGACTGAATTGTGAGTATTTGTCCATTCGTGGACATATTCTGGCTATGAAAGAGCCACCAGAACTGGAGAAAGCTTTTGCTTTAGTAGTTCAGGAAGAGGAACAGAGAGGTGGTAAACTCATAGCAGAAAGTTCCATGTCGTTTTACAGTCAGAGAACTACCAACACAGACAGTTCAAGAAACCCTAGCATCAGGGGCGAATCAGACAGAAGGAGGACGCAGTGTGGGTACTGTAAAAAAATCGATCACAGTACCGAAACTTGTTTTCAGAGACAGAAGTGCAGCCATTGTAAAAAGACCGGTCACACTGAGCAAGACTGTTACTTTCTCCATGGGCGAGAAAATGTACTCGCACGCAGGAAGAAGAGTTTTGTAAGTATAGCCAAAACAGAAGAGCAAATTGGCACTGACAGTAGCGATACACAGTCACAGTCACACAAAGAGGATGGTTTTACACCCAGACAAATTCAACAGCTGACAGAGATGATACGCACCGCAAATACCAGTACCAAACCAGAGGAACAATCATACTGTAATTTCTCAGGTAATGGTAGTTTTTGTGCTAAAATGTGTTTCTTAAGCTCACATAGTTCTTTTAAAGGGCAGTGGATTGTGGATTCGGGGGCAACCGACCACATGTCCGGAACTAGGGCAAGCTTCAGAAATTGGCGACAACTACACGAAGACAAGGTTGTGGTGTTACATGATGGAAGGCCACAGTCGGTGCAGTTTGTCGGCGACGTTCGTTTGGGGGACCGATTTTGGTTGCGCAATGTTCTCTTCATCCCTGAATTCCGGTTTAATTTGCTGTCGGTACTGAGATTTACTCAAGAGCTGCAATGTTCTATGGTTTTTGACAGTGGTGGCGTGTTTGTACAGGTCCCTTCTTCAGCTCTGGTTAAGCGAGTTGGGCGCAGGCTTCATGGGCTCTACATCCTGGATCCATCATAGGCGGACGTTGAGCTCGACGGACTGAAGCCCACATTGACAGTGGACCAGCGGCGCAGTAAGGGGCAGGGCGAACCGGGACAGACGGATTTGGGCCTAGGCCAAATGTCGTCTGCGACTTCAGACAATAAAGCCCGATTGCCTTCGGATAATAAAACCCGGTCGGTTTCAGATAACAAAGCCCGGGCATTTATTTCTTGTTCTAGAGCGGTAGACTTACATGTTACACTTGGACATGTACCGTTTAAAAAACTTGTTTCCATGCGTTTACTTAAAGATTCTGATATTCCAGTTGATTATGTTTGCGACGTCTATTACAAAAGTAGAGCTCAACGGTTGCCTTTTGACAACTCATTTATTAAAACCAAGGCTTTTGAAATGATTCATGCTGATATTTGGGGGCCGTTTAAGGAGGACACGTACAACGGTTATAAATATTTTGTTTGTTTCGTTGATGATTTTACTAGAACAACCTGGGTTCACCTTATCAAACAGAAAAGTGCAGGATGGGAAGTTCTTGTTAATTTCGTTAAGATGATTGAACGACAGTTTGACACACGCATCAAGGTTATTCGCACAGATAATGCCAAAGAGCTTCGTAGCTCTTATGATGGTCAACAGTTCTTTGCAAAAGAAGGTATTATACACCAGACTACTTGCGCCTATACACCTCAGCAGAACGTTGTGGTAGAGCGCAAACATAAATATTTACTCGAAACAGCGAGAGCATTATATTTTCAGTCTAATGTTCCTCTATGTTATTGGGGAGAGTGTATACTGCATGCAGCTTATTTGATTAACAGGCTTCCTACCAAAGCTCTACAGGGTAAGACTCCGTTTGAGATTTTGTATGGGCATACACCAGCTTATGATGACATACAACCCTTCGGATGTTTGTGTTACAAAACTGTTGTGCATCGACCAGACGGGAAGTTTAGTGCGCGAGGAGAATCGTGCATTTATCTTGGTGAAGATCCACGACACAAAGGGCATAAAGTTCTGAGTCTCCACAACCGCACAGTGGAGGTTTGTCGGGACGTTAAATTTCATTGTCGTGTTTTTCCTTACGCGTCAACGACAGTGGACCGCCCTGCGGTCGATTTTCCTACTTTTACATTCCCCGTGGGTCCTTTATCTAATGATGTCCATCATGCTATTTTTGATGAGGATCCACCAGCCGAGCAGGCTTTTATTGATGTTGACACTCCTTTGGTTGAGCCACAGGTTCCTGTTAGGCGTTCCAGCAGGAGCAGTCATAGGCCTGGTTATCTTGCTGATTATGTCTGTAGTACCGCATTCCAAGATGTCCTCACCGAGCGAGTTTACAAAGGATGTGATGTTTTTTGCTCTTTACTTTCTGATTGTGTAAGTCTCACAGACATCACTCCTCGTGCCTGTTCAGCCCTTTTGACATGTTCCATGCCCTCGCAACACACTGATTTGTATGAGCCGACGAGTTATCACGAGGCCGCGCAACATGAGCATTGGAATAAAGCGATGGATGCCGAGTTAGACGCTCTTAAGCACAACAATACATGGGATGTGGTTACTCTTCCTAAGGGAAAGAAAGTCATTGGTTGTAAGTGGGTTTACAAGGTCAAGCTCAAGTCTGATGGCACATTGGAACGCTATAATGCGCGTCTGGTAGCAAAGGGCTTCACCCAACGCCACGGGCTGGACTATAACGAGACCTTTTCTCCTGTTGTTAAGATGACCACCATTCGAGCGCTCATTGTTGTCGCTCTTAGCAGAGGTTGGATCATCAATCAGCTAGATGTCAATAATGCGTTTCTCCATGGTGATTTAGATGAGGAGGTGTCACTAGTAGAAAAAAGATTTTGAATGACGCACTTTAAACCACGGTTAAATCTTTAACCGTTGTTTAAATCTTTTAAACCACGGTTATTAAGAAAACCGTCATATATAGTGCACGCCTCATTACATAAATGACGGTTCTCCATATAACCGTCATATATAGTTTGTCCGCCTTGAAGATAAAATGACGGTTCCGCACTAACCGTCGTATAAAGTGTTTATAAACCACGGTTCGTTTGCAACCGTCGTTTAAAGATTTACTGAAAGTATTATAAACCACGGTTTTTGTAAAACCATCGTTTATTGGTCCAGTCACATAGGTCTTTAATGACGGTTTCTTGATTAACCGTCGTTTAAAAGTCGTTTAATAAAAACCCGACCTTTCCTTTCTTCTTCCTCCTCCCCGCTCTCTGGTTTTCCCCTGGCAATTTCTCGATGATTTTTCCACCACCCCGTCTCCCTGTCGCCGTCGAGCTTGTGCCCGTCCTCCTCCTCCTCCTCCGGCGCCGTCGAACTTGTGCCCGTCCTCCTCCGCCGTCGACTGTTGTGCCCGTCCTCCTCTGGTCCTCTGCCCGCGTCGCCATTCTCGGCCGCCTCACCACCCCCTCGCCTGATCTCGACTCAGCGCGCGCACCACGCCCCAAGGTAACCCTAACCTAGCTACTATCTTCGTTTTTTTTAATGTATGGTGTATATATATATGCAATGGTTTGAATATCGAATTCTCTCCGGTTGAATGCGTGGGATTTCCAATGGTGTCTGATGATAGCTATGGTGGACTGATGTGTTGCGGGTGTCTCTGTTATGCGGTTATATTGGTATGCTAGTTGATTCTGCAGGTTTGCTTACTGGTAACTAATGCATGAGTATGAGGCAGATTAAAATAGCTCCTGGTAGTCGTAGTTGTGGTTGTAGAAGTTACTGCTATCCATGAGTGACTTGAAATGCTGTATATATTTGTATATGTGCTCTTTGAACTACTTATCCATATTTATATAAAGGCCTGGTGCCACCCATTACAAATCAAAAAAATATATTTATATTAATTGAAGTTAATTACATACCTGGTTAGAATTGTAGAAGGTAATTAGCTACAAAGAGGCAGGTGCGTATGTAGGCAATTCGGTATTGAAGACCCTCCTTTTATCGCTGAGTGGTGATTCCTAACTGGCAACGGTCTTTAAAGCTTATTAGATAGGGTTTTAATACGAGTAGTAAGTAGTACATACATATAAGTATCAATGTATCTGCACATGCATCGATCATCGATGATCAACCATGTTATTTGATCCGCCATTTTTATTGATTATTCTTAGGGGAGGTGTTTATATTGGCACATAAAACAAAATGGAAGCAAGAAAGGGAATAAAGAATAATGAAAACAATTCTCTACATTTCTCTTAAATGTTTGTTTATGTAGGGGAAAATGAAATGGTTTTCGTAGTAGTCTTTCTGATGTTGCTACTATGTTTGTTTCTGCCTTAAAAAAATGTGGAGTATATAAAAATACGCAAAGGTCATGCCAAATTTTTTCCAGTATTTAACCTTATTTTAATTTTATTGAATAGGTGTTTCTACGGCTGAACAATCCCTCTTCCTTCCCATTTGTGACTTGATCATCCTTACTCATCATTAGGTTAGTTTTTTAAAAATGTTTCAATAACATGGTTTATTCAAAATATCTCTGTTTGTTAATTTGTTCAATTATTCATATTTTTTTCAAATTAAAACCTTGTATTCTAATTTCATTGTATTCACTACACACAGTCGGATTGTCTACTTGTCGCACTATCTGCTGCTGTCAACCTCTGCCACAGGTTTGCCTGATCAGAACCCACGGTAAAACACTTGCATTTCTGATTATAATTTTAGAAACAAATACTAATATAAATGTATATATATATATATATATATATATATCACAAATAGACGTTATACTAAATTCTACTTGTATTCTGCAATCATTAGAATATATTTGCATAGTGTGGTTGAAATGTGATGATGGGGTTGAAATGGGGTGATATATAATTCGTATGGTTTGCTGAGAATTAATGTGTGCTATGTTTGTTTCTGCCTTAAAAAAATGTGGAGTGTCTAAAAATACGCAAAGGTCATGCCAAATTTTTTCCAGAATTTAAGCTATGTTCGTTTGTTTAATATGTTCAATTATTCAAGTTTTTATAAAATTAAAACCTTATTCTAATTTCATTGAATAGGTGTTATATACTACGCGCAAGAGCATTTGCCTACTTCTCCTTCTTCTGTGCTGTTCGCGCTAGCTGACCATCCAGTACTCATCAGGTTGGTATTTAAAATGTTTCAATTTATTTTTGTTTTTCTATTAAACAATGGAAAATCAATTCAAACATAGAATTACCTGTCTGAGATTTACCTGATAGAGGTATGTCTTAGATAGTCCCTGTTGGGACTGTCCAATGACCTTTGATCTCACCATCTAGGTTGTGAATGAGTTAATAATATACAGTAGTTCAGTGATAATTTCAGCAGCATTACCCTAGTGTTCTTCTAGTGTACATATATATATGTGAATTGAAACGATTCATATATATATCTACACTAGGAGAACTGTAGGGTAATGCTGCCGAAATTATCACTGAACTACTGTATATTATTAACTTGTTCCTAGGTGAGATCGAAGGTGATTGGATAGGTTTAGGTTGTTAAATCTGTAAATAAAAAAAGAGGAGATCAATGGAACGAGTTCACGACATCTGGTGTGTTTGAAAAAGGAGATGGAGCGCTCAGTGATGTACAGTGACAGATTGGACATCAAGTACCTAGAAGGGGTCAATAAATTTTGCAAAGTCCTTGTTGACAATCTTAAACCAAGGGATAAGGGATATATTCGATGTCCTTGTGTCGATTGCAAGAACGACTTCAAATACCGAGGTGTGGACAAGATTAAGGATCATCTGATTCGCAGAGGGTTTACAGATGATTATGAAGCCATAACAATACTGCATGGTCAACATTCAGTACAAGTGTTTGAATGTGCTGATAACGTCGTTGCAGAACAATCAGAAATGGATGCTTCACAGATTTTGGGGATACTCAAGATGATTCACTAGGTAGTGATTCAGATGATCAGGAGGACCTTAATGCAATGATGGAAGATGTTGAACAACATTTTTCCAACAAACCCAAATCATTCGAAAATCTGATGCAAGCATCAAAGGAACCGTTGTACAGTGGATGTGAAACGCAAAACAAAAAAATTGAGCGTTGTCTAAAACTATTCAATCTGAAGGCGAGACATGGATGGAGTGATGTCAGTTTTACAGATCTTTTACAACTGCTGAAGATGTACTACCAAAGGACAATGTGATACCCACAACAACTTATGAGGCAAAGAAGTTAATGTGTCCGATGGGTATGGAATATAAAAAAATACATGCTTGTCCAAATGTATGTTGTATTGGAAGGAGAATGAGTTGGATGACCATTGCTCTGAATGTGGGGAATCACGCTATGTAAAAAAGGGTGACAGAAACCACATAAGCACTAAAGTGGGCTCTCCTGCGAAGGTGTTGTGGTATCTACCGATAATTCCCCGATTCAAACGTTTGTTTGCAGTTCAGAAAGATGCTGAGAACCTCCGATGGCATGCTACCCATAGAAAGGATGATGGTAAATTGAGACATCCAGCCGATTCACCACAATGGAGAAACATTGACAGAATATACCCTCAATTCGGTACAGACCCAAGGAACTTAAGACTTGGTTTATGCACTGATGGGATGAACCCTTATGGCACTTTGAGCAGTATACACAGTACTTGGCCTGTTTTATTGACAATATACAATCTGCCGCCATGGTTGTGTATGAAACCCAGACATATTCTCCTCTCTCTGTTGATATCGGGTCCAAAACAACCGGGAAACAAAATTGATGTGTTTTTGCAACCACTTATTGACGATTTAAAATTGTTGTGGAATGAAGGTGCGACGGTGTATGATTCATATGGTATGGAAAACTTCACGCTCCGGGCTATGTTGTTTTGTACGATCAATGATTTCCCTGCATACGGTAACCTCTCGGGATACACAATTAAAGGAGCTCTAGCGTGCCCTATATGTGGAGATAGAACTTGCAGTATACGGTTAAAACACAGTGGAAAAAATGTGTACATGGGCCATCGGAAATTCCTCCCCTAAAGGGCACAAATACCGTAAGATGACAAAAGAGTTTGATGGAAAAACGGATCATGCAGTCGCTCGACCACCACTATCTGCTGCTGAGACTTACAATCAGTTGAAGAATGTTGTGAACAACTTCGGTCCACCAATTAAAGCCACTGAAAAGAGCATCTGGAAGAAAAAATCAATATTTTGGGAACTTGAATATTGGCAACATTTAGAGGTGAGACATTGCATTGATGCTATGCACGTGGAGAAAAACATTGGTGAAAGTGTATCTGCGACACTACTAAACGTGAAAGGAAAGACAAAAGACCATTTAAAGGGTAGAAAAGATCTGGTTGAATTGGGTATACGAGAAGAACTCGGCCACAACAAAGAGGGAAAAGAACATTCTTGCCTCCCGCTTGTCATACATTATCCAAAGAAGAGAAAATAAGTTTTTGTAGTTCTCTTCGTCATATTAAAGTGCCATCCGGTTACTCATCGAACATATCAAGTTTGGTATCAATGTCTGATCTTAAATTGGTAGGGATGAAGTCTCACGACTATCATGTGCTGATGCAGCACTTACTTCCGGTTGCTCTCCGTGGAATCCTTCCAGCTGATGTCAGGAAAACTATTACAAATTTATGTGTTTTCTTCAAAGGAATTTCGTGTAAAGTGCTTGATGTGGAGACGCTGGATAAACTACAGAATGACCTTGTGATCACCATGTGTCAGTTGGAAATGTATTTTCCTCCTTCGTTTTTTGATATTATGGTGCATCTACTTGTTCATCTTGTTAGAGAGATCAAACATTGTGGTCCGTTATACCTTCGATACATGTATCCGTTTGAGAGATATATGGGTATACTGAAAAAGAAAATGAAAAACCGTCGGCGTCCAGAGGGAAGCATAATTGAAGGGACAGTAACAGAGGAAGTAGTTGACTTCTGCACTCATTACTTAGACGGTGTTGATGTTATTGGATTACCGAAAGCAAGACATGATGGCAGGCTTAAAGGGGTTGGTACCTGTGGGAAAAAATTATGCAGAGTTGATATTGATACATTGAACAAGGCACATCTGGTTGTGTTGAATCATTCTGAAGTTGTTGAACCGTATTTCGATGCACACCTAGCCTACCTCAAAACAAAACACCCAACGATGAGTAATGCCAAATTAAAAAAAGAGCAGAATGCAACATTTGTTAAGTGGTTCAGACAGAAGGTGTTGTATGAAGATTCAAGGAACGTGGATGAAATGATCCAGTTGTTGGCACTTGGTCCAAATCTCGATGTGTTGTCTTATGAAGGATATGATGTAAATGGATTTTCTTTTTACACTGCACGTCAAGATTGTAAATCGACAAACCAGAACAGTGGTGTGCATCTTATCGCTTCACAAGACATTTTCACAGGAACAAGTCGTAATACACTGAAGAACGAATATTATGGTGTTATTGAGGATATTTGGGTCTTGAATTACACTAGTTATGAAACTTGCGTATTTCGTTGCAAATGGGTGGACAACAAACAGGGATATCGTGAGGAGGATCATGGTATGAAGCTAGTTGATTTAACGACAGCGGCTCCTACTGATGAACCCTTTATTGTTGCATCAAAGGCAAAACAAGTATTCTACTGTCGTGATCAGTCTAATCCCAGATGGTCTATTGTAATGCAGAGTAAAAGATCGATAGTTGGGATTGATAATATTGTTGATGAGGATGAATACGACTGTGAAGATGAAACAGATGTACCTATTCGGTTGCCGATGGAGGTAGATAATGTAACTAATTTTGAATATCGAAGGTCCGACCACAATGAAGGATTGTGGATTGAACGATGAAATGTTATTTTGTAAGTTTGGTTGACAATATTATATTATTTCATTTTTGTCATGTTTCAATATTTGATTCAGTAGATGTTCGTATTAACCTTGTTAATTGTTGATTATTTTTCAGATTATGGATCCTGACGATAGAGTCGAAGAGGACTTACTGTTGGGGTTGGATGATATTGACGATGACGTCCCTACTGAAGAACCACCAGCTGCATCTACTTCGCAGAACCCTCGGAAGGGACGTGGACCGACCCGTGGGTTGAAGGAGAAGAAGATTCTCCCATCGATTTGATCTGGGACAAGTACCTCCGACATCGTGGTGGGTCGAAGCAGCAGTTTGCTTCCTACTTGGGATTGATGGTAAAATCCCATTGCTCGATTAATAAGGATTGGAAAGATCAAGAAAAGGCAGACAAAGACATCATGTGGCAGATGGTGCAGAAGAAGTACAATCGCGGATGAACTTCGGACGAAGATTGAATCACTTCTAGCGACATCACTGCGACAGTTCAAGCATCGGTTGGTAGATGGCTGGATTAACAAACCGGGCTCCAAGAGGTCACCGCCGTGGGTAGTGTATGATGGTATGATCACGGAGGAGGACTGGAAGATATTCTACGACCATCGCCAGACTGAAGAGTTTAAGGTACTTTTACAATTATTCTTTTTAATTATTTAAGGAATAAAATTTAACAAATATTTTTTTATTATGTATAACTTACAAATATACAAATTTTGTAACAGTTACGTCAAGAACAAGCGAGACGTAACCGGGCGAAGAATATCTACAAGCACTTCATGGGGCGAGCTGGATACACGGGGCGGTTGGAGAAGTGGAAGAGCGAGGGCTTACTGACGAAAACTAATGAAGACGGCACTCAGTCAGTTATTGATGATGTTGACGATGCAAGTAGGGTGCAGACATTTATGCTGGGTCGCATGAAGAAAAATGACGAGGGAGTATATGTGTTCCCGCAGAGCGAGACTGCTGAGTTGGCGTCCAAGATTGTAAGTATTATATTTAAAAGTTGTTGTTTACTAATTAGTAAGTTCATTTCTAATATTTTTGTTAATTTAAAATAGTCTGGCTCTACTGAGATGGGAGATGGTTCCGGCCCCTCCGTCTCAGGATGATCCACTGAATAAGGCCCTTGGGCAAAAGGATCATCCAGGGCGAGTGCGGGGGCTTGGAGGGGAAGTTCGGCAAAAAGACGTGTTTCCTACGTCTCGATCGAGAGTACCACAGGCTGAAATGATAGAGAGATGGTGGATGAACGGGTGCATGACCGGTTGGAGGAGTCGGAAAGACGTCACGCTGAGTCGGAAAGACGCCACGCTGAGGAGCGTCAAGCCTACGAGGAGCGCCTGCGTAGACTTGAGGCTTTAGTATTGGGCCAGGTGCATGCTCCTACACCGACACCTACTCCTACACCGGTGTCTACTCCTACCGCGACGGCGGATACATCGATAGTGGCCGCGTCTCCTACACCGGCACCTACTGCTAGACCGACGTCTGCTCCTACCACGACGGCGGATACTGTCGATGATCCTACACCGACGTCTGCTCCTACCACGACGGCGGATACTCCGATGGTCGATCATCCTGCACCTTCTTCTCCTACCAGAGACACATTTCCTTATCAAAACCTTTCGGTTTGTTCTTTTTTCCTCCTTAGTTATTTTAACATTACTTTTAAAACAATATAATTTTATTAGCTTGCTTACTGTTGTGAGTTGATGTAGGTGGCTAAATCATGTCATTTGTTTCAAGTGTTGGATTGTGGGACTGTGCATGTTGCATTCGGTCGGGTTTTACAGACCGGACCGAACACTGTAGTACATTTCAAGCCCATCCCACCTCTCCACGCTCGTGTGATGGTAGACGATATTGTGCAAGGTCATGAGGACTCTCCCCTTCCGTTGGAGTGGAATCAGTGGAGTAAAATAGGTCAAGCAAAATCTTCAGTTGTTCCATGGCCATATTCTCTCATTGATGTCAGTGACAAGGTAAACTATTTAATTACATGCTTACTGTTTAGTTTTTAACTTGACTGTTGACTGATATGTTTATTATTTAAATTTTGTATACTATTAGATTGATAAGGAATTAAGACCGGTTAAGAAGAGGAAAGTGGATAAGGGGAAGGAAGTTGTGAAATCAAATGAGGAGAGTCAGAGTGTGAGAAAGGAAGTGGTCAAACCTTTCGATATGACTCCTAGGAGATCCCCCATTCTGACACCCAAGTATCTGAAGAAGTTGACAGACAAACAAAAAATGTTGTATGACTTTTTCATGACGAAGCCGCAGTCTGTCACCAATTTCAACATGAAAGTGTCTAAGCATGTTTTCCACTCCCCCGAGCCCAGAGATCTGATGATTACCGTGAGCGATCTAAGAGAATTTTTGATGGGAGACCTGCTTAACATCTCTGTGATTCAGGCCTATTGTGTGTAAGTATCTTTTAAATTATTAAATTATCTTTCATTTTTTAAGCTATTTAACATATCTTATGAAAAAATGTTGTTTAGGTGTTTGACTACTAGACTGATATCGAAAGAGATTATTTCCATCTCTTTCTTGTGTCCGCAATTGATGTCAGCAAATCAGGCCGCATTGGATGCGCAAGGATGTGCAAGCATGAGGCAGGGATTTTGCTGCGGTGCGAAGAAAAGCAAATATTTGCTGATCCCATATCATCAGATGTAAGTACACAATAACTGGAATTTTTTGCTTCCTAATTGTGATATTAAATATTGTTCTACAAAACATTCTTTGTTTTATCTGTGGCAGCAATCATTGGATGTTGTGGTGTTGTGTATCGACACCTCATGCTTGTTGATACTAGACCCATTGGGCGGCCCTGATGACCTTCGAGAGATCGCTGTAGAGAAATATTTGAAGGAGTGAGTATTCAAAATTTTAATGCATTCTGTATTTATTTTAAGCTTGTCCTAGATTATTGACAATAAATGGCTTCATTTTAAAATGCTGTATTTATGCAGGGGTCATAAGCTTGGTTTGAGTGATGCGAAGAAACCATTCTCCATCTTGGACTTCCATTACATACGTGTAAGTAATCATTTAATTTATGCATTTTTGTATTAAAGTTAAACGTTTAATTTTTTGATCTATCTAAAGTTGGTAATCCATGGATGGTGTGATGACAGTGTCCTCAGCCTGATTCACGAAGCTGTGGCTATTATGTGATGCGGTACATGTTCGAGATTGTACAAAATATTGACACGCTTGCTGATGATGACAAGGTAAACCATACCAATCAAAGTTTTAGTTAAAGTTATTGCATTTGAAATAAAATTGTGTACTAATGATGATCAGTTTCTTTTTATGGACAGATCGTTTCTTTTTTCACAAAGCAGGGAGCACGTATTCCAAAGGGATCTCGACTTTGTAAGAGATCATCTATCGCAGTTTTGGTGTAAAAATTACTTGAGTGTTACTTAGATCTTATCCTAGTGTAGTTAGACTTACACTTTTGTTTGTGCTGAAGCAACGTAGACTCTCAAAGAGTTTGTAAAGTTCAACTCTCTCTTATTTTTGAAAGTTTTGTTTTGCAATTCGTTTTCAATGTTGCAATTCAAACTGGCAACTTGGTTTATGGTCATATAGTGTGGTTGGTTATCAAAGGGCAATACCAGTTGGATGCCCTGTACAGGTTGTATATACGATTGTAAATTGGGTTGTGTTGGAAAACACATTGTGGTAGAGGCTAAAAAAACAAAAAAAACTAAAAAAAAAGAAAAAAAAACCACGGTTATTAAAAACCGTGGTTTAAAACATGGAACGACATTTAAACCACGGTTTAGTACAAACCGTCGTATAAACAATGGAACGGTATATACCACGGTTTATGTTCAGAACCGTCGTATAAAAGCTTATATACCACGGTTTCAAGCCAAACCGTGGTATAAAATCGGTCTGATCCCGACAAAACGGCTTAAACGACGGTCGAACAACCGTGGTTTTATCTAGCGTTTTAAACGACGGTTTTGAACCGTGGTTTATAGTCATTTTCGAATATACGACGCGCGTATTAACCACGGTTTGGAACCGTGGTATATAGGCAAAATAACCGTGGTAAAAACATTTTCTGCACTAGTGTGTATATGCGGATTCCACACGGTCTGGTTGTTGACGGGCCTAACAAAGCTTGCTTACTCAAAAAATCATTGTATGGTCTCAAGCAAGCTTCCCGTCAATGGTTTTCTAAGCTAGCTGCTTTCTTACGTCACCTTCAGTTTTTGCAATCTAAGAATGATTATTCATTTTTAAAACACAGACAGTGGCAGACTCTTCTTGGCTATTTATGTGGATGACATTCTGGTGGTCGGTGGCAACCAGGAAGAAATCAATGGTATCAAAAGGGCGTTGGATGAGAATTTTCGCATTAAAGATTTAGGTACTTTGCATTATTTCCTCGATTGAGTTTATTCGCACGACCTCTGGCTATATCTTGTCCCAACGGAAATTCTGCATGGACCTTGTACAAGAATATGGGTGTGAGGCTCGCAAAGCCACTCAGGGATCGATGATGGTTGGAAAAGCCTTGCTGACTGATGATGGTGTGTCTTTGCCTGACCCTTCTATTTATCGTCGACTTGTGGATAAACTTAACTACTTGTCCAACACCAGGCCCGACATCAGTTTCATTGTTCAGCATCTCAATCAGTTCATGCAAAATCCTACTGCCTTGCACATGGAAGCTGCGCTACATGCTCTCTGTTACGTCAAAGGGACCATGTCTTATGGCATTGTTCTCCGCGCCGATTCTGCTCCCTTAGATTTACTGGCCTATTGTGATTCTGACTGGGCCGCCTGTCCTAATACAAGGCGGTCTGTTTCTGGGTATTATATCTTCTTAGGCAGTAGTCCTATCTCCTGGAAGACTAAGAAGCAAGGCTCCGTCTCTCTTTCTAGTGCAGAGGCGGAATATCGTTCTTTACGTCGCGTCACTGCAGAGTTAACCTGCCTGACTCGCCTTTTGAGTGAACTCGGCATTGCTAATATTACCCCGATACCCGTCAAGTGTGAATCAATCCGCTATCCATATAGCACGCAATCCTGTGTTTCACGAACGGACAAAACACATTGAAATTGATTGTCATTTTGTACGGGATAAGATACAACAGGGGCTTGTCGATGTGGTTTATACACATACTTCCTCACAGTTAGCAGACATGATGACTAAGGCTCTTCCTGGCACGCGATATCAGCAACAAATACAGCGTATGGGTATGCATGAACATATTCCACCAAGCCTTGGTAATCTTGCTTACCTGCGGCTTGCGGGGGGTATTGGAATAACAAGGAACATATATTGGAATAATTAGTTCATTGGAAGATATTTAGAATATCATAACTGAAATACTTAGAATATCTTAACAACTTGTATTTTTTATCTTTACATTTTGTTAGCTAGAATATAGGAGTTAGACTGTTATATATTTGTTTTGGTTTACATCGCTTGTAATCAACATTATTGAAACAGAAACACATCAATGTGAGTTTGCTACGTATACATTTTCTATCAAAACCTATACTTTCAACACTTATGTGGTTTGGGTATATAAAGCAGGGTTTAGTTTTTGGGATACCTTGGTAATTACGGTGAATATGATATAGCTTGATTATTTCTAAAGTAGCTACCGTATGAATGAAAGAGTTTTTGTTATCAATTTTTCATGTTGATACTCTTGTTTGGAGTGTTGTGCTTGTTGAATTATAACACGAATTTGGCCTTCTCAAATCAATTCCTTAGATAATTTCATAAAAATGTATATTAAGGAGTCTTAAGGCTCCTTTTTGTGTTATAACACATTTTATGACTTGGTTTCTTTGGTAATTGTTTTATCTTGTTCTTACCTTAGATATAAGTTTTAGGAATCCACTTTGGACCATAACTGAGATTATACAATCCTTTAGGTTCTTAAGACACATTTGCGCCTTAAGTGATTTTTAAGCATATTCTTGCTTGTATATAATCTTAGATTGTTCCTCAATAATCTTAAGACATATTTTAGTCTTATTAATAAATAAAAACCATTGATTAATTCTTATTTAATGAATTCATGATTAATTAATATAATTAAGGTTTGAGGTATTTCATCGGGTGTTAGTATGATTATATTTATTTCCACTAAGATCGATTTATTTAATTATGCTAAATACGTGATTAAGACGGGATTATGAAGTAGGGGCGTTACAGAGTTCGGGTTGTATCAAATTACAGTTGATTCAATTTTGGTTCAAGTTAGTTCAGATTTTTGGGTTACATTTCGAGTGACATCATTCAGTTTAATTCGGGTTTAGATCGGGTTGGGTCGAATCAATTTTTCGGGTTCAGGTCACTTTTACCGGGTCTTAATCTTTTTGACAATGGAAAGTTTTTTTTAATTGCTATTTGGCCCTTCCGGGCTTTGAAGATAACATTAATATACAAACATGAAAGGAAAAGGGTGAAGTTGAAGCTAAGAGGAGGAAATAAACCAATTAGTTGAAGCACTTTATATTATTGAAGTGAATAGAATGTTAATATGTGGAGAGATGAATGAGACCAATATGTGGCCAAACACAAAGTGGAATACTTTGAATTGAAGATCGTATACAAAGAACAAAAGAGATAACAGTAACCATAAAGAATACTAATTTAAGTAGAAGCTTTCCCTCACACTTTTGGATTGCGTCTTTGTATAAGAAGGAAAGACATGTAATGTACAGGACCACAAAATTTTATATCTAGTCATAGGATTTATAATTGGTTGAAGAAAGGTAGAAGTCTTATGAGGCTTGGGTAAGATATAAAGTAGGTTTAGTTTTTGGGATACCTTGGTAATTACGGTGAATATGATATAGCTTGAGCATGCAACTGGTACCCCTTCCTTCTCCCGTGTGACTGTAAAACCACTCAAACATTCACCTTCTCTCATTTGCTTCACGCTTTGTGCAAGTCCAGAGCAGGACTTTCAGTTTCCTTTGTTTCCTGGCACAAGAAGTGCTGAGAACCCCCAAGAAATACCCACACCATGCTTCTTGAGTTCTAGCACCAGATCTGTGAACAAAATCCACTCCAAAGCTCTTAAAGGGTTGCGCCAAGAATCAAGGAACTCATTCTAAAACTGTCTTGAAATCAGTTCCAAGCCGATTGTAGAGCCAAGATTTCCTTGTCAAATCGCCAATCAAACCTAAAAGGAATTCAAGGAGGAGCTAAATCCTAACCAAGGTGCGAAAACTATCTAAGGGGAGCCAAGAACTACCTAGGAAAAACAACTTCAAAACCCCAAGGCTTTGTGGCTAACATACTGGCAAACTGGTGGTCTAAACAACAAGATTAAGAAATTAAAATCATGCTTGGGAGTTACCGAAAACAAGTGTGAAGAACCGTATAGTAGCTAGGCATGCCAGTTGCAGGATGATCATCATCCTCTCTCCTCTCTCTCCCCCCTAACCCTTCCCTCCCCCACTAAGCCAAAAGCCCCGCCCCCCCTCCTCCACCACTAACCACCGCAGCCACGACACCCATTCCACCGTTTCACCACAAAAAAGCCACGACAACCATTCCACCGCTCACCACAAAAAAAGCCCCACAAAATAACCATAGCCACTAATACCCAGACCAGAACCGAAACCCCCAGCCCTACAAAACAACCATAGCCATTAACCCATACTATAATCAAAATGTCGAGGAGAGAAGGAAGGAAGACTTGGAAAGGAGGAGGAACAAGATGGAAATGCGCCAACAACAAGAGATATAGAAGAGATACATACAGACGGCGGGAGAATAAAGGAGAACCAAGGTATGAGCTCAGCAGAAAGAAGACAGAAGGATCCCGATTGAGCGCCAGTAACATACATATTAGAGGCAAGCATCCATTGACAATATTCATCGACAACATCGACAAGAAGGTCTCAGAGTACCAGTTAGGAAGGATAGTAAGAAAGTTCACAAACTGGACGCGAATGTATATCAGTAGAAAGATAAGAAAATCCAACCCAAATAGGTGTGCATTTGTTGACGTAAAACATGTAGAAGAGGCCAGAAGAGTTATTGAAGGTATTAGGGGATGGAACATAAATGGGAACCGCCTCTAGGCGAGAATGGAATACCAAGGAAGGCAAGTGCAAATAAAGGAAACAAACCACGTCCAGGTGAGTCATTCTCATAAACCATACAACTCCTACAAACCCCGTGTCAATGAAGGCAAGAAGAAGAGGAGTTGGGTCCCCAAAAACAAAGGCCATGCGACATCGAGGCTGTCGATCGATGTTAAAACAGATAATGGTATGAAGGAATGTCTTGATAAATGCATCGTAATTACTCTCCCGGAAGATAAATCTGCAGGACAAGCCATGAAATATCTGCGAACGAGATGGTCAAACGTGACGGGGCTACTAGCCTTTTCCAGGAGAAAGTTTCTCATGGTATTTAACACAGTCCAGGAAGTATAGGAGATTCTACGAGTGCAATTAAAGGGCAATAATCAAAAAGAATTTCAAGTCCGACGTTGGCACATTGCAGATCAAGTAGAGAGACGTCGAACTTGGATCGTAATCCGTGGAATCCCCCTGCACGCCTGAAATAAGGAGAACGTGAGGAAGATTGCACAGACTGTGGGAGACGTGATCAAGATTGATGATAAAGAGGACCAATATGTGGAGAACGCTGAAATTTTTACACAAATTGAGACTTCTACATTACAAATGATCAATTGGAAAATAAATGTTAATGTAGAAGGTCATAGATTTCCGGTGAGCATCGTTGAAATCATCAATCCTAAGTCCAAAACCAAAAACTCTGCTACAGATAAGAAGGCGAAGCGAATAAGAATGAAAACCTAGTGCAAGAGTCGCAGGGGAGCGCGGTCAATGAAGGGTCGCACGCTTCACATAAAACTAACCAGGATGAAAAGGAGGAACCAATAATTAATTTGGAGGTGCAGTCATTGTGTCAGGACAATATCCCTCTAGAGACCGCACAGATCCCAAACATGCACAATATGGAACGTGACCAGACTATGTATGATCCACCTGCTGAAGTCAATCCCGAGGCAGCTAGTCATGAGGAGATAATGACTATGCAGAGAGAGGAGGAAATCCAAAACGTCACTGAGACAGAAAAGGTAAAAGAATATACTAGAGAGACAACAAAGCGGCAGGAAATAATTAAGCAGCCGCAGGAAGAGGTGGGTGGAGAGAAACCGACTAGTTCCGAGACAATAGAAGAGTATGCGACACAGTCAGAGCAAAATATAAATAAAAAGGTAACTGAAGAAAGGGAATTCCCCATGCAAAATATGCAAGCGGTAGGGCAGGGGACTTTGGAACAAAATACGGCACTACCTACAGAACAAAGCAACACAAGTGAAAAAGGGTAGGGGTAATTAAACGCTTTGTCAAATTGTTCCAGAACACCCCTTCAGCAAACAGCAACAGAGGTGGCCCAGCACGAGATGAAGAAGGGAAAATAGTGAATATTGAAGAAGAGGCCAAAGAGTGCATGGATCTCCTACTACAACTAGGCTGCCACGTCCCGAGCCCGCACCAAACAAAGGTAAAACTCCTCCATAAACTTCAATCTCGCATTAACAAGTAGAATGGTGACGGTGGGATTCCAAAATATAAGGGGACTAGGATCGAAGGAGAAACAGAGGAAAATTAGGGAAGAAGTGAGGAACTTGAAAATCTCGGTAATGTGTTTAGTGGAAACGCAACAAAAGGGAACAGTAGCCCAAAAAGTAGTATACTTCTGGGGGAAAAAAGAAGGCATGTCTATCATGGGAAGAGGTCCCAAGTCAAGGGAGGTCTGGAGGGATAGTGGTACTATGGGACGAGGAGGAAGTAGAGGTAAGAAAGGTTGAGAAGGGTATCCGCTGGATGATGATCGAAATGAAGTCACGTGAGGATGGTCTAAGCTCTACAATGATAATGGTATACGCCCCATGCGGTGTCAATGAAAGAAAAGCCGTATTTGATGAGCTATTATCGGTCAAGGAGAATTGTCTAACGAAGATACTGGTCTTAGGTGACTTCAACGAATTCCTCATGCCATCAGAAAGGAAGCCAATGAACACGCCTCACCTCACTAAGGGTGTGAGAGAATTTCAGTCCTAGGTAAACAGCATGCAACTCGTTGAACTTCAGCTACAAGATGTAGTATTCACATGGAAATGAGGGAACTCCCTTAGTAAATTTGATCAAGGGTTTGCAACTCCTGAATGGATGGCATAATATCCGGATGCGAGACTTGGCTCAAAAGAATGGTCAATATCAGACCATTGGTTCTTGGTAGTTCAAACAGGGAAACTTAATTGGGGGCCCAAGCCCTTTAGATCAATGGATGCATGGTTGGAACATCCCGTATTCGAGAAACTCATCAATAAAACATGGGGTGAACTGAATTACGGGTCGACATTGCAGAAGCTGAAGAGTTTAAAAGGACCAATTAAGAAATGGAATAAAGAGATGCTTGGGGTAACAACTCAGAAAATTGCTGGCCTCAAAAATGAATTGCGGGTGATGGAGCAAAAAATTGAAGAGGAAGGTGTGTCTCCTCGACTTGAACAGGACAGAATTCAACTGATGAGAAAACTGGACTCGGCTGAGACGGAAAACGCTCGGTACTGGCATCGATTGTCAAGGGAAAATTGATCAAAGAGACGGATGACAATACTAGGTACTTCCACCGTCGGCCCACCCTCAATTTCTGGAATTAACTGATTACATGTTTGTCCACGAACGAAGGCCTAATTGACTCACCGAATGCAATAAAACAAGACATTGTCAGCTTTTATCAGGACCTGAAATACCCCTAACATTTAAATAATTAAATATAAGTAAATAAATATAATTTGGGGAATTATAAATATTATTTGGGGGATTATTAAACCCTAAGAAAGCATATAAACACTTGGGCGTTAAAAACGAACCTAAACTCCTTAAGGTCAAAAACGTGCGTTAAAGCCCGACCTTAAGTTAAACAAGTTATATAAGCCATAAAATTCATATGAAGTTAATCAAGGATCATTATATGACCCTTAGAACATGGGACTTCATCTAAAACTGAGTGAAAATACAATATGCTCGGGAATTCCCTTAAAGGCCCTTAAGGCCGAAAGTCCCGGAAATACATTATAGGATGAAGTAAAGCTATACACTTCATTCCAAATGCACCATAACACCTTATTAAATATATAAGATGAAGTTCTCAAGCTAAATTCGCAGTTAAACGCAAAGTGCTAAGAGATGCCTTATGGGGGTCCCATAAACCCTCGGGAATGCCCAGGAGGAGTGCCGAGGTGGCACGAACTCCTATAAAATTAATTCTTAGAGTTCCTAACATCATTATTCAACATTCTAAAGAGAATAGTCGAGCTACTTCCTCAAAAATAAACAAAGTGCTCGGACGAATTTCTTAACGCTCCTTTTTGCCCGGTTAGCCCGGGAGTTGTGTTTAGAGTTGATATAACCCCATATAACTCAATGTAACACCTTGACATATTATTATTGACTATAAAAAATGTCAATAAACACTTGGAACTCATAGCGACTAATTATTTTTCAGAAAATCCTTAAAGCACAAAAATGCACCTTCGGGTGTCACAAAAATGCGTTTTACGCAATTGCCTTGAAGTTTTTGAGGAGCCACGATTTGATAACCTTAAAAGGGGATAAAATGACCATATAAATCAATTAATTTCAGTACTAAACTCATAGTACAAATAGGGGCGATTTTTGGGTCAAAAAGGTACCTAAATCGGCATTTTTACCTTAAAAGTTTCACCTTTTACCATAGTATAAATGTACCAATTAAATGCTGGAACCTATTACACATATTAGTATGGTCTTATTACAATATAGTGTAACAAAAATCAAATGAAAAATTAATCCCATTTGGTCCCTAACCCATGCGCCATTTATAGTCACATTTGACTAGTTTTTGGTTTGAAAATTGTCTTATGCTAATGTGACTCACCTAGCATATATTATATGATGATGTAACAATTTAATTCAATCAAATGGAGACTCCACAACCGTATGCCTACAAGAGAACAGCAAGAAAACAATAAGGATTAGCTTAAATAAAGATAAGGAAATTAAATGCTAATCTAGTCACACTCTTGACTAGGTAATTAAACAAGTAAAACAAGTTGATCAAAGGGGCATGTAATTGCCAATAATGGACAGGGCATTAGGAGGTGAGTTCTGCATAATTAGTCTAATGGAGACACATACCTAACTAATATTATCACTTTGTTTACAATTAACAACATTAATTAGCCTCCTAGCACCCATTTAGCCGTAAGTCTAGGAGCATTTGGAGCCTCCCATTCCCATCATGGCCGATCACCTACAAAGAAGAAGACAAGATTAGTACAAATAATTAAGTTTAGTAAATTCAAAAGTAAGATAGCCACTCACCTTGCCTTGTCATCTTCCCATAAGCAATTAACAAAGGTTTCAATTGTCCTTGCTAATCAACCGTAAGAGTAGTCAAGTTGATAGGTCTTTGTGGTCAATTTTGAAATCTAAATAATCTAAAACATGACATAAAATAATGACATATAATTCAGCCTTATTCCTTGCCTTAATACATACGAAGACTACCTTCATTTCCTTGCCTTAACCGAATGGTAAGCTTCTTCCCTTGCTCTCTCTTTTCTCCTTTCTAGCTAAGTTAATTCCTAAGAGCTAATAAGCTCCATTAATGGTGTGCTAGGTTCTAACACCATTTTAATGTAATTTCCTAGTTAATTCTACCAAGTCTTGAAGCAAGAAATCATCCTAGCAACTCCTACAATTTTCGCAAAGCATAAGTGTTCCAAGGAGGTTCCTAAATTCAACAACAACACAAGGAATAACAAGATCAAGTTAAGGTATATTTTTATGTTGAAAAACCTAAGTAAATTCCTTATAGTGTTTTTGAAAATTTAGGAACTTCTAAATCCATATCCTCTTCATTATTTCATGAAGGAAACTTGGATCTACAATCATCCCAAGGTGTACCAAAAATACCTTGTTAAATTCCTAAGGTAAACTCTTGTAAAAATTACTACAAATATTATTTATAAACTCTTGTTAGAAGTCTAACAAATAGATCTCCTACATATGTACAAGGAGGCCGAAATACCTTCATCAAATTAGCATTTGGAGAGCTTGGAATCCAAGGAAAAATCAAGTACAAGAATTGTCTTGATTTAAGAGTAAGTTTATATAAGTAAGGTTTATTAAGTTTAAGTTTGATTTAAGCTTCAAACTTTGGTATAAAAATTATGTACAACCTCTAAATAAATTAGGGCCGAAAATACTATAGGTTATATTATCAAGAAGATAATCTATAATATATAAGGTAAGGATATTACCTTAAGGTATATATTTGGGTCACAAAATTAATTGTGTTACATATATATATCAAAACCGAATGGTCTAGGGATTTAATGTTCTATTTTGAGCTTATAATCATTCTAAGTCATTAGCATAATTTTTAGAAGTGTTATATGGCTTATATACATTTATAAGTATTTATTATAAGGTATAAAACAAGTTTTAAAACCATATGGTAAAAATTAAATTGTGGCCGAGAGCAATATATGGGATTTGGTGAATTTTGAAATATATATAGGTGTATTAACTTATTTTATAAATTTTTGGAACATTAAAAATAGCTACAAGTATTTAAATGGCTAGTTTAATAAATTATGTGGCTAAAATGTAAATTTTGAATAGTTTAGGGTGCTTAATATAATTACCAAGAGTGAGAGGGTGAATTTGGTATATTTATATTATAATATAAGGTAGGAATTAATATTATGAATTTTGGTGAATTTAAATAAGTGGTTAAGTGTTAAAATAACAATTTATAAGGTTTTGGGACTATTTTGTAAATATTGGGAAGATTGGAGGTGAAACCGAGTTACTTATGATTTTATGGGTTTATTAAAGTATTAATTATGAAATTAAGTTTTGGTCAAAGTGTTGACCAAAAACTTTGGGTTAAAATGATTTATGACATAAAATATTAAGTTATAAAAGTCTTGGGGTGAATATGTAATTTATGGAAGATCCTATGTAAAACCGAATTGGTTTGGGGCGAAATCATAATTTAAGAAAATATATGGGTTACTTCGGTTATTTAAAGAAATAAAATATTTAAACTATAGTTTATAAGTTAATATGTAACTTATATAAAGTTTTGGGGTTTAAAAGTGAATAAAGGAAAATATAAGTGAAAACCGAAAATTAAAGGGTTTATTTGTAATATTATAAAAGTTGGTATAATGATTTGTAATTTACAGAAATTAAGGTGGACATTTGGTAAATTAAAAAGGTAATGTGGATGATTAATAATTACAAAGGTTAATGTGGGTAATTAGTGAATTATAAAAGTTATAAGGTTATTTGGCAATTTATAGAAGTTAATATAATTGTTTTACAATTTCCGAAAATTAATATGGGTATTTAGTAAATTATAAAAGTATATGGTTGTTTGGAAAATTGTAAAAGTTAATGGGTTCAAATTATGATTACCGGAAATTATATGTGGTTATCTAGTAATTTATAAAGTTGTTGGGTATAAAATATAAATACCGAAATAATAAGGTTGGTTTTGTAATTTAATAAGGAAAGGAAGTAAAACTATGTAATATAATGTATTATGGTATATCATGGAGTATAATATACAGTTTATAAATAATTGTGGTTATAATAAAAATGACCAAGGGATATAATATAAAGATTAAGTGGAAACAATTATGAGTATATAATTAAGGAAGTAGAATACACTACAAGGTGAAAATTCATTATCACATGTGAATATCACATAAAATAACGAACTGTTGAACTATCTAGAGTCACTGTAAATAATAGGGGGAAATAAAGAACTTACAGGATTAGTATATTACAAGTATTAGTTCTACAGTGACAGTACTGTAATGTTTAATGGATAATTATATTAATATTACCCGGTATTGCTTGTAAACATAACAGCGTACGGGGAAGGACTGTTAAAGCGTGAATAGTCAAGCTAGTTGTTATCACGGTGAACGGTATGTTAATTGTGTGGTCTGATGTCCTAGGGATTTTCCTAAGGTCCAGACATTATGTGTTAATTGTTTAAGAGCGATATCTGTGATTTTTGGTATGTGTATTGCAACACTGTTGCGTTTTATTTATGCGCAAACGTCTTATGACTGGAAGTTTATACATCTAAACTGGGAAAAAGACTAACTGACCTTTAGGTATTATTGAACCTAACAATGGTCAACTGTTATAGTCTTAATTCAAGTATTGGGTACTATACCACTGACTAAAGGGCTAATTTATAAGAGAGGAATCCAGACTGTTTCGACTCTCTGGTTGCGCATTGTGATCACTACGAGAGACTTATATGGGGAGTCACTCAAAGGAAATCCATCAGCCACATTCGGGGATGGCGGAAGGCACTGTCGTTGGTGCACAGGTTCGACCGGATCGGTCAATATATATATTTTTGTCCAGGGCCATAAGGTCAGCTGATAACGGTTCCATTGGAACCCAAGGGACTAATGTCCATTAATAAGTTATTAAGGATTGTCTTGACATGACGCCTGAGGTGGAATTTAATTGGAAAGGTTTAATGATTGATTTAAAGGATAAGGGTCAGGTGGCCAACTAACAAGTACAGTTTAATACGCGTAACTTGTTTGGTGATTGTTATGGATTATTAATGAGTGCTTATTGGTTATTGTTATGGATTATTGATGTGTGGTTATTAGTTATTGCTATGGATTATTGATGTGTGGTTATTGGTGTTGTGTACTATTGTACATTGATGTTTACAGGTGAATTATTAAGTGATTGTTTACAGTTGTTACTGTTAGTTTTGTAAACCAGAATATCTTGTAATGAATCTAATATCAAGATGGCTAAAACGACTTAAGGAATCTTGATGATTTAAGACTACATTTAGCATACCAGCATTTCGATTGCTGAGCCCTTCAATGGGCCAAACATTCCAGGTTATTGAAGAAGACTCAAGCCGGAGTGCAGGACACGGGGGTAGCTGTTGTATTTGTCAACCAACACCTTTGGTTTTATTTGTATTGTATTAAAGAGGTTGTTGTATTCAGTTAGTTGCTCATTTAGTTGGATTTGGCTTGTAATAATTAGAAGTGCTCAGTATCTGTTCATCACAGCGTGAGGAGTTGTATTGTTGGGAAAAGTAAGGATGCCTTGTTACTCACACGGGTGAGTAACGGCGTGTAACACCAAGGTTAGATAGTTTTATTTTCCGCTGCGATTTGCTATTTATTATGCTATGAATTGTGACGTCATTACAAGTTTAAGACTGGGGGTGTTACAGGACCTCTATCGAGCAACAAGCCCCTCAGTCATTGGCCCGCCAACAGGTACATTTCCCAGGTTGTCGGTTGAAGAAGCAAGGCAGTTGGAATGTATACCGACAGTGGCAGAAATTCGTGACTCGGTTCAGCAATGTGAAAGCTCAAAAGCTTTGGGATTTGACGAATACAACATGCGATTCATTAAGCGAATGTGGCATGCAATAGGGGCAGATTTCACTGGTGATGTGCAAAAGTTCTTCATTAATTCAAAGCTTGAGAGAGGAGCCAACACTACATGGATAACCCTAGTTCCTAAGAAACAAGAGCCTTCCCATATAGGAGATTACCGTCCGATTAGCATGATGGGATGCACCTATAAAATTGTGGCGAAAATTCTATGCAATCGTTTAAGACCAATTATGCCATAGTTTATCCACGAAACTCAATCGGGGTTCATAAAAGGAAGAAATATCCTTGAGGGACCTTTTGTTGCAAATGAGGTGCTAACATGGTTAAAAAAGAACAAGAGAAAGGGAGTATTACTCAAGATCGATCTAAAGAAGGCATATGATTGTGTCTCTTGGGAATTCTTAGATAAGTTGCTAGACCGCATGGGCTTTGGCACCACTTGGAGAGGCGGGATAAAGGAGCGCGTTACAACCTCTCGAATTTCACTCCTAGTAAATGGATCACCCACGAAACCATTTACTCCTACCCGAGGACTACGACAAGGAGATCCCCTATCTACATCTCTTTTTGCTATTACTGTTGAAACTTTGAACTGGTTAATACAAGGCACAGTGCAGCTGGGATAATTTTCAGGGCTACTCGTTGGAACAAGGCAGGTAAGGGTTACCCACTTACAGTTTGCGGATGATGTCATGATCTTTAGCCAGACTAATAAGGATGAGCTGGTTCAAGTGCATAGATTACTCATGTGGTTTGCAGAAATGAGTGGGTTGGAGTTAAATATGGAAAAATCAGTGGCATATTGCACTAATGCAACTGAGAGAGAAAGACAAATGGTGGCACGCATCTTTGAATGTTGAATAGGTTCATTGCCAACGACTTATCTTGGGTGTCCCTTGGGAGCGAATACAAGGAAAGTGGCCACGTGGGAACCGGTTATCCGTAAGGTAGAAATGAAACTTTCAACTTGGAAAGCTACTAGTTTATCCAAAGCAGGGAGGGCAGTGCTTGTGAAATAGGTTCTTGAATCAATTCCCCTATACTACGCGAGTTTATTCGTGATACCAACCAAGGTGAGAAAGAAACTTGTCTCTCTACAGCGTAAGTTCTTCTGGGGCAAGAATCAAAACCGCTTCCTCACACCAGTTTCATGGGCACGGCTGGCGTAGCCAAAGGCTGAGGGAGGTCTGGGGTTCTCGAATATTCAGATGAATAACTTATCATTTCTAGTGAAATGGAGGTGTAACTATGCCCTTAACAGCAAGCCCCTTTGGAAGAGAGTGGTGCAGTCCATTCATAACTTATGTGGTGGCCTGCATGCGGGCGAAATTACTGAAGGGACGGCGTGAGCTTCAGGTGTGTGGTCGTCGATAGTTAAGGCTACATCCAATAATTTGATATTGAACCAACTACTGAAAGACATGTTACGGATCAGACTGGGTAATGGAGAGGATACACTGTTTTGGCATGATCATTGGTGTCAGGATGGGGTCCTAAAATTATTGTTTCCAAGACTCTACTGGCTTTGTTAAGATATCGAATCCACAGTCACTGGATATGGAGTGTGGGTTGACGGCTGTTGGGCTTGGCAGTTTCAATGGCGGAGGGTTCTTTTTTTACTATGAGATGGCAATGGTCGAGCAGCTATCTGGGATCATCACATCGCCCACCTTTCCGTATCATATAGATGACTGTCTATGAAACGATGGCGGTGTGCGTTCAATCTCAAAGGCGGTGAATGAAGCATTGCATACCGCGCTCCGCTCTGACATGGCAATAGTGGGTGTTCCGAATGCTAAAGCGGTGTGGAGGGGCTTGTGTGAGCCCCGAGTTGCGATCATGTTGTGGTTCATAATCATGCGACGGCTTGTTACTCGAGAAGTTCTCTTCGAAAAGGACCTGCTTCCCATAGGCCAAAGCTTATGCCCATGGTGCATGAGGTCGATGGAGGTATTAGAGCATGTCTTATTCTTTTGTCCGAATATTTGTGGAGTGTGGTACCAGCTATTAAGATGGTGGAATATTACTTTTGACTTTAAAGACTCTACACCTGACATATATCAAGACTGGATTGCTATGCAACTGCCAGCTAAAGTAAGAAGGATTTGGAGGTCTACTTTATGTTATGGCGTTTACTACATCTGGATGTACCGAAATGATGTGATTTTTAGGGAAGAAACTCTGAATGTATCCCGTGTCGTCACGCAAATTAAACTGGGCGTGTGAAGATGGACTAAGGCTTGGTGGCCTGATTTCCCATTGTCTTGTAGTATGTTTATTGATACGGTTTCCTTTAAAGACTTCTTTTAGATTATGGAGGAGATTGATGTAATGGTTATTTTCCCCTTTGTTCCCTAGATGGACATTTAGTGTTGTACTCGGACATGGTGGGTACTCTTTTTCCTCCTCAGACTTTTTCCCACTGGGTTTTGCTTGGGGAGGTTTTAATGAGGCCCAAGATATCGGTCCAAAACTTTCTAATTTTGGCTTCTGTTATTTATGAGTAATTCAGATTACTTTATGATTAGAGATAAATGGAATGCTTGTTTCTCTATAACTTGTTATCTGCTTTGGAAATGGAGAAATGCTAAACTATTTGGCAGAGAAAATATAATGTTCATGCCAATCTAGATGGTTGTCCGAGCTCTTCATCAAAACAGCAGAGCGCAGTCAATGAGTGTTTCTCTGGATCAAAAGATTCTCCTATGTAATGATTCTGCAATGAGTTCGGCTCAGGATAGCACAGGGCAGATTAGGGAAGTCCTTTCTTGGTCTCCTCCTGCTGAATTGTGTTTAAAATTTAACAATGATGGTGCACTAAATGTTGTTTCAGGTATAGCAGCTGCTGGTGGAGTATGCCGGAACCATCACGGGCACTGGGTGACTGGTTTTGAAATGGCGTTTGGTGAAAGGGGACCTCTTCATGCGGAATCCATGGCTATGCTCCAAGCGGCTCAGATTATCCATGGGAGGCAGATAAGAAATGTGGAGATATGCTCAGATTCCAAGCTCCTTGTTGATCTGTTTAGAGTCTGCCCCCATTATTATAGTTTAAGGCCTATTATTTCTGAATGTAAAAGGCTGTTAGATGCTTGTAATAATGTTAGGATGAGCTACACTCCAAGAAGTTGTAATAAATTGGCTGATAGTTTAGCCAAGGCAGGTCTGAAACATGAATTGGGTGTCTATGTATTGGATGACGCTCCTGCTCATATTATCACCCAGCTTCATGAGGAAGCTCTTGTAATTCCATATCATGAATAAAATGTAGGCTCCGCCTCCGTCCTTTTGACCAATAAAATGGCCATTGGCCCAAATTATCAAAAAAATATGATATAGCTTGATTATTTCTAAAGTAGCTACCGTATGAATGAAAGAGCTTTTGTTATCAATTTTTCATGTTGCATACTCTTGTTTGGAGTGTTGTGCTTGTTGAATTATAACACGATTTTAGCCTCAGTCACTAATTATATAAAAGAAAAAAAAAACCTAATTAAATACAATGTTCATGTATTTATAATACACTTTTACTGTGACTGAAATCGAATAATCGAAATCCAAACGAATTCTACTATTCTAGGATATATGATGATCTTATTCGTACAAATAGGATTGCCGATATATACAATAAGTGCATTAGTGATAGAACATAACATATACATAAGACGAACGGACTACGACTAAACCCAACTAATAAAAGGGGGAGATGGCCCGGGGAGAATGTGGGATGTTCCCGAAAGTGACTGCATCTTCACTCAAACTACTTTCATATAATATCTTATTATATTCTACTTCTAAAAAAATATCTTATTATATTCGATCAAGATGTTCACTCAATAATGTTTTTCAAAAGCAAACTTACAATATCTCATGTTAAAAAATAATAATATTGTAACATATGTGGACTCATATAATTGGAAGTTGATAGAGTATATGAATGACTATATGCGTTTCCTAAAAAAGAAACTATTTGTGTGCATATGCACAACTTGTTGTTTTTTCGATTAATTAACGATAACTCTGTTAATTGAATACGAAATATATTAAAGGGATGGGCCGGAGGATGATCGAGCAATTCATATATATTGACTAACTTTGTGCAAAGCAGTTTTGGAATGGTTAGATATGCACATGGGAGCAGCCCAGCTGGGACACAGTGTGCCAACTAAAATGCCAAAAAAGAGGCGTCCGAGTATAATTTACTATTAAAAGCACATGTGTTGACTGTGCTTTACAGTTTGAATCACTAACAATTGAGTAGATGCGAGAAGATGGAGAGAGGACTAGGCGTCCAAAAACATACCGTCTTGTTGATCTTCCTGAAACAGTGGCAACTATCTTCATACAATCAACAGAAGCCGTGCATCAATGTTTAGGCTTTAATAAAGCACTCGGGTAAATTCACCAAACAAAAAGTGAGAAGAGACTTTAGGTTGCGTTTGGGAATATGCCATATAAGATCAGTTATCAAACTCATCTTTCTCAAAAGCTCCAGCAGTCGAGCTGTTAGCATTGAACGCATATACTCTCATAAAATATGGGTAATAAATTCTCAAATTGGTGTACAAATTAAGGGCCGTCCGTGGTCCAAACACGGTAACCAAGAAAAAGCTGCTAATGAGTTAATTAAGAACTTCCTAACTATAATATTATAGAGTAAAAATATGTTCTAGTTTAGCAAGCTCCACTTAAAAGCACTGCTAAAAGGGGGGAATTATTGCTTGGTGCACTTTGCTATATGTTGTTGTTTGCATGTGGTTGGCATGACTTAATGATTTGTTACGCATTTAATTTTCTAACTTTAAGCACTGTGTCAGGATTTACTTATGCTTTAATGGGACCGTAACTGTCTTTTTTTTTTTTTAAGAAATGAGGTATATATTAATATTAAGAGTAGAGTTCGTACAAAGGGGGTAATATCAATACAGAGGATAAAATTCCGTTCGTTAGGGTGCTGCTGTGTTCAAATTAAGGTCACTAAGGTAATGTCATGTAACTCTTGGTAATAATTTTGCCCATTACCAGAAAGAAAAACAAGTAAGTAGTCGGCAGATACATTATACATACTAGCTAACACTCGTGCATATGGGTTTGTTGGCATTTAATAAGTTGTATTAATACTGAAACTGAAAAGTATAAATGAGATGTATAAATTTATCGTGACAGATAGATCGAAGCAGCTTGTTATGTCACTAGCGAACGCACGATCGTGAAAGCTTTTTTTTAGTAGTGATTTTAGTAAAGTACTTGCGCTATGTTCATTTGGGGTAATTAAGAAAGGGAAAGTTTGTTTTTAATTTTTGATGATTATCTTTCCTCACTTTTCAGTTTTAAAACCCCAATTCCCTTCAGCAAATATGTTAGATGTTTTATCTTGAATAAAATATTAACAATGATTCATTTAGTTATTTTTGTTATGTACTAAATATTTCTTTTTATATATATATATATATTAAATACTACATATAATAATATTCAAAACAAAATTTTTAAAATTTTAGATTTAAAAGTTATACCATATAACTTTTAAAAAATTTAATAATATGAAATAAATGACTACATTATAAGTACTAAAAACTAAGTATAGTCGTTATTAACTATTTTATTATCATAAACTGTTCATTTTAATAAAAAAAGATATTATTTATTTTATTTTAATAACCTTATATTATTGAAAATATTAATAAGTAAACTAAATATTATTTAATTAAATGTGACCTAAATTATTTTAGCTAATACCAAAAGATATTGAGAAATATAAAACAAGATATTAACATATAAACTTATTCTTAAAATATTAAACATTATCTAATGTATGTATTAGATAAATATCTATAATATATTGCAAATATTTTTGAATTATAACATAATTTTGATATTGTTAATAATTTTTTATTTTGATTAAAGTGTTTATGTTTTTATTGAATATAAAATTAAGATTATTTCTAATTTATATTTTGTTTAATTATCAATATGTTTATGAAATTAATGAACATGGATGATCATTTTGAGATTTGGAAACAAAAATTATTACATTACGTTAATATTGAATAAAACAAGTATAGCTTTTTTTTAAGAAAATGGTGATTCCCTTATATTCAAAACCAAACAACAACAAAGGGAATGATGCATAATTCTATTTCGTTTCTAAGTTAAAACCAAACATTTTTTTAATTAAAAGGAATCCGTTTCCTTTCCTTTCCATTCTCTTTTCTGAATCCATTCTGTTTCCGTTGTGTGAAGTGAACGCACCCTTAGTAGCTAATTGTCTATAAAAATCTTCTGTAGGTAAAAATTCTTGTTATTGCTGTGAATGTAAAAGAGGAGACAGAGAGTCAATAAAAAGTGATAGAGTTTCTCCTGATGTAATAAGTGCATACAGGGGATCTCTATTTATTGAGATATAGAGAACAAAAAAATAATCCTAATAACCATTTTCTTATTGAACATTCACTATTTACAACACTCTCCCTTGAATGTCTGACATTGATTGACTCGTTAAACGTTGTCTGCAAAAACCCAATGGAATAAAATCAAGATCAAGGGAAAAATAGTGCAATCATAAGTTATCCCCCCTGAACTAAACGTCGCTTCAAATCGTTGAATCTGCATAGTCCAATCTTTCGGATTTACTTTTTGAAAGTTTAAGTAGGAAACGACTTAGTGAATATATCTATCAAATTCTCGCTTGAGCGGATTGATTGCATATCAATTTCTTCATTCTTCTGGAGCTCATGAATGTAGAGAAACCTAGCGGATAAGTGTTTCGTTCTATCTCCTTTGATGTACCAATCTCTCATTCGAGCTATACAAGTAGCATTGTCTTTGTATATATTGTAGGAATATTTTGATCAAAAAAATGTCACATCTCTTGTACATGCTGGATCATGGATCTTAACCAAACACATTCTCGATTGGTTATGTGCATTGCTACAATCTCTGCATAATTGAAGTAGGTGGAAATAGTCGTTTGCTTTATAGATTTTCATGATATAGTTGTACCTCTATGAGTAAATACATAACCAGTTTGTGATCTTACGCTGTGGGATCATACAGGTAGCCAGCGTCACCATAACCTACTTGACCAAACTTATTGTCTTTTGAAAGAATAACCCCGTATCCATTGCACCTCGAAGATAATGGAGTACATGCTTAACAACATTCTAGTGCCTTCTTGTTGGAGCAGTGTTGTATCTTGCTAACAGATTTACTGAGAATGTTATATCAAATCGAGTATAACTCACCAAGTACATCAATGCTTCAATAGCACTTAGATATGGGGCTTTTCGACCATGTAACTCCACTTTCATGGGGTCTAAATGGGTCCTTGTTTACATGTAGAGACGTAACAACCATTGGGGTGCTTAGTGGATAAGCGTGATCCATATAAAATCTTTCTAGCACTTTTGTAATGTAGTAAGTCTGGTGTAGGAATACCCCACTTTGTGAATGCTCGAGTTTTAGTCCAAGGCAAAACTTTGTCTTACCGAGAGCTTTCATGTGAAATTCTGACTTCAAACATTCAACATCTTGTTAAAGTTCTACAAGTATTTCAATTATGTTGAGGTCATCAACAAAAATTGCAATTATAACAATCAAATATCCACTTGTCTTTATGAATATACAAGGACAAATCGAGTAATTCTTATAGCCTTTCTTAAGCAAGAATTCGCTGATGCGATTATACCACATACGACCAGGATGCATTAGTCCATAGAGGGATATATTCAATTTTATAGAGAACTTTTCTCCAGGGCTTGATTTAAATGCTTTAAATGACTTAAATCCCTCTAGTAGCCTGATATAAATGTCACTATCAATCGATCCATATTAATTGTGGCCACGGTTCCGGTACCACCGGTTCCAGTTCCGAGGCATGTATATTCGGGTTCAAAACCGGTCAGCGGCGGTTTTGGTTCCAGTTCTGAAGGTTGTATTCGCTTTGGATTTGCTCAAAAACTGTTTCTAAAACGGTTCCAGTTCCGGTCGGTTTCGGACAGTTCCACTGGCTTCTAAAAACGAAATCATTTTGACATTTGATCAACGACTAGTTTGATCGGTTCCTGACAGTTTCACTGGTTTTGGCGATTCTGAATCCAAGGTAAGTTTTGGGCTGTTCCAGGTGGTTCCGGCCCCATTTCAGTCCCGAATCCCCGAAACTGTATTCGTATTCGTTTTGTTTGGCCACGGTTCTAGTTCCAAATCGGTTCTGACTAGTTCCGGTTTCAACTGGTTCCGGTTTGAACCGTTGGTTCTGGTTCTATTCGGACCTGATGGCCACCATTAATCCATATAGACAGGGTGTAACCATGTCCATTAAGGAACTAAATATTTTCTTGGATCGCCAAACTAATCAAGTATCTAAAACTTGTGGCATTCATAACTGGGAAATAAGTTTCTTCATAGTCATTATTGGGTCTTTGACTAAAACCTTGTGCAACTAGATGAGCTTTGTATCACAAAATTTCATTATTCTCATTTCATTTTCACACAAACACCCATTAATAACCAGCGGATTTTACCTTACTAGGTGTATGGACCACTGGTCTAAAAATCTCACGTTTTTGGAGTGAGTTTAATTCTGCTTCCATAGGATTTTTCTATTTTGACCAATCATTTCTTTGTCTGTTTAGGTTCATGATCCTCTTCATCATTCATAACTTGTAGTGTTACATTATATACAAAAATTTCATCGACGTCAGTTGCTTGTCGGTCCCATTATATTATTGACATGACATAATATCTTGAGATCTCTATCACCGTACCAAATTACCTTATATACTAGTAATTTGTCATGTCTGACGGCTCATCTAGAGCTACACCCTTTTAAATAGGACCATTTTTATTTTATGCTCTTTTTTTAGGGCTTTGACATTGGAAGCATATAGTCTACCATACTTTTGGCTAGAGTTGTTAACTCTTTTCTTTACGGGACATTATAATATAGGAGTATTAGACATCTTCGTATAATTTTTCAATTAACATCAAGCAATTGGTTTGCCAACTTTTTGAGATGAATAGTATTTTGAACTTAAAAGTTCATACTATACATGACGAGGATGACGTAGTTATATTTCATATCATATCATCTCACTTTCTAATTGCTTCTTTTCTCCCCCTGATGTTGGGAAAATTACTCGCTTAAATGACAATCGAGTCATAAAGGTATCCCCAACTAGTAGTTCAAGATATTAAAATTTGAACTCAACACAATTCCAATATCTTCAAGGACTTAATTGATCCACTGAAGCAAAGTATATATATCTTTCGAACAAAACTTTGTAGGGGATGGTATTTAGCTTTTGACACAAAGCCATTTGTCAGAGTGAGAGTCCATCAAATTTATTTGGCTTAATGCGCATCAATGTTGCTACATGTAAATGCCATGTGTCTTCAAATGCATATTGGGATTCTTAAACCAAAAGATCTTACAATTCATTACAGATCTTTTATCAATGGTTCTTCTTAACCATTAATTTATCCCAATGAACATGTAAAATTCATATGAAAGTGTTAACATATATTTCACCAGCATTGTCCAATCTTATGGTCTTTATCATCCACTCTTACAACCCTTAGATTTAATGTATACATATGACCATTTGGTTGATGCATCAATTTAAACCAAATCGTAAAAGTTCAAAGCGGTCAAAATATGGTTCCCAAGATGGTCCCCATATCTCACCTGAAATTCACTCGTATAAAGATCCAGGGTTACTCATAATATCAACTGGTGACAGTTTTATAAAAGGTTTTTCAAAACAAGCTATATATCATTGGTTGAATAATCTTATAATCTTTCAACAAGTATCAATATGTATAGTAGATATAATCTGCATCATTATTAAACCAGGATGGTCTAACCGGTCATGCCAAAATACATTGGAAAACTTATGGTTTTCTTTATCTTACACCTCAAGGTCTCAATTGTAAACATGTGATACAAATAAGAGGATAAACAAGCAACTACAATCCTAACTTATATCTTTTCCATAATATACATTAATATTCTCTTATCTATAGCCTTAACGTGATATCCGCATCAAGTATATCAATACCACTTATTGAGGAAACTTGTTATTTACAAAGCTTTCTTAATTCAAAAATTCATTCTCTGTGTGGTATTGTAGTTGCTCTTCTGGAGCTTATTGACCCTTATCTTATGATTTATTTTTCAATTATGGAAAATTATTCTCACACATGAGACTATTAATAACTTGTCATCAGGACACATACTTATGGGTCACTATAATCCTCTGGAAAGGGTAGAGAACTACAACTACACTACATTCCAAGCAAGTGTTATTCTCAACTCCTTCAAGGACATACGTCTTCCCGAACATATACCTTTCATGACCTCTTTAGGTTCTTCGTAAATGGATAAATCTCATAGAACATACGCCTTCCCGGACATATGGCTTTCATGACCCCTTTAGGGTGTATAAATTCTTCGTAAATGGATAATCTCATAAATGTAAACGAATATATATTATAAACATGGAAAAATAATAATAAAGAATATATATAAAAAAACATAGAATGATATGCAGACATTTAAATTGTCATTCTCAACATAACTTCCCATTTTTAAAAATCCGCACACTTCAATTTTGAGCTAGCATTAAAATAAGCCAATTTATGTATACAAAAGACCTTGAAAGTCTCGCATTCATAATAATATCCAACCATGATGATCAAATTATTTCAATAGTGTCAATAAAAAATCATCATCTCTCACAATCTGTTCATAATTTTTGACCATGAAAAACATGGAATAAAAATGATCCGACAAGAACCATTCTATAGTTGTCATGCCAATTTTCTCTTTTATAGATGAACAGTATTTGGGAGATTAGTCAAGATCACTCATTTTTACCACACATTTGAATCAAATTATTTTGTATGACATCATATATATATACATCATAGAGGTCAAACTAGACATATGAATATTCATTATCATAGTATGTCACTTATGTAGTTTTTAAAAAAGCTACTTCAAACGATTTTCATAAATGTCTCCTAGTGCAATACCATCATTGATTCTTCATGAATCATTATACAATGTTCATCTTATACATAAAGATAGATACTTCAATAGAAGAATTCGTCAGGTGTCGTGTTATATCGTTTAGATCAATGATATGATCAATACATTTATTTTTAAAAAAATTGTCAAATTTTACCAACGTAAGCTAATATCAATCATATTAAGTTCAAATTTTTCATCACAATGTCAATTTCTTTACTCATATAGTATATAAAATATTTAAAAACTTGGTTCTATGCGCCCTTTATATTGATCATATTGACACTTTCAAGTGTGATTCCTTTTTATAGCATATGCAAATAAAAATTTCAGGCACAATACTCTTTATAGCATATTGAAGTCAAAGTTTCAGATGCAATGTCCTTCTCATTGATGCCCAAGGCCGTAAACTTAAGAAAATGATGGATATTCTTTACAATATATTATACAATAAATACACACTAGAAATGATCGTACAAGTATCATTTTTATCACATCATTTTATATCAAAATCAAAGACTTTCCGGTGTAATGCCTTTATTTCTTTAAATAACATTAAAACTAAATTTAACAGACGCAAATCGCAATATCCTATATAGTAGTGTAAACATTTCAAAAAAACAATAACAAAAAAATGTACCATGTATATCACCACAAAATAAATCAAACAATACAGAATAAAAGAAATAGTACAATAAAATAAAATCTGGTACAGTGCTTCATGTGACATTTATTTCTGGCATGATACCTTACGTGATAATTATATTTGGCACAATGCCTCGCGTAAAATTTATATGTGGCTCGGTGCCTCATGTGATATTTTTTTCTGGCACGATGCCTCACATGATACTAATATCGGGCACGAGGCCTCACGTGCTACTTAATAAATAATTAAAATCAAAACTAGATAAATCAAATGACGCGGAATAAAGGAAATAATTAGTAGTAAACAAGACATGACACGATGCCTCACATGATATTAAATTTTGGCACGCTGCTTCACGAGATATTGATTCTAGCACACTGCCTCAAGTGATTATTTTTCCTGGCATGATGTCTCAAGTAATATGAATTTTCTGGCGCAATATCTCACATGATATTAATTTCTGGTATAATGTCTCATGTGATACTAATTTGACATAATAAAAAAACAATCATTATGAAAAACAATTATATAGATGTGTTGTCGATCGTTTTTCTTCTTCTTTTTTTCAACTTGAAATAATAAGATCAAATAATTTAACAAATGGAAGAGCACGGAGTATCGTGAAATTATAAACCTACAATTATTAGTTGTTTTGTTCCCCTTAAAAATGACTCTATCTCTTTTTGGTTTCAGATTTGGCCAGATACCACCGTTTCACCTGATAGCGGTTTGCAGTCCTTCCTTTCTTCAGTACGCCCACCTCCAAAACAGCACCAAATGCAGCCAAAACCGGCTCAGTGAGGAGCTCTTTTACCAATATACACTATGGTACTAACTAAAATAGAGAGATTTGGGGAAGAAATAAGGTAGAAATCAAAATCAAAAGTTGTTGTTCAGAATGATAGAGAGTGATTTCTTTCCTAAATTTCGTAGAGAAAGAGAGATGTGTTGAGAGGAGGAATAAAGTAGGGAGATGAGATCGAGGCGGTGGAGAACGAATAAGGGAAAAAGTGTTTTTTTTTTTGTCAAGACAGAGACTCGTGTTTGTGAATGAAAAAGATGAGACGGAGAGGCAGTAAACAAATGATAGAGTTGCTCATTACGTAATAAATGTGTACAAAGGATCTCTATTTGCCTAGATTTAGGGATCAAGAAAATAACCTAATAATTATTTTGTTACTGGACATTCACTATTTACAACAGTTAGAAACTTAAACTACATATTTTTTCAAATTGTTGGCTCCCATAAATTGATTTGTCGGTGTAATGTTATCTCAGATGAACAGCTCGATGTCTAATTCCATACTTCCAACTAGACCTTCCGACCTTTATAACCCAAATAATTTTCCCTCTTCTTAAAGCTGTTAAAATTTAACCCAACTTGAAAACTCCCCCGTTTTATTCAACCCGAACCGTGACCGAATCCCAAAAATATTAAATATAATAAATCTAAAACCGGATTGGGTAAAACCCTAAATGATCCGAACCTGAAATCACCCGAAATATTAATACCACGAAACCGACTCGAACCTGAAATGATTCGAAAAATAGTAATTGAAAATTAGGCACACTTGAATAACATGAAATAATAGTGACCATAAATTATCCCAACCTGCATGACCTAAATAAATATGACAAAAAACCTGATTCAAACTTAGTATATCCGAATGAAATTTAGAATAGGCATTGTATTGACTTTTCTGTAATTTGTATGTAGTATATCTCATAGAAATTAGGTAAATATTTATTTAGTAGTTTTTTCTAAAAATATTAACCATGACCCAAAATAACCGAAACCCGAATCTATTTGACACTATTACAACCTGAACCTGAATGACCTGAACAGATATTGACCCGAAAGATATGTCCCAAAATCCAAACGGATAACCGTTTAACCGTCTACTTCTTCTCAAGATTCCATATGAATTGACTAGGCCGACCATATATTACACTTCATGATAAGTTATTTGGGAACTTTGATAGAAAACATAAATTTCTAGAATCTTTTAGTAGAATGGTGATGGAATATTTTCTATCGATAAAGATGGTCTTTTCAAAGTAGTCTCGTCCTTAAGGCAAATTCGTACACACGGCGGTTCCGTGCACAATACTGTACGAACCTTGTGATATGACAGTCCCTGTCAGCAGCTGACTGGGTTGTCTTTTTTACTATATATTTAAAATGATTGTAACTTTTAATATATAAGTCCAAAATAAAAAAAATTATATCATTGTTCATATAAATTCAAGCTCTTCAAAACAAGACCAGTCATGGATATGTTTTGACAACTTTGAAAAAAACTTATTTTTACATGTGTATGATGATAAACTAAAATCATATATGATTCATTAGTTTTGATATATGATTCATTAAAATTGATATTACGATTCATTAACTAATAAATAGTGAATTAGATTACAAATTTGAACCCGATAAAAATCATTATTGTTTTGTAGTGTATTATTGTTTTATGGTGTATTTTAAACCTTATATGGTGAATCATGTATTTTTATGTATCAAATATTGTTTTGTGTTGTATTATTGTTTAAAATTTTTCTTTTTATATGTGATTGATGATTCACTAAAATGATGTTATGATTCATTAAACTTGATATTATGATTCATTGAAATTGGAGTTATGATTCATTAACTAATAAGTGGTGTATTAAATAACAAACTCCGGAACCGATAAAAAATCATTATTATTTTTAGTGTATTATTATTGTATTGTAATATATTTTAAAACTTACATGGTGAATGATGTATTTTTCTTACGTACCAAATATTATTTTGTATTGTATTATTATTTAAATTTTTATTTTATATGTTACTGATGATACACTAAAAAGAGGTTATGATTCATTACATTTGATATTATGATTCATTGAAATTGGTATTATGATTCATTAACTAATAAGTGGTGAATTAGGTAACAAACTTTGGATCAAATACTAAACCATTATTGTTTTGTGGTGTATTATTAGGGTTATATGGTGTATTTTAAACTATATGTGGTGAATCATAAGTGTCGTTGATATGTACATATAACTAGCATAAATTTTTAAACTTGTCAAAACATATTCATGATTGGTCTTGTTTTAAAGAGCTTGAATTTAGATGAACAATGGTGCGATTTTTTTTATTTTGGACTTATATTTTAAAAGTTATGACTATTTAAAGTTAATACAAATATTACACCATTTTATTATGCCACATAAGCAATCCAGTCAACTTACTGACTGGACTGCCACATATACTGCCGCTCCATGATGGGAATAAACCGTCCGCACCATCTACCGTCTGTGTCCTTAATTATCTTATTTTTTTATTAAACCTATATTAATATCTAAGGTGGGGATGCTAAACTTTTTTTCGATCGTTCTATGTCGTTTCTTATATACTCCTTCCGTTCTGAATTGATCGTCTTGTTTACTTTATGACACGTTTTTCCACTTCAATATTAAGCATATAAGATAAAATAATTTTATAAAACTAAATTTTGTAACATATAGTTTATCATGTAAGGAATCATATGCAAAACTTAAAATTTTAAAATTAATTTATCTTATATGTTAAAAATTGAAATCAAACGACATGTCCAAATAGTAAACAGGACGGTCAATTCAGGACAGATGGAGTATATAAAAGCTAGTTCCACAACCATATATATCAATAGTGATAAATATATTTAATAACATTATTCTAGATGGTAAATCATATATTGTTAGTCTAACATTGATATATATTTTCCATTATTTCACCCTCAATTAATTTGTATTTAAATGTTATCCAAATATTGTAATTATTTAGTGAGATCTATTATTCATCTGCCCATCGCACTAGCTGATAGAAGTCCTTTCTAGAGTAAACTTTTGATAGCGTGCTTAGGGATGGTCGACCTCTAATGGTTTATATAACATATCAATCTTTCACTTGTGCAAAAACAATATCACTAGTAAAAAAAGAGTTATTTCAGCGTCCATATGTACAACTGTTGAAATAGAGTATTTTAAAATTTGTGTAAACTTATTTTGACAGTTGTTTGTATAAACAGCCCGAAATAGATTTTTCAAAATTTTCAATTTTTAAAATGAAATAGGCTATTTCAACGGTTGTTAGTAGCAAGCACCGAAATAGACCCTGGTCCCGTTTTTTTTAAATTATTTATAAAGGCTATTTCGGCGATTGCTACTCACCACCGAAAACACCTCTACTCTCCTCCAATACCTTACGCACAGGCATAACCCTGCGAACCACCGGCCGTTGCGAACTCGACCACCATCGACGTAGCACCGCGCGCCCACCGTCGTCGTCGCCCACCGGCGTCAGCCACCTTCCCACCACCACACCACTTGTTCGACACCGCAAGCAGCAATACAATAGCGAACATAATGTAGCAGTGAGAGGTGAGTTCGAATTTAGGTGAAAACTATATTTTTGTTGTGATAATTGTTGAGCTATAGATTGTAAAGTGATCGTGGATGATGAATTTAATTAGGTGTGTAAAATATGTGTATATATGTAGTATTAAATTAATAAATAATATCAAATTGGTAAAATTACATGTGCACACAAGGTGCTTGATTAAATGTTTGAGTGCGAATTGTGTTGCTTTCACTCATTTAATCATCTTCAGGTGTTTTGTGCCTCTGTAGAGATAAAACACTGGAACTGTTGCATGAGATTGAAGACAGAGTTGAAAATAATTAATTTGGGAACCCGTAATATACTTTAATTTATTTGTTCATTCTTTTCACTCCCTACAATTTTGTAATATCCTAACTACGAACAAGGAACATACACGGGTTGTTGGGCTTCTCTTCATAAACTCTTGTGGTTGTGCCTCACAGAGATAAGTACTTAAGGAGCTGCTCATCTCTTGTACGCCCGATTGAAGACGGGGCTGAAAACGATTCATTTGGAAACCGGTAATATACTCTACTTATCTTCTTGTCTAACTTATCATTTTCTCTTAGATTATTGATTTTGTATTTGAATGCTGCAAATTGTTGAAATTTGGTTTGATGAATGAATTCGTAATAGTTTGATTTCTAGAAATTGTTGACTTTGGTGAATTCTTAATAAAAAGAATGGGATGGGTAAATTTATGCAAAGGTCATACCAATTTATCCTAGAAATGTCTTAGTAATATTGTCTGTTGTTTGTATATAATAATTTTTATATTTCTTTATCAGGTGTCACTACATATTATTTTATGAATTCCAGGAAACCACCTCTGCCGCTCCTGTCTTTGCCCTTCACTGTTCCATTCTCCTTCTCTCTTTATTAATCCTAAAAACAAGTAAGTAATTTAACTTTGGTTTCTGTTTAAAAAATGCAATGATATTGTTGAAATTAAAATGCTAGTTTATTTGGGTTGGAACTTTAGAGTTAGACTAGCTTATTTGATACTCATCCAGTCACGCTCCATTAAGATATAAACACACAAACAACTACAAACCATACTATGGAACCATTGTAGTTTTCGATAGGGTAATTCTCATACCCGTTTTGTGTTTCACATATAGTATGAAGCGTGATTGGATGTATGGTGATAGAAGGTATCGCTTAAACAAGATGCTGAAAGATTTTGCAAAACGGTAGTGCAACACAAGCATGGGAAAAAGGCGGGGAAAATTACATGTCCTTGTGTTAATTGCGGTGTCATAAGGGAATTTTCAAGCATCTAGGAAATTGAATTCCATTCGAAAACCCATGGTTTCAAGGCACATTATAGAAGATGGGATTTTCATGGAGAATATGCTGAAGATAATGATGTGTCATCGTATAGTCATGATAGGTGTCACTTAAGAACCGACCATACATTTGATATTGTCAATGAGTCACAACTCTCAAGTAATTCAGGAGTCAATGACAATGGACGAGTTACCATGATGAGCAAAGAGATGAGATGCTTGATAATGTGGAGGACATTTGCGCGATATACCGGATGAGTATCAAAGTTATTGGACGCATCAAAGACGGTCTTGTACCCGACGGGCATTAAGTACACAAAATTAACTTTGTACTGAATTTGTTCAATATGAAGGGAAGATATGGATGGAATGACAAGAGTTTCACCACTTTACTCTAATTGCTTCATGATATGCTTCCAGATGGGAACAGTCTTGACAAGAGTCCGAAATGTTTGTTGTTCTGATACAAGCACAAGGATGGTGACTCCTTCGTTTAGAAAAATAGTCCTCAAACTAAACTTATGTGGTACTTGTTGATCATACCTAGATTCCAACAATCATTTACCAATTTAAAAGATGCAAAGAACTTATAATGACACGTAGAGGGTATAAAAAGTGATGAGAAATTAAGACATCCTACAAAGGAACCTCAGTGAAGAAACATCAATAAACAGTTCAAAGAACATTTCGGGGATGAGGATAGGAATCTGAGGCTTGGGTTATGTATTGATAGGATGAACCCGTATGACACGTTAAGTAGTCAACATAGCACTTTGCCCGTTTCGCTAGTGATCTACAATTTTTCCTCATGGTTGTGTATGAAACAAAAGTACATAACGTTATCCCTCTTGATATATTGTTCAAAACATCCAGGTCATAACATTGATGTATATCTCGCCCCACTGATTGATGAGTTGAAGTTATTGTGGAATGAGGGGAGCGTGGTGTATGATTCTTACGTAAGAGAAAATCTCACACTCAAGACGTTATTGTTTTGTACTGTCAACAATTTCCTTGCATATGAAGTTGGTCTCAATACATGGTGAAAGGAACCTTTGCATGTACGGTATGCAAGGATGGCACATGTTCTGAGCATTTAAAAAACTATGACAAAAATGTTTACATGTATCATCGAAGGCTTCAACTTGAAGATCACCCTTTAATGCTATTTTAATACGTGAATAGTCGACACTGGTCTTTACTGGTTTTGAGCTTGAAGCACCTAGGATTTTTCAGTTTGGCTCACTTGGTAGGAATGCCAAGAAACCAATGATAGCACTTGTGCTATCAAAGTGAGTTTCTTATCTTATACAATAATGTTTATTACTTAATATATTGGTTCAAAACTTGTAACTTACAATGTATATTAAACTATATGTTTGGTTTAGTACCTTTAAAGCTACAATGATGACATTGCAAAGACTAATGAAGAATAACAAGATCTAGTGGAACAATGTCAAGGCATTCTATATTATCTGGTGTACTATTGTAAATACTTGTTAGTAAATATTGATTGTAAATCTTGAAAGAATGATAGTGAACATGTATGTATATATGTACAGTGTCTAGTGCATCCTGGAGATTCTGAATGTGGATACTACATCATGATATTTATGCATGATATAGTAGGATCAGCGATGATTTTTCCATAGAACTCATTTGACAAGGTAAGATTTTGTGAAAGTTTTGGTTTATACATTAGTTTGTTGTTACACTTGTAATTTCAAATTAATGTTGCTTGTTCCGATTCAAGGCTTTTCAACAGTTAGTATCGGATTATGAAGATCAACACATTGTTGAGATTCTTGAGGATTGGGCATAATACATTACCACGAGTTTCTCTAGTTGATTTACTATTTCTAGCTGAATAGTTGTAACTCGTCACATAAGTAGTTGATATGATGGTAGTAGTGAAGTGTGATGAGGATATTTGAATTATCATAGTTTAGTATAACAATGTAAATTTTCTTCTACTTCTATGATTTAGTTTAGTTGCTATGTAATTGTGATGTTATAGCGACTCATTGATGAGACCATAACCCGTTAGTAACGATCCCACATTGATTCCATTGAGAACCGGGACCGGCTGGGCTCGTGGCGAGTATTTCACTGGATATTCATAGTCTAGTAATGTAAATGCATGGCATCATCACTGACATTTAAGTTTTCATAATAGGTGAGGCTTGTAGATTGTCGGTCGTGGGCCTAGGTTAACAAATAAAGTGTTCTATGACCCACATGGGATAATACCATGCAAAAGTTTCTAAGTAAAAAGCTTAATCCTTGTCAAGAAAGAACCTTTGCGTATCAGTTTCATAGCGCAACCTATTCTACTTTTGTTTGAGGTTGGATGTTTCTTTGTTGGATAAGGTACCATCCATGTAATATGCTGATTTTTACCAAGAAATTACCATTCTTTGTTGTTCCCCAACACCAGCCATCAGATTGGTTATTTCGTTCATTAAAAGTTTTGAGGTTGTGGGCTACATCTTCTTCAGTAAACCATGTCTTAACCCTTGAGGCATCTCATGTGCGATCACTTTCCTAGATTAGCCAAGAAACTAGGCCAAAATCCAGTGGTAAAACAGGGAGCTTCTAGATCCATGGTTTGCCACCTTGCTTATCAAGCAACCAAGGATCAGTGAGTTTGATAGTAGTCCCATCCCCCACACCCCTTCTTGCACCAGTTTTGAGAAACGAGAGAGTCATCTAGAGTTATATCCAAATTGGGCTTGGCCATGCACTCAGACCCGCATTCAGAAGGCTACCTTCCACGAAGTACTTTGCTGCAAGTATATGAGACACCAGGAGTTACGGATTATGGAGAACCTGCCAACATTGTCTAGCTAGAAAGGCATTGTTGAAGTTCCTTAAGTCCCTAATGTTGATGCTATCTTTATGACCTCTCTAGCTCCTTGATCTCTTGTGAAAAGGTGAGAGACTACTTACTTGTGCGCTCTGTATAAATCACTTTAATTCATAGTTTATACCAAGTGCATGATGAGTTTTGGAATGAGAGATAGAGAGAGAGAGAGAGTGAGAGTTTTAGTCCAAAATTATGATGTCTCTATTATGTGGAGGGGTGACCCCCTATTTATAGATTGTTACATTGGCTCTTTCATGTGCCAGACTGTCATATTTTACCTGTTATGCACCTTTTAAACTATGTAATTCTGTACTTACGCCCGAGCCTAAACGCCCGGTCGACTCTTTACTTTTCAAACTATCATATTCCTAGTATATGCTCGGGCCTTGGCACCTGGTCGCTTATAGTCAATTGATTTGTAGTGCGTCCAGGCCTAAATGCCCGATCGCTCTGATTCTGTTACAAGCTTATGGTGCGCCCGAGCCCAAATGCCCGGTCGCTCTTATTTTATTTCAAGCTCATAGTGCTTTTAACGCGCTTGGGCCTAACTGCTTGGTCTCTTAACTTAAGCTCTTATAATAATGCGCCCGGTGCTGGCCATCCGGTCGTTCTCATTTTTGCTATATCTTTTTACCCTCTTCACCTAAGCCAAGGCCCTCATCATCCCAACTTTTGCAGAGAATTTCCCAGCTTCTTCAGCAGATACCACAAGATAGTAAAGACCCAAACCACCAGAATTGTCATATAATTCCTTGATTCTCACGGATAAGTGACATGAGGAGCTGAATAACTCCCATTACATAAGAAGGGATGACTTACAAGATGGACTTGATAAAAAGGATCCTTCTGCTTGAGAGACCATTTTATCCCAACCCTGCACCCTTTTATATACTCTATCCCTGATGTTTTTGAAGACGTGACTTTTATGCCACCGAATAGAACTTGAAAAGCCTAGGCAGAGACCCAGATCAGCAACCTCCTTAACACCAACAACGTTAGAGACTTGTTTCCTTATGGAGCTACGGAATTGGCCACGAACATAAGACTCAACTTAGCCACATTGACCTGAAGCTTCCCTGAAGTCCTCAAATATTCACATAAACTCTACAACATTTTCATTGTTATCTCGGGCAAAAAGCACACAATCATCAACGAAGAAGAGGTTGCTAATATCAAAGCCTAAGTTCCTATAAGTGAACCCATGAATAATCTTAGCAGACGCAATGACTTTGAGGGTAGATGACAAAGCCTCATACAACAAACAAAGAGGGATAAGGATAGCAGGTCACCCTGTCTTAGGCCACGGTTTGGGGCAAACATATGTCTTGGTCTTCCATTAACAAGAACAATAAAGGAGATTGAGGTGGCACACTTCTCAACAATACAAACCCAGTTTTCAAGGAAGCCCATAATCCTTAAAATCATATACACAAAGGACCGCTCCACTCGGTCAAAGGCTTTAGCCATGTCAAGTTTTAGTGCGAAGTATCCCATTTTTTGCAGCTTTTGATGTGTTCATTATGTGGATAATCTCATAAGCTACAATAATGTTGTCATAGATGAGTCTACCCGTAACAAAAGCACCTTGATCCTCTGTGTTAGAATTAATGCTAAATTCGTTGAGTTACTCTTGTGAATTTGATTGGTTTCGTCATCCAATTAATTTATTATTTACGAAGAGTTTCATGGAAGTTGAAGATGCATTAGTGGGCATTTATGTGGTGAAAATTAATGGCTTTTGAAGCATGTGAGTTTCTAACATTACGGGAGAGTTATGAGGAAGTTAAATCCTTAAAAGAAGAAGTTTTGACTTCTGGCTTTCTAGATACCCGGGTGTTAATTGTTTCTAGGTGTTAATGGATTGTTTTAATGAGGTTGTAAGAGTTGTAACTTGTAATCCATTATGTTGTAGTTGTTACTGGGTTAATGTTGGGATAAGGGAAGGGTTTAGATCTAGCACTATAAATAGATCTAGTAACCCGTAGCTTAGGATCATCCCAACTTGTGGGGATCACATCTAAGAGAGTTAAGGGTGGTTCTATAGGAACTCAAAGGGACTAGGGTAAAAACACCAAGGGAAACACGGTAAACACGGGTTGATGAGTTGGTTAGGTAATCCTCATGTAAACTTGTAATCCGCATCTTCTTAATGAAAGTTGTTATATCTCCTCCCGTGGACATAGGTCATGTTTGGACCGAACCACGTATATCCTTGTGTCACTTTTTATCATTACAATATATTGTGGTTTTTCTGCTTCAGTAACCATGTCGATCTCACCACGATCCCGGGGAAATGGGCCCAAAATCCTAACACTCTGAAATGACATATATAAGAATTCCTTTAACCCTAATAACTAGGACTTTAGAGATCACCCAGTAGATGGTATTGCATAACAAGATTGGCTTAAAGCCCTTGATTGAGCTAGCTCCAATTTTCTTAGGGATCAAAGCAATATATGTGTGGTTTAGTCCAGCTGGCATACAACTCGAGTTCAAGGTTAAGAGAGATGCGCTAATAAATATTCCCTAATAATGTCTCAAAACGCATTGACAAAGACTGTTAATTTCATTAAGTGCTGGTGTTGTGTGGATTCATATCTCGCAAAGCTTGGATTACTTGATCCCTTAAGTAAGGTTGTCCCAAAGATTCATTCAGATGTGGTGGTACTCTATTTTCCACAACAGTATAAAGATGAGGGTTGTCAGTTAGACAGGATGTTAGGAAGAGATTGAAGTAGTTTCTAGCAACCTCTTCCACACCATTCCACCCCGTAACTCTTCTCCCATGATTATCTTGGATGTCATGAATGATGTTTTTCCTTTTCCTGCTCTGGACTCGTTGAAAAAATATCTTGTAATTTTGCCCACTTCTATTATCTATTACTGGCAAGACCTCTACACCGACCTAGCTTCTTCCTTAAGTTGGAGCCAGCCGAGCTGCTGATTAAGGTACTTCCAAGCTTGCAGAGCATTATGGGATAGGTATCGACAAGCCACTCTATCAATTTCAATTTCCAGTTCCGCAATCTGTAAATTCTCTTCTCTTATCTCCCTCCACGGATCTTCAACTTTCACCTACAACTTAATACCTTGTCGACATAACTTCCCTGATCTAGCATGTTTGAGTAGATATTTTGCACAATTTGTCGACATGCAAGGTCATTTTACCTAGAAATTCTCAAACTTGAACAAAGAAGGGCCTCCTTTGTGGACTTTTTCCATGATAAGCTTGATGGTGGTGGTGATCAGATCCGCTCCATCACAAATGAACATTAGAGGAATGGGGAAAAATTAGTATCCAAGTCAAGTTGGCTAAGAATCTGTTTAGTCTGCACCTGGAGTTGTTTCTCCCTTCCCAGCAGTTGGTAACCGTAAAAATGTTGCCCATAAATCCTAAATCTATTAGCTGACAGAAGCTGAGATAGTTGCAAAATGCTAGCATCCGGCCCCGATTTCTTTTACCGCTACCTTGCTGCTCATTCCTTTAGAGGATTTCACTTAAATCTCCCAATTCTATCCATGGTTAATTTGTCAGAGGCCTAAATTGTTGAATAAGACTCCATGTTTTCCACCTCTCGGAAGTTTCCGTCCATCCATAAATCTCAGTACAATACCACGAAGGTCCAAATCCAGCAGCAATTCGGTAATCAATATGGTGGAGTGAGTAAGAAAGTCCCTCAACATGTAGGCTATCTTGCCAGTAGAGAGTGATTCCTCCGCATCATCCAACATAGCCAATAACGAAGCCATGGAAGCCCCTGTGGCTTTGACCAAACCGTTGCATTTATTTCCGTGTTTTTTTAGTTTCACTTAGGAAGATAATGTCCGGTGATTCCTTTCGAACTAGGTCCAAAGTCCACTATCAAACATTTGGCCGACCAAGTCCACTACAATTCACCAAAAGAATACTCATCTTCTCTAGAGAAGACTGAAACACTAAGACAATATCTATGATTATTCATGAGCCGAAAAGTCCACATGCAAGAGAACAGATACTCGAGGAAAGAGGGAGACATCGGTTTACCAAAGATTTGGGGGGAGATCCAACGTGCTCAAGCAACGTGAGATCCAGAAGTTGAAGAGTGCATGAGACCTTCACTGAGGAAGGAAAGATCCAAACAAAGACCTTCTTTGAAGAAGGGGAAACCTCTCGTCGAAGAGAATCACTAGTACAAAAAACGTCTATTTCGGCGGTTGTAGATAAAACCGCCGAAATAGGGGCCCGAGATGTATACTGTATGTAAAGAAGGGGTCTATTTCGGCGGTTCCTAGATATGAACCGCCAAAATAGGCCCTTTTTAATAATAAAAAAAATTAAAGAGACCTATTTCGGCGGTTCCTTACACGAAACCGCCGAAATAGGTGTTTCTATTTTTCTTTTCTTTTTTTTAATTTAATCATCTATTTCGGCGGTTCTTTGTTAGGAACCGCCGAAATAGGTCTCTTTTTTTTATTATTATTAAATAGGGCCTATTTCGGCGGTTTCTAACAAAGAACCGCCGAAATAGGTCCTTTTAATTAACCCCCCAGCCCAACTCGACACAATTACGATTTCATTAGGGCTAATTAACCCCTCTTCTCTCTCTGTTCTCCGCGGCGATTGCGAACCCGACGCCACCGCCACCACACTGCCGTCGCCCGCCCGCCCTCCTCCTCCTCTCGCCTTCGCCGGTCGCGCCGTCGGTGGTCATCGCGTCGGTTGGCGTCGCCGCCCTCCTTCCGCCCAGCAACAGAGGCGAATAGAGGTGAGTATAAACCCTAACTTAAGTTTCGGTTTTGTTTAATAAAATGTTAATGTGTTGTTAAAATTGTTAGATTGTTGTCACATTGTGATTGTGGATGCTGATATTTATTGTGTGTGTGAAATCTTTGCAAGATTTGGTTGTTAAACTAATAAATTTATGTATGCACACAAGGTGTTTGACGAAATGTCCGAGTGAATTTTTTTGCTGTTTTTGGCCCTTCTTTTAAGTATAGTTAGGTTAGCTTATTTGGGCTAGATTTATTATGCTTATATATGGGGTGGAACAATGTTTGAGCATTATTTGTTTAAGTATAGTTAGGTTAGCTTATTTGTCCACTTAAAATTACTTGTTAATTCACATTTCATAAGTAAATATACATTGTAAATATACATTGGTGGGTGAGATCTCTGCTAGTTATTTTTGCATAAATAAGCAACACATAAATCAGAAAAATTTCATAACTAAATTTGTTTTCAAGAAAAGGATTTTAAATATTGTATTGTTTATTTAATAGTAAAAGTGCGGTGGGGATCTTTAAATTATTTTTTCCTTATGCAATGAAAATGGCATGTATATTTTGTTTATCTAATTGCACAAAATTTGTACTAATCCCAAATGTAAGTTTACTTGTTCGAACAAGTAATATAAGTTAAGCAATTAAGAGTTTCTCCTTGTCTTCATAAACAATGTAGTCGAGTTGATGAGTTATCATCTTTGACACTAAGTTCCCCACTCTCTGTAGATTGTATTAGAGTTATACTAAAAAAAATTCTTATTGTGCTTGTTTGAATGAGCTAACGATAATGTTTATAATTACATATTTGATTATGATATTATATTATCGTTAATACATGAGTGTGATGCATAAGAGGTATATTGAAAATTATGGATAACATGTTAAACATGAAAAATACAATTTAGGTTGTTATGTAAGTTATAGTTTGATGTTATCATTTATGAGTTGTTATGAACAACTTCATTCATTGGTTAAAATACTATTAAACATTTGATAGTGTATATATATATATATGAGTATTGTATAGTCGTTAAGTTTAATATAAAATTATTCTAATTGATGTGAATGTTGTTCAATCTTTATGCGTTGCCTCTGTAGAGATTGGCTACACGCGTCTCGCACGCCCGATTGTGAAGAGGGGCTGAAAACAATTCATTTAGAAACCGGTAAATTTTTTTAATTTAACTCTTCATTCTCTTCATTCTCTTCACTCACTGTAAATTTGCAACCTAACTGCATATAAGGAACAAACACAACTACTGAGTTTCTCTTGTGTCTATACGTATTTGTGTCTCTACAGATAAATACTTAAGAAGCTTCTTTACCATTTGATGGTAGATTGAAAGCGGAGCGGAGAACAATTCATTTTCGAACCGGTAATATAATCTAACTTATCATTTTTCTCTTTTGTACTTTGTATTTGATTTCCACAAATTATTGAAATTTCGTTTGATGAATAAATTTGGTATATATTAGTTTGGTTTATGATTGAAATTTGTGTTGTTGAATAATTGGTGAATGCTTAATAATAGGCATGGTTGTGTCTTTTTTTTACTTTGTATTTGATTTCCACAAATTATTAAAATTTGGTTTGATGGATAAAGTTGGTATTAGTTTGATTTGTGATGGAAATTTGTGTTGATGAATGGTTGGTGAATGCTTAATAATAAGCATGGGATAGGTAAAATTATGCAAAAGTCATGCCGTTTTTTTTTAAATCTCTTCGTAATTAATATTGTTTGATGTATGTGTATATGTCTAACAATATCTAATTTTTTTTATCAGGTCTCACTACATTCAAGTCCGTGAATCACCTCTCTTGTTTCCCGCCTTCTTCCATTACTGTTGCACTTTCCTCCTCTGTGCACAAGTAAGTAACTAAACCTTATTTTTTGTTTAATAAATGCAATTATGTATTTAAATATAAGTGCTAGTACATAATTTAGCTTCATTCCATATTTGTTGATGCATTTCTTTTGTAATTTATTTTTTGTTGCTCCCTTGCAGAGACATATCAGAAGTGGTATTGCTGCATCTCTCGCACAGAAGCCTACCTCTCAGCACCAGTCTCCCCTGTCCATAAATCCTTAAAAAAAAGTACGTATTTTAACTCTCGATTCTTTTTAATCTCTAAACCGGTTTGAACTTATACAGTGGAGAATTGAAAGTTGATTTGATGATCTGAATTTGCAATTGGTTTTCAGTTAGCTAGTAAAGAATTGATTTATTTTAATTGTTGGTTGCTGCCATTGTTGGAATGTTTGTGGTTGTGATGACTTTGGTGAGTGCTGAATAATAAGCACGGGATGTGTACAATTATGCAAAGGTCATGCCGAATTTTTTGTAGAAAAAGTATTCGTAATATTGTTTTAAACACCGTTTCTGTTTTAGAAGTGCAACAATTTCTTAAATTTATAATGCTAGTTTATTTTGTGTTTGCAACCTTAGAGTTAGGCTAGACTAATTGACAATCATCCCAGTCATGCTCCATTAAGAAATAAACATGTGCAACTTAATACAGACCATATTCTACAATGGCTCTAACTCACACCTGTGATCTGTTGCACATATAGTATGGAGCGTGACTGGATGTATGGTGATAGAGAACATTTTGACAAAATGCTGAAAGAGTTTTGCAAAGCTGCAGTGCAACACAAGGACAGGACAAAGGCGGAGAAAATTCCATGTCCTTGTGTTGATTGTGGTGTGGTTAGACATTATTCAAGCATCAACCTCGTACAATTCCATGTGAAGACCCGTGGTTTCATGCCACATTATAAAAATGGATTTTTCATGGAGAACCTGTTGAAGATAATGCTTCATCTTCCTACAGTCACGATCGGTGTAACTCAAGAACCGAGCAGACATTCGATACTATTAACGAGTCAGAACTCCCAAGCGCTTCCGAGTCAATGTTGACAGTGAGTCGACTTATCATGATGAACAAATTGACGAGATGCTTATAACGTTGAGGATAATTTTCGACCGGCCGGATGAGTATCAAAGGTTGTTGGACGCATCCAAAACGGCGTTGTATCCTACTTGCACTAAGTACACAAATTGACAGCTATATTGAATTTGTTCAACCTGAAGGGAAGATATGGATTGAGTGACAAAGGTTTCACGGCATTCCTCGAGCTGATTCATGATATGCTACCGGATGAGAACGGTCTCCCTACCACCACGTATGAGGCAAAGAAATGGGTGTGTCCAATGGGAGTAGAGTACAAAAAAATTCACGCGTGTCCAAACAACTGTGTGTTGTACAGGGGTGAATACGAACATCTGGACAATTGCCCGAAATGTTCGTTGTCCCGGTATAAGCATAAAGATGGTGAGTACTCCTCCGTTCAGAAAAAAAGCCCTCCAGCAAAACTTTTGGTATTTGCCGATTATACCCAGATTCAAACGGTTGTTTGCGAATCCGAAAGATGCAAAGAACTTACGATGGCATGCGGAGGGTAGAAAGAGTGATGAGAAACTAAGACATCCAGCAGATGGGCCTCAGTGGAGAAACATCAATAGACGGTACAAAGAACATTTCGGACATGAAGATAGGAATCTGAGGCTTGGGTTATGTACTGATGGAATGAACCCGTACGGCACATTGAGTAGTCAACACAGTACATGGCCTGTTCTGCTAGTGATCTACAATTTGCCCTCATGGTTGTGTATGAAACGAAAGTACATCATGTTATCTCTCCTGATATCTGGTCCCAAGCAGCCAGGTAATAGCATTGATGTGTACCTTGCCCCTCTGATCGACGATCTGAAGCTATTGTGGAATGAGGGGACCGTGGTATATGATGCTTATGCAAGAGAGAATTTCACGCTCAAGGCTTTGTTGTTCTGTACCGTCAATGACTTCCCTGCGTATGGGAACTTGTCCGGTTACACGGTTAAAGGAACATTTGCATGTCCCATATGCGAGGAAGACACTTGTTCGGACCGTTTAAAACATTGTGGGAAGAATGTTTATATGTGTCATTGACGTCTTCTCCCCGAAGATCACCCTTATCGAGTAACGAAGAGAAAGTTGTTCAATGGTCAAGCCGAAACTCGTGTGCCCCGTCTACCTCTGAGCTCTGAGGAAGTGTACGAAAAGGTTAAGGACATTGCAAATGTATTTGGAAACACATCAAAACCGGCAAAAAACATTTGGAAAAAGTGTTCTATCTTTTGGGAACTACCTTATTGGCGTCATCTTTCTGTGAGACACTGCTTAGACATCATGCACATTGTGAAGATCACAGATTCGGATTCCTGTGTCCTGCTATGTGCAGTGAAGTCCAGATGACAAGTGATATGGAAGGCCTTATGTAGTATATGATGAATGTCCTCTTTGAATGTTCTAACAAGTCATTTATTATGCTGCCATATCATTCAGGGTATGATATTTGACTATTTCTCTTAGTATTATCTAAAACATATAGTTTGTGTTAGTTGCTTAATGATTACAACACATTGTGTAATTTATGGACAGTCGACATTGGTCATTGCTTGTGCTGGTGATGTTGAAGCACCCACGAATCTTGCAATTTGACTCACTTGGTAAGGCTGCCAAGAGACCGAAGATCTCCACCGCAATACTGGGGTAATTAGTTTGTTATCGTAAACAACAATTATTATTACTTAACATTAACTGTTTCATAACTTGCTACTGATGCTTAAAACTATATATATTGCTGATGTATATAGTTCCATGAGAGCTGCATTATCTCTCCAGAATAAAACAATGAAGCGTGACATCCCTTGGAACCTAGTCAAGGTACTCTATTAATTGATAAATTTGTGTTATAATGTTTAAACTTGTTTATAACTGTCAATATGTGCGTTTGTATAGTGTCCGGTGCAGCCTGGGGGTTCAGAATGTGGATACTATGTCATGAGATTCATGAGTGACATAGTAGGAGCGTCGAACCTTTTACCTGAGCACTCGTTAGACAAGGTAACATTCTTTGAAAGTATCAGTTATGCTCTTTACATGTTGTTAGACTTGTACGTTTTAGATTAATGTTCATTTTTTTCAAGGCTTACGAAGAAGTGTTCAAAGGTGGTCAGTATGATGATGCTCAAATTGTTGAGATGCTTGAGGAATGGTCGGAGTTCGTCTGCACAAGTTTAATGAATTGATGATCATGAAGATGTTTTGTGAACTTTTTGGAGTATGTAATTGTAACTCTGTACACTTGTGGATGGTGTAATGATAGATTTGAATTGTAATGTTGTTTTTTATTTGTAATGAAAGTGTGTAAATAAGTGTAATTGCATTGGTTTTGTTAACTCTCAAATTGTGGTGCGTCGTTGGTATTAATTGGGAGATTTTATAACTTTTAAAATGTGTGCTGGAGCTCCCTGTATGGATGAAGCTTTATTACAGGTCTCATTGAAACAAATGCGGTGAATATATATTATATAAGCTAGGATGGAAAAAAACAAAAAACAAAAATACCCCTATCTCGGCGGTTCTTAGAGCACAACCGCCGAGATAGACCCATGGGATTGACCGATGCTGAGTTTGACCATGAGTCTATCTCGGCGGTTCTTAGAGAACAACCGCCGAGATAGACTCATGGTCAAACTCAGCATCGGTCAATCCCATAGGTCTATCTCAGCGGTTGTCCTCTTAGAGAACAACCGCCGAGATAGACTCATGGTCAAACTCAGCATCGGTCAATCCCATGGGTCTATCTCGGCGCGGTTGTGCTCTAAGAACCACCGAGATAGGTACACCTAATTCGGCGGTTGTAAACCCCCGAAATAGGTGCTCACACCTATTTCGGCGGTGCTCATTTCGGCGGTTCACAACCGCCGAAATAGGCCCATTGGAACCACCGAAATAGACCTTTTCTACTAGTGAATGTATACATCAATGTTGTTGGTTGAATTGTGGAGAAGAAGCGGTTGTGGTACTGGTTCGTACTTGAAGCACCCTCTTTTCCTAAAGCTGTTGAGATAGACTGAAGAAGAGTTTGGTTATGACTATGGCATGGGTGGCCTGACCATTCTCTTTTGTGAGTATTTTAGAGTGATCTTTAAAGTACATATTTTCTTTTTTTTCTTCTAGTGACATAGTGTCACATATACATCTTATGTCATTTTCATATAATATAAAGATTCTTATATCTATTCATAAAGCAACTACAAAAAGAGTATACACAAAATCAATTTCTTACTTTACTCTAAGTATCCCTTCAAGAGCAGCAGCTAAATACATCTATATTTGTGTGTATTATAAAATATAAATCATTACAGTGGTTAATCTATTAAAAAGATGAAAATATGTTTTTACAGTATCTAATAAAAATAAACCTTCTATAAATGACAATACTTAAAAAAATTAAAAATAGATTAATCTTATGATCTTCACTACCAAACTGGCTTTAAGGGGCAACTACTCCAAGGTTAAAAGAGGATTTTAAACCAACCATCAACCCTTTGTTACTATGAAATTTATTATTTTTAAAGTGGAAATCACACTATGCACTCATGTGATATTATAGGAGAACTATAAATTTATTCACGAAATTTTAAAAGTTGAATTGCTCACCGATTTACTTATAAAGGGTGAAATCAAATATCTAAGCAAATATTATATTATTGTAGCATTTTGATAATACAAAATAATAAAAATAACATAAATTTTTATGAAGGAGTGCACCATTTTATCAATAGTTTTCCCTATATATTTCATTATTTTTAGGTACCCTCCTTTATTTGAATCTCAAGAGGATCATGTAATATAATCTTGGATTTTTTTTCAACTATTTTGTATTGTCTAACTCCTTCACCAAAGTAATTCTTACCTTAAATATTCAGGTTTATCTTACTTTGATAAATATATAGGTAAACAATATAATTCTACAAAATTTATGGGGTGAACACTGTAATTTCTAGATGTGCTATGCTAACAATTTATGTTTATTTTATTTTTATATATGTTGCAGTGGGTACAGTGGGAGATCGGATTTAGAACTACAGGACTTTCTCACCATGGGGAATTGATAGCTTATTACATACTTCAGTCCAAGAGGCGTAACTCTTGGCTGAGACGATTGAAACCATTTCTAATGATATCGACACCATAGCTTGTGTCTACTCAATAATTATTATTGGGAATAATTCACGATATACCCCTGTTTTCTTTTGTAATTCAAATAATTTTTATTGGTTTTCGTAATTCAATTTTAAACATGTTTAAATTTTGTCCAAAATTGATGAAAATTTACATGTGGTCTAATATCAAATTTGAAGTTTTTAAGTTCACATGTGACCCACAAAATATATTATGAATTACGAAAGAAAACAGTGGTATATCGTGAATTTTTCCCACTAATAATTATTGAGTAGACACAAGCTATGGTGTCGATATCATTAGAAATGGTTTCAATCGTCTCAGCCAAGTGTTACGCCTCTGGGACTGAAGTATGTAATAAGCTACTCCCACCGTTCAACAATATCTGTCATTTTAGAATTTGCAAACTTATTAAGAAAAGTAGGATAATGACACATGTGCCCATACTTTTTATTTTCCAGTTAAATAATAATTACTTTTATATTGAATAGTAGGGGTAAAAATGAATGAAATGTGTCAAAAAACTAGAATGATAAATATTTTTGATCAAAAATCACATCCTAAAAATAAATATTAATTAACGATGAAGTATCAATTATCCCTTATGTATTTAAAAAAAATACTCTATGATACTTTATGATGTCTACTACCGTAGGTTTATCCAGGTTTAATATCAACCGAATTGGTATCCCTATTGTATAAACAATAGGAGTCTACAAAACTACTCCTATACTAGTAGAATAAAATACTGAATGAGGCAGGTTGTAGACTAGTGGGCTGAGCAATTTTGCATGGCACCAGACTCCCAAGCGGACAAAGAGTTCCACTCCAACCATGCATTGGGCTGTCAGTCTACAGTAATAGCCAGCAGCTGTGAGCTAGTCACCGTACAAGCTAATACCCTGCACTCTAACCTACCCACCTTTCCCTCTACACTTCTCTCCTCGTTGTGCGCGACATTGAAATTCAGCATACTAATCCATTCTTAGAGGTTAATGGGCTTCGGTAGGTTATTTTGTGGTGTTTTGGTCTGGCTGTTTTGTGGTTTTATATGTGGCAGTATATTATTGGAGTAGAACGTAGGATCCACGTGGGACCCACGTGGGGATCACCCCAAAACTACCCAATTTATGCCACAAAACAGCGCCGGCCGAACGAAGCCAATGTGACACATGTTCCCTCCTTATTGATTAAAGTGTTGACTAAATACACAAAAAAACAAATATGTCAATCTCATATTGGTTAATCGCACTAAACTTTATGATAAAGCTTCCAAACCTAGCTTTATGGTGAAAACTAAAACTGGTCCCAAACAATTAGAACTTCAACCATGGTTATTCTTAAAAAAACAACCATGATTAAATGTTTTTTTATCTCCAATTTTAGGCTACGTTCGTGAAATACCCCTAAATATTTAACGTATTAAATCATAACACGTTTTATAATACGAACAATTAAATCTAGTATATATATATACATGTGTATGTACGAATACGAAAACTACAAATATGTAACGTTACGATATCGTAACGTTGTAATAAAATGATAACGTCGCAAACCTTGTAACAATAAGCAAATAAATATAAAACGATATAGTATATAGTTATACAAAAAAATAGAAAAAGGAGCAAGGACGCTCCCACTGAGGCTCGAACCTGAGACCTCTTGTATACCTTATAACGCTGTAACCAGTTGAGCTATGCTCGTATTTGTATCTAACCCACACGAATTAGATCTAGTACCGACTCAGCTAAGGTAAATGAAAAACAATTAGAGACAGACACGCACTCTCTTCACCGCGCTGGTTGCCTTCTCCTTTTCCTCGATCAAGAACCAGATCGAACCCGGTAAAAACAGAAGACAAAGAATTCAAACTCCCAGGCGACAGAACTGTTATTTAATCCATCGCCCATAACTTCCCCCTGTAAATGGAGACAAACCAGACAACCCTTCAACTCACGCCCTCTCAGCCCAGTCCTCGGTTGTGTGCGTGAAACAAAAAAAAACTAACATTAACAATGTCGACTAATGCCGGCACAACAGCAAAGGAAAATAGCACTAACAACTATCTTGATCTGCCCGATGACCTGAGGCAGAGGAGAATGGCCTTGACTTCTGTTAAGACACGCAAACACCCACTGCACCTTAGAGCCGTTTGTTTCCAAAGCAGTATGCACCAGAGCCATACCTTTCTCTAACTCCCACGCACTGTAATTGTCCCCCCTGTGTCTTATGCCATTTTATTCAAAAACCCATGGACCACTCCTTTTCCCCCCTGCTGTGCATCGGTTATGCACTGGCAGAAAACTCTACTCACTCCCTCTGTTTCTGAAGCATAAGGTAGGTACTACTGGATTGCAATTCCTCTCTTGTTCCTCTTGTCCGAGATTTCCACTACTGCCTAACTGTCTTCTTTCTCGTCTGTACATGCGTGGCTAGAGGAGAAATCAGAGAGCAAAACCCAGCAGAACAAGCAACTATTGTCACCTGCTATAATCTCCATTTGAGACTCAACTCAGGTAGTAATTCAGAGATGTTCTCTACCTGCCTATCTCCTCTGTGCAGATGTTACTGTCTGAAAAACTTATAACCCAACACTGGTTCTTTTCACATTTGAACCCCCATGCAGTCCCCATTGGCCTTGTCCAAAAGATCTCTGAGAAGAACTGCTAAAAAAACTCTCCTGAGACTCAACAGAAAGGGGTGAGCTTCCTGAAACAATTCCCCTCTAGTTTCTGTACTATCTTTCTCTGATTTATCCAGTCTGATTTCCTAGGAGATTCTTCTTTTCCTCAGCTGCGTAATAACCCAGGGTGCAAGAGCCTGCTAGAGTGTCTGGATCAACGAGAAAACAAAAGAAGAATAACTAAACTATCTCTGGTGAGTAATCTTGAACTGGGTTTCAGAATCATAAAACAAAAGAAAAGAGATCAACCTGTCAAAAACTGTTAAGTACTCTAAATCTGTAACATGCAGTCTCGGTGTGTATACTGTCCTAGTATAGTTTGAGGGTGACACGTTTGCAAACTTATAAATGCTCCTGACTGGGAACTAATGCATGAGATTGTGAAAGAAGAAAATAAAACAGAACACGGGCATCTCAACAAAATAACAGATGGAGAAGACATCGGTTGTATTTTCAATTACACAGTTTCTGAAAACTTAGTGTTTCTTTTGTAAACTACTCAAAGTGTAGTCAGGGTTTTAGGGGGTTGTGATAAGTGCGAAATTTATCTATGTTTATATGCTTAATGTGATTAATATTTTATTGGTTTATATGATAAATTCCTTACTTATATGCTTAATTATGTTAAATGTTTAGATTATTCCTCACATGTAGTTTTATGCTAATACAGGTTAAAAACGCTGAAGAAAATGTCTAGAAATATATGGACTAATACTTGCTATCTTAGCAGTCTGGACCGACATCATTACAACTCGCGGGCTGCAACTTTGACTTCTGAGGACTGTCTTCAAACTGGACCGCGACCAATGTTAATATAGAGGAGTGGGCTGACATGATCAGCCATATACATCTTGGACCACTCACGTGGTATTTTGTTTGGACCAACGCTGGATGAAAAATTGAAGACACATGCATATGCATAGGGGCTGAACATAAAGACTTGGGCCGATGCTACTAATCACAAGTATTTGATCGTTGAGATTTTATCTCTTATTCACGATGACAATAGGCAGCCGCATGGCATTCGCATGGGGTATATATTCACATACATGTGCTGGAACGGGAGAGAACTCGGTAACCTAGCCACGAAAAACAACACAGACCATACCCTAGCGCCGCAACAGAAAGAAGAATACAGTCGTTCTTCTAGCCGTTCGAGATAGAGTCGCAGCCGAGAGCAGTACGAGAGACAGATTCAGAGGGAGACAGCAGACAATTCTGACAGCCGGAGCAGAAGAGCAGAAGACAGAGATCGAATTCGTTATCGTCCACAATTAGATGATGTTTTCTAATCTCTTAATTATTGTTATTATTCTTTGTCTCTGATGTCTGAGTAGTCGTTAGAATTCTGGTTTACTATGGATAACTAGTTATTATTTTGCTTCCTGAGTTGTTAAATATAAATTCTATACAGATTGTAGTTTATTCCTTGCTTGTTATTGAATTCTCTTGTGATTAATTATTGCTTGAGTTTATTTGGTATGAATTGCTTATATGTGAGAACTGCGGCGTTCATTAGACCTTAGGAATATTACCAGTGAAACTACAGATGGAAATTCCTGGGGATTAGCTGACTTGAAACCAGATGAATCATTAATGCTACTAGTTAATTTGTAATTCGTAACGAGAGTTAGGATTTGGGAATTGCTAGTAAGGATCTATCTTGCGGGAGACCGGTTTTAGATTAATTTAGATCTGAGGTTGCAATCTAGAATTTAGAAAATACTCAGGAAGGGAATTGATAAACTAGGGAGAAGAGAAGTAGTAAACCAGGATTCGCCCTTTTAGAATTGTTTAGAAGATAACCTTTTACTGTTTTTATTTTAGTTTACTTAACTTCTGCAATCAAACCCCCAATTTATTATTGTTATTTTCCTTCAGTTTATTAGTTAGTTAGATTAAAGACTTAAACTAGACACACCTCCTTTGGTTCGATAACTAGAGAATACTACCTAGGAAAACTTGCTACGACAGACCAGTACACTTGCTGCATATACGTTTTACCCCGTACAGGTTGCTTATGAGTTTAGGACACAGCTAGAACTGTAACTAAACACTTAATTAAGTAGTTGAGCAGGTTGGGAAGAAATAGAAAAGACACTGAAGAAACAGAAAGGAAACAACAACAGAAAAGAGTATATCAGGTTTTTCCAGATTCAGTTTTGAAATACTGTCGTGGGTTCTGTCACAGGTGGGGAGGTTTGAGTGTGGTATGGGTTTAAAATGAGGATAAGGAATTCCTAATACATCTACAAGGAAACTTCACGAATTGGAAAAGAATTTAAGGTCAGGCCAGAAAGAAAAGAAAGGCACAACTGAATCAAACTAGACACCAGTTTTCTTATCAGTTATGAAATAACTCCTGTTTTCAGTTCTGGTGTGAAACTTCTGTTTCAGAGGAACTGCCCTTATGTTTCTGATGTATTGAGGGTCTAAAACAGCTAGCAAACACTAACTAAGTAAGTACAACAACAAAGTCGAGCTAAAAAGAAAAGGAGAGAAGAAGAACAGAGGGAAAACATGCATCAGATCTCTAGGTTCAGGTTTCAGTTTTTTTTCAAACTCACGTCTCTATATAATCAGATTCCAGAAAGGCAATAAGGGTTGTAGTAACTTATTAGTAAACCTACTACATTGCTGGCACCTAAGTCTACCTGTAAATGAATAGAAGAAACTGGAAAGAACAAGTTAAAGGACAGGAAAAGGAATATGCATCAGGAAAGTGAAAGCAAATAGACCTTGTAAAGAAAGAAAAATAGAAGAAGGGTAACAGGTTGTGTCAGTTTCTGAAATATGATACTTTCTGTATATTAACTTATCAGGTTGTAGTCTTGATGTCGTGAGTCAACTTTGGATTTAAACTCCTAATAACACTCTCAGTAAATGGGGACACACCTGGGTAGAAGCAAAGGAGAACATGCCCTGTAACAGAAAAAAAACAAAGACAGAAAAGATAACAGATGGTGTCGAGTACAGTTTTCAGTTTTGTTAGGCCTGTACAATGATATTCAGAGGAGTAGTCCTCGTGGGCTAGGATTGGTCTTGAGTCTAAAAAGCTGTTAACACAAAAACCAAGTTATAGTTAAGCTGGGAAAATAGGGAAAGACAGGTCAGTTTCTGTTTCTGTTTATTTCTTTTTGTTTGGTTCTAGAGGTGCTTCTGTTTTCTGTAACAGATTTACTGGGGTATTAGGAGTGTTATAGTGTCTTGGGTATGAGTTAAAATGTTGTTAGAGAGGGGAATTAAGTTGACAGGATCACGTGAGAGCTTGGGAACCAAACAACTGATGAAAAACAGAAAGGGAGGGAATAAAAGAAAACCTAGCAGAAAACCCAACACTTCAGTTTCTGATGTCTTGTCTCTGAGAAATTACTTCTGTTTCCGTATAAAAGACTAGGTGAATGTTATTGGTGACTGTTTCGAGGTTTAAAACAGAAGGGGAACACTTAACTAATTAAGGGGTACATAGGGGAGAGATTTGAAGGGAAGAAATAACACTACACAGAAAAGAATCAAGGAGTAGGCACCCAGTCTCATAACTTTCAGTTTCAGTTTCTTAATTGTTTTTCTGTGTCTGTTCTGTGTAAGTGGTTGCAAATGAACTGTGGGTGTCTTATGAGTATGGTCTTGAACTTAAACCAAGGTTAATACCTATGATCAGTTATGTAAGCATTACAGGAAAGAAACGAACATAACCTAAACTAACTAGCAACAAGAACCAAGGGGAAATATTTGGATTGTATTTCAGTTTCAATAATATGATAGCTTATGTATGCTGTGTCATGAGGGTACTGTAAGCGGGATATTAGTGTAATAATGAACTCTAATAATAGCAAATAAACATAACTAGGATAGCGAATGATGTGGAGAAGGTTACACATCAATTAATACATTAAAGGTGAAGTTAGATAAGGTATTACATGCGGAGTGTGTTTCCGATCTTGAAGCTGTTGGATTTCTGTATAAATGAGTTCTAGGGGTATCCTATGATCTATATTATCGTTACAAGGGTTAAAATATCACTCACCTATTTATCTAAGGAAGGAATACACATTAGATAAGTCATATATATGTTACACAAACTTGTTACATAATTACCTCTTAAAACACCCTAAGACATGAACTGAGGAAGAAGGGTTTGGTTAACATGTAAATAAAGATATGAAATATCCTAGGAGTAAGTTAAGCCTAGGATAAATGCATGTGAACTTCTAAGAGTTAATCTAAACTAAACATGTAACAACATACCTAAGGAGTAACATACGATATAAAGTGTCGTCACATAAAATAATGAACTGACACATTGTTTTAATTAACTCTAGGATCGTAGCGTGCTCCGACCGGGACTCCGAGTGTGAGACAACCCGAACTAGCGAAAAAGGTATGGACATGTGTGGTTCGTATGTTGTCGTGTTACACGGCTTGTGTGTTGTGTGCTCTGTGTGAAAAGACCTTAAGATTAAAGCATGAAATTGAATTGCTTGTTTATCATGTTGGATGATTGTTATATCATTGTTGTGTATCATTGCGCGCACACAGTAGTTTAGTCCCTTCGCGTTTATGTAATTTGGGGGATGAAACACTGAGAACTATGAAAACAATGAAAACGCTATAAGGGGAACTCCTCTCTAACTATGGAGGACGTACCATGACACCCACTATAGTGTCTATTCATGAATGATGATGAAGAGCAAATCACGATTGGTGGGACATGAGGATAACCCGGGAAGACGACATCTCGGGCCGCGCGGTATGGAATATTCGGGAGTTGGTATCTGCATCAGATCCTTCGCCCTTCTTTGTGGAGCACATCCTGGAGTCTAGAGGCGACTCCGCTTTCCCGGCGCATGACGTCGGGAATGGGGGAGTGACAACTTGGTGGAGCTTATCCTGGAGTCAAGAGGCGACTCCGCGCTTCTCGGCGCATGACGCCGGGAATGAGGGACTAGCTATGGAGGAGACGTCCTCCAACGTGCGGTAACAGAAGAACACACAAGTAATCGATGAGAACCAGAGAAATATGGGCACCCACATTATATGGTCACGGGAATCAATCTACATCCCCAGACCGGTGCAAGAAAGAGAAAGAGAAGTGCACTTGATGGAAACAAAGAAAAAGAGACGAAAACACTCAACATTGTATGATCCCACTGTGTGGATCATCATTATATGAATTCTACAAAACTCTACTTGTTTTGCATGCTTGAAATGCTTGGTGTTATCTTTATGCCAACATGTGTGTGTGTTGCCTTGTGATGTTGCATGCTATGTGTTATTGCTTTTGCTATTGCATGAAATTGGACTTAATCATATTCGACCAAGTAGTCGTGTAGCCCGGTAACATACGGGCTTCACACGTTCATACTCGGCATAGTTTGCTGAGTCCTTTATTTTTACAGGTAAGAAACGAGAAGCGGGCGGAGAGTAGGCACGGGTGACTACCATAGGGTTAGTCTAAATGGGCAGGACTGTTAGTAGTGTGTTGTTAATGTATGGGTTATGATTTTGTTGTACTTTCGGATCATGTTGTTGAACTAAGACTTATGTTGTAGAATCTTGGTACTTGGTCTGTAATTTCTATTGTACTTGAATTTGATGTGTGTTTTAATTCCAGTCATTCGGACCGTAGCTTAGTATTGATGTGATTGTTGTTGTGTCAACCACGTGGGTGGTTGGCGCCTGTGACACCCGAGTAGAAGTTGTGAATCCTCTGTTTAGACTTGCTAGGTCATCGTTGGCGCATCGTTCGGACTATTGATTGGTTAAATCGGGGTGTTACAGAAAGTGGTATCAGAGCGTAGTTGCGCTCTGATGACTGGAATAAAGGAGTACCGAGAATAGGAAACCTAAATTTGGGAAACAGGGTTAAGGGTTAGTAATGTGAGGCACAATTTTATCGAGTTAAACCGCCAGCAAGGGCGATAATAACTTGCAGTAATTCCTATGAATGTTCTAAGCTAACAACGACCTTTTCAGATGTCTAGACGACGAGGTCGAGGACGAGGCCGTGGTCAGATGGAGCAGGATAGCGTAGCTGCAGGGCAGACCATCGCTGAGATAGTAGCAGCGGCCCTAGGTCACATGGGTTTCCAGCCAGGGACCCAGCAGGCACCACCGCCACCACCAACTCACCCACCTAGAGAGACGAACTGGGTGAAGAGCTTAGCAGACCTTCGACCGGTGGAGTTCCGAGGAGAGACGGACCCCACCTACTTAGAGAACTACATCAGCGTCCTGGAGACTGCTTTCGACACCTTGAATGTTCCGGCTGAGGTTAAGGTCAGACTCGCCGCCTACTACCTACGAGAGTCAGCGAGTGACTGGTGGAAGCTTGTGAAGGATGCTCACCTAGCCGACCCCACTTTTGGATGGGATGCTTACACTGCATTATTGAGGGCTAAGTACTACCCCGCTCACCTCCGGACGAAGAAGCGGCTTGAGCTAGACAGTCTGAGACAGACCAAGGGGATGACAGTTGACAATTATTACTCGGCGTTCACTGCGCTACTTCGTGTACTTCCCGGCTTGGGATATTCAGATGAGATCTTGGTGGAGTGTTTCTACGGTGGGATGAACTACCACATCAGATATGGCATGGGACCCAGCCGTTATGCCACGATCCAGGTTGCACTTGAACTATAAATTTGCACTGAGTATTATTTTGTGAAGAGTTTACTAAACCCTATTTTGTACAGGATTGCTACCATGCAGCATCCCAAGTCGAGATCACCGTCCAGATGCGGGATGAAGAATTCGCTAGGAAAAGGAAGGTGAAAGACGGTGACTCAGAGGACCGTAGGCAGAGGGGAGCTGACAGGAGTAAGTGTTACCCAAATAGGAAGCGGGCGAGATATCATGGGAACCAGCCTACAGAGAGACTTCAGCTGAGCTACCCGGCCACTGCGGCTAAGCCGCTCCGCTCTTACCCACCCAGGGGTAAAATGAAACAAACTCTAGCACTTGAATATCTTTACAGTTATTATTACTTGTTGTTGACTAACCAAGTAACCTGTTTAGGGACTGGAGCCGGTCCGAGCAAGTGGACCGAGCGCCGATATATCTGTGGACGATGCTCGAAGAACCACCCCGGTGTTGACTGTCAGGGCAACCAAGTAAAGTGTTTTTACTGCAAGAAGAGCGGACACAGGGCTTTCGAGTGCTTCGTGAATCCCCAGAGCAAGAATTACAAGCCCGGCTATGGTGTGAAAGGTGGCCAGAGATCGGGACCCGGAGGCCAGCATGGAGCCCAGCACACCCAGCCTACGCACGGAGCGGGATCCCGAGACTCCCAGAAGGCATCTACCTCAAGGCCCGGGAAGGAAGTGTTGCACATCATGGACCGCACCGAGGGACCAGACACTCCCACAGCGGCAGGTAAACCTCGAAACCCTAATGTTTGAAAAGCATGTCTAAATTCTTGTGTGCCAAGCTGTATGACCATGCATGAAGTTTGCTAAATTACTAGTACCGCTAAAAGAACTAGACTACCCTTAAATGCAGTAGAAACCTTTGACATGTGCTTCCCGATAAATCCAAACCTCGAACCCGACGGGTACAGCCTTGAAAATCCCTACTACCCAAGTGAAAACTGCCAAGTGATCCAGCCCGGGATGATTTTACTACCAGGATACCTGACACCTGAAGCCCAAGTAGCCATTATTCGAAGATGTCGTAAATTTGGAGTGGGACCAGGCGGGTTCTACACACCGACATACCCCGGAGGGAAGGTGATGAAACTCAGAATGATGTGCCTAGGTAAGATTTGGAATCCATATACGAAGAGCTATCCCGCCGACGAAGCACATGCACCACCAATTCCCGACGACTTTCTATCCCTAATTACGGTGACCCTACGCGTTGCACAGCAACGCGAAGTACAACCAATACCCGACCTACAAGCCGACATCTGCATCATCAACTTCTACGAGAGAGAAGGCCGACTTGGATTACACCAAGACAAGGACGAGACACAGGAGTCCCTAGACCTAGGAATACCCATAGTGTCTGTGCCCATCGGAGATGATGCTGAGTTCCTCTATGGTGAAGAAAAGAGGATTGACCGAGCTAGGAAAATATGGCTAAAATCCGGTGACGTGTTGATCATGGGCGGACCCTCTAGAATGCTATATCACGGGATTAAGAGAATCAAGCCGAACACCGCACCCTCAACAGTGATAAATGCTACTCATATGAAGCCTGGACGACTAAACCTAACCTTTAGGAAATATTGAGCCATGTATCTTTTGCATTAGGTTATGTAATGGAAATGAACATGTAATGTTGGAATGATGAATAAAGAAAGGTTTATTATCTACGACTCTTCTTGTACCATCACTAATAATACTTGTAAACATTATTTGTGGGAATAGGTGTTGAACCCTGGAGAGAGGGTACTCTGAGCATACTCACACAGGCTCAGGCCGGCGACAGCGGCCACATTATCACTGGTACCTTCCAGGTGAATGGAGTCTCAGCCTCAGTACTATTTGACTCTGGAGCCTCACACACTTTTGTATCCCCGACGTTAGCCGAACGGTTGCACCTCGAGCCCGTGGAGTTGGAAGACTTCAGTGTGACTTACCTTCTAAAGAAAGAGTTCATTGTACCCGGTATTTCCGCGGAGCCACCATCAGAATCCGAGAGGAGGATTTCCCGTTGGACCTGATAGAGTTCAGAGGCCTGGGTTTTGACGTCATCGTGGGTATGAATTGGTTGGAGAAACATCAAGGTTGTATATTATGTGCCGAGCATAGATTATTGCTTAAGAGCTCGTCCGGCGTTACTGTATCCTACCGCCAGCACCCCGACAGCCATCTGTGAAAATCATTTCAGCCATGACCATGGCCAAGGAGATTCAGAAGCAGCAGGAGTGTACCTCTGTTACGTGCAGGATATCCAGCAAGACTCGGAGTTTAACCCTGATGTACCAGTGGTTGGGGAGTTTCCAGACCTTTTCCCTAAGGAGCTTCCCAGTATGTCACCACCACGAGAGGTTGAGTTCACTATTGACCTAGTACCCGGGACAGGACCTATTGCCAAAGCCCCGTACAGAATGGCCCCGGCAGAGATGGCGGAGTTGAAGGAGCAATTGAAGGAGTTGTTGGATAAGGGATTCATACGCCCAAGCGTATCCCCTTGGGGCGCACCCGTATTATTTGTCAAGAAGAAAGACGGCAGCCTTCGACTATGCATTGATTATCGTGATCTGAATGCAGTGACAGTGAAGAACCGCTACCCTTTGCCACGCATAGATGATCTGTTTGACCAGCTCAGAGGAGCGACAGTATTTTTGAAGATCGACCTCAGATCAGGATACCATCAGATCCCAGTGAAGGAGAGCGACATCGAAAAGACCGCATTCAGGACCCGATACGGCCACTATGAATTCACCGTTATGCCGTTTGGACTGACTAATTCCTCGGCGAGGTTTATGGACTTGATGCACCGAGTATTCAGAGATCAGTTGGACAAGACAGTCGTGGTATTTATTGATGACATACTGGTATATTCGAGAACCAAGGAAGAGCATCAGCACCATCTCAGGCAGGTACGTGAGACTCTCAGGACCAACCAGTTATACGCCAAATTCTTTAAGTGTGAATTCTGGTTAGAGGAAGTAGCATTCCTTGGACATATCATTTCTGATGTCGGGATAGCAGTTGACCCAGCTAAAGTGGAGGCAGTACGTACATGGCCGAGACCGAAATCGGTGACAGATATACGAAGTTTCCTTGGTCTAGCTGGCTACTACCGACGGTTGTTAAGGACTTCTCCCGCATAGCAAAACCTATGACAAACCTCATCAAGAAAGATACCCCTTTCACTTGGACAGCAGACTGTGAGGCAGCATTTCAAAAGTTGAAAAACGAATTGACCTCAGCCCCTCCTCACGATTCCCGAAGGTACCGATGGATATGAAGTCTACTGTGATGCATCCGGTATGGGTATGGGTTGTGTCCTCATGCAGCACGGGAAAGTTGTCGCCTATGCCTCCCGTCAGTTGAAGAAGCATGAAGAGCACTACCCCACACATGATCTTGAGCTTGGAGCAGTCGTGTTTGCACTCAAAATCTGGCGCCATTATCTCTATGGTTCACAGATCACCATCTACTCCGACCATAAAAGCCTAAAGTATGTGTTCACCCAAAAAGAACTGAATATGAGGCAGCGCAGATGGATGGAGTTCCTTAAGGATTATGACATCAATCTTCAGTATAAGGAGGGCAAAGCCAATGTAGTTGCCGACACACTTAGCCGTAGAGCTCACACATTGCACACTTATAGCAGGCACCAGCCTAGTCGAAGAAGTCCGTAATGCTCAGCAGAACGACAGAGTAATGGCTGATATTAGACGGAAGTTAGTCGATGGCACATTAGATAAGAAGAAATATGACTATCAGCTTCACGAGGATGGCCTGATACGTGTGAATGGCAGATTATGTATTCCCCACGAGAGCGCAGAGCTCAAGGAGCGCATCATGAGAGAGTCTCATTCTTCTACTACTTCTATTCACCCTGGAGCTTCAAAAATGTACAAGGACATGAAGCGATACTTTTGGTGGGTTGGCATGAAGAACGACGTCTTGAACTTCGTTATCAGATGCCTCACCTGTCAGAAAATAAAATTTGAACACCGAAAACCTGGAGGCACAGTGCAGCCAATGCCTATCCCAGAGTGGAAATTCTATGATCTATCGATGGATTTTGTAGTTGGACTGCCACCGACCCGAGGGGGATTGAATATGATATGGGTAATTGTTGATCGCCTTACTAAGGGTAGCACGATTCATTCCTATGAAGGACACATGGAAGGTGTCGAAACTAGCAGAGCTTTTTGATAAAGAGATTGTAAGACACCATGGAGTGCCAAAGACAATAGTGTCGGATAGAGACACGAGATTCCTTTCGAGATATTGGAGGGCTTCACGAGAAGCGATAGGCACCGAGCTGAAGCTTAGCACTGCTTTCCACCCGCAGACCGATGGCCAGACAGAGAGAACCATCCAAACTCTAGAGGACATGCTGAGAGCATGTGCCTTGGACTTCCAGGGCAGTTGGTTGGATAAGTTGCACCTCATCGAGTTTGCTTATAATAACAGTTATCACGCCTCAATCAAGATGCCACCTTTCCAGGCGTTATATGGTAGACCTTGCCGTACACCGTTATGCTGGGACGAGTCCAGTGAAGCTTTTATCATAGGCCCAGACTATTTGCAGCAGGTTCAGGCAGAGGTTCAGCAGATCAGAAAGAACATAAAGGCCGCGCAGGATAGACAAAAAGCATACGCAGATCACAGGCGTCGAGACCTGGAGTTCGCCGTGGGCGACCAGGTGTTCTTGCGAGTGTCACCGATGAAAGGGATCTTCAGATTTGGGCAAAAAGGAAAGTTGAGTCTGAAGTTCGTAGGCCCCTACAATATTAGGGAGCGTGTGGGCCCAGTTGCTTATCGACTTGATCTACCCGCAGAGTTGGGACGAGTTCATGATATATTTCACGTCTCTCAGCTAAAGAAATACATGCCCGATCCCTCACATGTACTACAGCCTGAGAGGCTAGCCCTAGAGCCCACATTGAGATCAGTCGAGACACCTCTCCGAATTCTAGACACTAAGACCCGGGAGACCCGGAACAAGTCAATTAGACTAGTGAAGATGTTATGGTCAAATCAAGATATAGAGGAAGCCACATGGGAGCTCGAAAATAAGATGAGAGATATGTACCCCATCTTTTCACCGATACTTCGGTTTAGTGTAGGGTACGAGGGCGTACCCCTCTTTTAAGGGGGGTAAGCGCGTTTCGTTTTGGATGTTTTGCGTGTGTCACTATGTTGTAACTCTACAACCACATGTTGATGGTTGGTAGATTTGTGTGTGAGAATGTTATGTACGTTATGTACGCTTGGTATGAATGAATGTGTGTGCTATGGTGTGTGTGAGAATGTTATGTACGTTATGTACGCTTGGAATAAATGAATGTGTGTGCCATGGTTTGCACTCTAGCATGTTGTATGCTTTGTATGAATGAGTATTGTGTGCCTGGACTTGCACTTTAGCATGTTATATACATTGCTAACATTTTGGTTACCATGAGTACTCGTGTGAAGCCACTGATGTGGCATGGTGCTTAGAAGCACTGAGAATTTTAATCATGAACTTAAGCTTTGTGTATCGAGAATGAATGTGGGAATGGATCCCTAAGATTACCAGAAGTTGAAAATATAAGTTAAGGATGTAAGACTTCGGGACGAAGTCTCTTTTAAGGGGGTAAGCTGAAATACCCTAAATATTTAACGTATTAAATCATAACACGTTTATAATACGAACAATTAAATAGTATATATATATACATGTGTATGTACGAATACGAAAACTACAAATATGTAACGTTACGATATCGTAATGTTGTAATAAAATGATAACGTCGCATAACCTTGTAACAATAAGCAAATAAATATAAAACGATATAGTATATAGTCCTGCATATATATAAATAAGTATGTATATAGTTATACAAAAAAATAGAAAAGGGAGCAAGGACGCTCCCGCTGAGGCTCGAACCCGAGACCTTGTATACCTTATAAACGCTGTAACCGGTTGAGCTATGCTCGTATTCGGTATCTAACCCACACGAATTAGATCTAGTACCGACTCAGCTAAGGTAAATGAAAAACAATTAGAGACAGACACGCACTCTCTTCACCGCGCTGGTTGCCTTCTCCTTCTTCCTCGATCAAGAACCAGATCGAACCCGGTAAAAACAGAAGACAAAGAATTCAAACTCCCAGGCGACAGAACTGTTATTTAATCCATCGCCCATAACTTCCCCCTGTAAATGGAGACAAACCAGACAGCCCTTCAACTCACGCCCTCTCAGCCCAGTCCTCGGTTGTGTGCGTGAAACAAAAAAAAAACTAACATTAACAATGTCGACTAATGCCGGCACAACAGCAAAGGAAAATAGCACTAACAACTATCTTGATCTGCCCGATGACCTGAGGCAGAGGAGAATGGCCTTGACTTCTGTTAAGACACGTAAACACCCACTGCACCTTAGAGCCGTTTCTGTTCCAAAGCAGTATGCACCAGAGCCATACCTTTCTCTAACTCCCACGCACTGTAATTGTCCCCCCTGTGTCTTGCCATTTTATTCAAAAACCCATGGACCACTCCTTTTCCCCTGATGTGCATCGGTTATGCACTGGCAGAAACTCTACTCACTCCCCTGTTTCTGAAGCATAAGGTAGGTACCACTGGATTGCAATTCCTCTCTTGTTCCTCTTGTCCGAGATTTCCACTACTGCCTAACTGTCTTCTTTCTCGTCTGTACATGCGTGGCTAGAGGAGAAATCAGAGAGCAAAACCCAGCAGAACAAGCAACTATTGTCACCTGCTATAATCTCCATTTGAGACTCAACTCAGGTAGTAATTCAGAGATGTTCTCTACCTGCCTATCTCCTCTGGCAGATGTTACTGTCTGAAAAACTTATAACCCAACACTGGTTCTTTTCACGTTTGAACCCCCATGCAGTCCCATTGGCCTTGTCCAAAAGATCTCTGAGAAGAACTGCTAAAAAAACTCTCCTGAGACTCAACAGAAAGGGGTGAGCTTCCTGAAACAATTCCCTCTAGTTTCTGTACTATCTTTCCCTGATTTATCCAGTCTGATTCCTAGGAGATTCTTCTTTTCCTCAGCTGCGTAATAACCCAGGGTACAAGAGCCTGCTAGAGTGTCTGGATCAACGAGAAAACAAAAGAAGAACAACTAAACTATCTCTGGTGAAATCTTGAACTGGGTTTCAGAATCAGAAAACAAAAGAGAAAGAGATCAACCTGTCAAAAACTGTTAAGTACTCTAAATCTGTAACATGCAGTCTCAGTGTGTATACTGTCCTAGTATAGTTTTGAGTTTGGTGACACGTTTGCAAACTTATAAATGCTCCTGACTGGGAACTAATGCATGAGATTGTGAAAGAAGAAAATAAAACAGAACACGGGCATCTCAACAAAATAACAGATGGAGAAGACATCGGTTGTATTTTCAATTACACAGTTTCTGAAAACTTAGTGTTTCTGTTTTGTAAACTACTCAAAGTGTAGTCAGGGTTTTAGGGGGTTGCTTCTGAGTTTAGGACACAGCTAGAACTGTAACTAAACACTTAATTAAGTAGCTGAGCAGGTTGGGAGAAATAGAAAAGACACTGAAGAAACAGAAAGAGTATATCAGGTTTTTCCAGATTCCGTTTTGAAATACTGTCGTGGGTTCTGTCACAGATGGGGAGGTTTGAGTGTGGTATGGGTTTAAAATGAGGATAAGGAATTCCTAATACATCTACAAGGAAACTTCACGAATTGGAAAAGAATTTAAGGTCAGGCCAGAAAGAAAAGAAAGGCACAACTGAATCAAACTAGACACCAGTTACTTATCAGTTATGAAATAACTCCTGTTTTCAGTTCTGGTGTGAAACTTCTGTTTCAGAGGAACTGCCCTTATGTTTCTGATGTATTGGGTCTCTAAAACAGCTAGCAAACACTAACTAAGTAAGTACAACAACAAAGTCGAGCTAAAAGAAAAGGAGAGAAGAATAACAGAGGGAAAAACATGCATCAGATCTCTAGGTTCAGGTTTAAGTTTTTTTCAAACTCACGTCTCTATATAATCAGATTCCAGAAAGGCAATAAGGGCTGTAGCAACTTATTAGTAAACCTACTACATTGCTGGCACCTAAGTCTACCTGTAAATGAATAGAAGAAACTGGAAAGAACAAGTTAAAGGACAGGAAAAGGAATATGCATCAGGAAAGTGAAAACAAATAGACCTGTAAAAGAAAGAAAATAGAAGAAGGTGTACCAGGGTAGTGTCAGTTTCTGAAATATGATACGTCTGAACGTAACTTATCAGGTGTAGTCTTGATGTCGTGAGTCAACTTTGGATTTAAACTCTAATAACACTCTCAGTAAAGGGGGACCTCACCTGGGTAGAGCAAAGGAGAACATGCCCTGTAACAGAAAAAAACAAAGACAGAAAAGATAACATATGTGTCGAGTACAGTTTTCAGTTTTGTTAGGCCTGTACAATGATATTCAGAGGAGTAGTCCTCGTGGGCTAGGATTGGTCTTGAGTCTAAAAATTGTTAACACAAAAACCAAGTTATAGTTAAGCTGGGAAAAATGGGAAAGACAGGTCAGTTTCTGTTTCTGTTTATTTCTTTTGTTGGTTCTAGAGGGGCTTCTGTTTTCTGCTGTAACAGATGTACTGGGTATTAGGAGTGTTATAGTGTCTTGGGTATGAGTTAGAAATGTTGTTAGAGAGGGGAATTAAGTTGACAGGATCACGTGAGAGCCTGGGAACCAACAACTGATGAAAAACAGAAAGGGAGGGAATAAAAAAAACCTAGCAGAAAACCCAGCACTTCAGTTTCTGATGTCTTGTCTCTGAGAAATTACTTTTGTTCTGTATAAAAGACTAGGTGAATGTTATTGGTGACTGTTTCGAGGTTTTAAAACAGAAGGGGAACACTTAACTAATTAAGGGGTACATAGGGGAGAGATTTGAAGGGAAGATAACACTACACAGAAAGAATCAAGGAGTAGGCACCCAGTCTCATAACTTTCAGTTTCAGTTTTCTTAATTGTTTTTCTGTGTCTGTTCTGTGTAAGTGGTTTCAGATGAACTGTGGTTCTTATGAGTATGTCTTGAACTTAAACCAAGGTTAACACCTATGATCAGTTATGTAAGCACTACAGGAAAGAAATGAACATAACCTAAACTAACTAGTAACAAGAACCAAGGGAAATATTTGGATTGTATTTTTCCCCAATAATATGATAGCTTCTGTATGTTGTGTCATGAGGGTACTGTAAGCGGGATATTAGTGTAATAATGAACTCTAATAACAGCAAATAAACATAACTAGGATAGCGAAGGATGTGGAGAAGGTTACACATCAATTAATACATTAAAGGTGAAGTTAGATAAGGTATTACATGGGGGTGTGTTTCCGATCTTGAAGCTGTTGGATTTCTGTATAAATGAGTTCTAGGGGTATCCTATGATCTATATTATCATTACAAGGGTTTAAAATATCACTCACCTATTTATCTAAGGAAGGAATACACATTAGATAAGTCATATCTATGTTACACAAACTTGTTACATAATTACCTCTTAAAACACCCTAAGACATGAACTAAGGAAGAAGGGTTTGGTTAACATGTAAATAAAGATATGAAATATCCTAGGAGTAAGTTAAGCCTAGGATAAATGCATGTGAACTCTAAGAGTCAATCTAAACTAAACATGTAACAACATACCTAAGGAGTAACATACGATATAAAGTGTCATCACATAAAATAATGAACTGACACATTGTTTTAATTAACTCTAGGATCGTAGCGTGCTCCGACCGGGACTCCGAGTGTGAGACACCCGAACTAGCGAAAAAGGTATGGACATGTGTGGTTCGTATGTTGCCGTGTTACACGGCTTGTGTGCTGTGTGCTCTGTGTGAAAAGACCTTAAGATTAAGCATGAAATTGAATTGCTTGTTTATCATGTTGGATGATTATTATATCATTGTTGTGTATCATTGCGCGCACACAGTAGTTTAGTCCCTCTTCGCGTTTATGTAATTTGGGATGAAACACTGAGAACTATGAAAACAAAGAAAACGCTATAAGGGGAACTCCTCTCTAACTATGGAGGACGTACCATGACACCCACTATGGTGTCTATTCATGAATGATGAAGAGCAAATCACGATTGGTGGGACATGAGGATAACCCGGGAAAGACGACATCTCGGGCCGCGCGGTATGGAATATTCGGGAGTTGGTATCTGCATCAGATCCTTCGCCCTTCTTTGTGGAGCACATCCTGGAGTCTAGAGGCGACTCCGCTTTCCCGGCGCATGACGTCGGGAATGGGGGGTGACAACTTGGTGGAGCTTATCCTGGAGTCAAGAGGCGACTCCGCTTTCTCGGCGCATGACGCCGGGAATGAGGGACTAGCTATGGAGGAGCGTCCTCCAACGTGCGGTAACAGAAGAACACACAAGTAATCGATGAGAACCAGAGAAGATGGGCACCCACATTATATGGTCACGGGAATCAATCTACATCCCCAGACCGGTGCAAGAAGAGAAGAGAAGTGCACTTGATGGAACAAAGAAAAGAGACAAAAACACTCAACATTGTATGATCCCACTGTGTGGATCATCATTATACGAATTCTACAAAAACTCTACTTGTTTTGCATGCTTGAAATGCTTGGTGTTATCTTTATGCCAACATGTGTGTGTTGCCCTTGTGATGTTGCATGCTATGTGTTATTGCTTTTGCTATTGCATGAAATTGGACTTAATCATATTCGACCAAGTAGTCGTGTAGCCCTGTACATGCGGGCTTCACACGTTCATACTCGGCATAGTTTGTTGAGTCCTTTATTTTTACAGGTAAGAAACGAGAAGCGGGCGGAGAGTAGGCACGGGTGACTACCATAGGGGTAGTCTAAATGGGCAGGACTGTTAGTAGTGTGTTGTTAATGTATGGGTTATGATTTTGTTGTACTTTCGGATCATGTTGTTGAACTAAGACTTATGTTGTAGAATTCTCGGTACTTGGTCTGTAATTTCTATTGTACTTGGATTTGATGGTGTTTTAATTCCAGTCATTCAGACCGCAGCTTAGTATTGATGTGTTGTTGTTGTGTCACCACGTGGGTGGTGGCGCCTGTGACACCTGAGTAGAAGTTGTGAATCCGATGTTTAGACTTGCTAGGTCATCGTTGGCGCATCGTTTGGACTATTGATTGGTTAATCGGGGTGTTACAGTTCGCTGCCAATGCAGCTATAGCTGTGATTCTATAAATCTCTGTGTGGTTAACCTGTAGTAATCTGCCAAATACGCATTATGTACTATTGAGTTGTTTTTTTAACCAATATGTGAATGACATGTAGAGCATAAAAAGCATTCTTGTTGTAATGCTCTAGTCGAACGGGCCCTTAGGCCTTATTCGGACTTTCCCTTGTAGAGCTTGATTTACAAGCTTTAGATAAATCTTACTGTAGTTAAGAAATGAAAACTTGACAAGTGTATCATAGTTTGATGTGTAGTAAATATCAACTTGACATCTGTCCATCACTTTTGAAAAACAGTCCACGGGGCCTTAACTGATTGTTTAATTGTACAAAATCAGAAATCCATCAAGTTATGGTTCATTTTTTTTGTCAAAATGTTTACACATTATCAGTTTGGTTGACCAGTTTAGTCCATTTTTTTGAATTATGGACCGGATACCATCTACACATAAACTTATTCAAAACAGCATTATCAGCTAGGTTTTCATCTTTGTATTTTTATTTCTTTCATGTCTATAGTTTTTAAACAAATTTCAAGTAATAATTCGAATTGGATGACTTCAAATGTTTAAAATAAAGCTTTATATATTGTTATTTTTTATTAAAATATTAAGAGTGCATTCGCTAGGAGTGTCCAAACGCCCATATGTCCACATCTTTCTTCTTAAAGCGTTAAAACACCATTGTCATGAGAACGGGGATTAATTTAAATTGTAATTATATTAATTCATTATCAAATTTTAAATTTGAAAGTTCCTCATATAATATAAGATATATAATATTAACAAACAAATATTAGATATGAAATTAATGAAAAAATTATACACCCTATGTCAAGATATTAAATAAAATAACACATTTATAGTCAATTGTTAATTACCTGCACAAAAAATTAGAATATTACATATTAGTTATAGTTTAGCTAATCCATCACACTTAATCATAATTCAGTTCAAACTCTAACAGTGCGTTTGTTAAGGGTACGTTCACTCGCCGTGAGGAAAAACATGAACGCAGCTATTCTTCCTGCGTCTGGGTTAATCTTGGTGTAGTTTAACAATGTTGGTTAGACATATGGACTGTGGTCAGATTTTTGTGGGTCATAGATTCAATTACAAATTGACAGTGTTCTGATTTTTGAAAACAACTTAGAAACTCCAAAGCTGCTACCACCCCCTAAATCATGAACAAAAGATTAAGGTCCCGTTCACTCCGCATTCAAATGCAGCTAAGGGAGCGTTCGTTTCTCGCATTTAGGAGATTAATCTCCTCTTTCTGAATCTAGCAGGCCACTTGTTAACTTATTAGTGGTCATAATTGTAACTACATACACATGGCAACTCATAAGAAGTTAACCATAGGTAGCTTATTTTTTTCACAGCACAAGCCTGTGTTTCACAAGAAACTTCGAACGGGCCCTAAAGCTGAGGTTTTATAAATGTGTATGTGGTTAATGTGTAGTAACCGAACATATTTACATTATACCTTCTTAGGTACTTTTAATGACACGTGGAACACAAAAAAGTGATAATTTCAATCGGCGATGCTGAACAGGCTCTAATCTATTTTCTTTTTAAAGTAGAAAGATTAATCTATTGTTTCTAAAAGTAGATGACATTTGTTAATTTTTAATTAGATAAAATTTAAACTCATTACATATGTCAACTACTTAATAAGTTATTTAGAGTGAGATTATTCTCAACGTAGTGATTGCTGGATTTGTAGGTCAATATCAAATACCCCTAATTCCAAAATAACAACTTATACTCCCCCGTCATGATTGACCGCCTTCTTTAGTCTCAGGTTTGTATAAAGGCATCGAATTTTACCTTTAGCTAAAGACATTATTATAGTCTATTGGATTAACTAAACTAATCTAATTCTTGATGAGTACTATGGGTGAGACGCGAGAGATGCATCGACGGATGAGGTTATATTTTTTTTACGAAAGTATAGTTTCAACTTTTAATGCTATATACATGCTTATTCTATAGTCATCAATATAAACTGGCATATATAATACTATATTTCCTCTAGCTATCAACTTGAAATGATATTTTTTTTTAAAAAAAATATGTATAAAAAAATTATTTGTTATTTAAACTTTGAAATTTATTAATTAAATCAGTTTGTGTTATATTAAATTAACAAAAAATGTAGGTATATGTATTAGTCCCTTATTAATTAGTTTATGATATAATACAAAAATGTTAGCCATAAACATTAATAAATATATGTCATCCAAGCGAAAAATATATGTCATAGGTATACATAATATTGACCACGATTGTAAGGTCATACTGACTCGACAAATTTTGTAGTTTGGGTGGTTAAACTCTAAACCATGTACTTCGACATTTTTAGCTTTCCTATGGTGGTTTTTAGGGTGTGTGATGTAGGGTAATTTTTTTTGAAGCCGTCTTATATTTTATAATGTCTCCACTGACTCGGTATGTTTTTAGGGTTTGTGGTTTAGAGTTTAGGGTCTGCACTACAAACCCTAAAAATACCTTCTGCCTTAATATTGTTATCGTGCTTGGTGGTGACAATGACCTTGTCAGCAACCAAGTAGGCAGAGTAGAACCAACACCCAATTGACCAATCATGCTTGCATCAGCTACAGCAGCCAAGGCTTCCATGAATTCCTTGGTTATAGATCGTGCAATTGTACCACGGTTGTTCACAAAATCAGCTTTGGTCATTCCAATACCACTGTCAATGATAGAGTGTCGTTGGCCTATCTGGGATGGTGGATAAAGAGCTCAGGTTGTCCCTCAAGCGTGCTCTTTTCAATCAAACTCATAGCGGATTTTGTCCAGACCATTAGAAGCGTTACTGATGAGCTCCCTAAGAAAGATCTCATTGTTTTGTAGAATGTATTGGTGATCAAACCTCTACAGTTGAAAAATATTAGGGAATGAATATTGAGTAAGCTTATATAGCGTAGTTGCCTATCGAGAACAATGAAAGAATGTATTAACGATGTACACTCGTGGTAAATATTTCACACGTGTATGGATCATATATTAGTATATACATGGCAAATATATTTTTGAGCAATGACTAACATTAATATGTATCTAAAACTTAAGCTAATAAGAGATTATTAGCCGTACATATACATTATAATCTATAAAATTTTAGCCAACCCAATATATACTTGGCTTCATTAAAGACAATTGATTTGTTGAAGTAAGCAATGAATATTGAGTTTTTTTATATTAATGATTTACATTCGTGGCAAATATTACATAAGTCAGTGGCATATATATTTGTACACACATGACATATATTGTTTTATGCCTATGCCTAATATTTGTCTATATCTAAAACTATAGCCAACAGCCGTAGATGTACAGTATATGTTGTTAACTTTTATTCAATATACATATAATGTCATTAAATACAACTGATCTGTTAAATTAAGCAATGAATATTGAGTAGTTTTGCTATATTAACAATATACAATCATGGCAAATTTTCATGTGTGTGGCACATATATTTGTAAAAACATTGCATATATTGTTTGAAGCAATGATTTGTATCTAAAATTAAGCTAGTAAGGGATATTAGCCATACATGTACATTATAAGTTGTAAAATTTTAACCAACTCAATATATACTAAGCTTCATTTAAGACAATTGATTTTTTTGAAGTAAGAAATGAATATTGAGTACTTTTTGTATATTAACGGCATACATTTGGGGCAAATATTTCATAAGTCTATGTGATAGCCGCATACTTATCATATTTTATATGCATTTGATTTAGTATTATTTTTATCTAAATAGAGTTATATATGTGTTATTTATGCTTATTATGTGTTAAAGTATATTAGTTGTATAGACTTATGTTTTTATGAGTTTTCTGTGTGCAAGGAATGATTTTCTAGGCAAAAGTTCAAATGCTGCCGGACTCCAGGCCGGATTACATCTGCACGGCATGAACACGGAACAGAAAAGAGGCCTTGCCGGATGTGATGCCGGGTAGATTCCATCCGGCATAAGTGAAGAGTCGCCACGGTTGACCAGACGTGGCAGTTATTGACCGTTGGAGATTTAGCTAGTGCCGGGTGTGATGCCGGGTATCTTCTACCCGGCATATGCACTGTTTCGCGCGGAATTGGCGGTTTCGACCGTTAACAGTTGGGCACATTTCCCACGTGTGCGGCTACTGGTGACCCGGCACGACGCCCGGCAAACGACATTTTGATGCCTATAAATAGGCCGAGAAGGGCTGCAATTTGAGAGACTTCAACATACCAAGTACATTCCATTCACACTCTATTTCCGCCCCACTCCATTGTTGGTGTCCAAGGAACGTCTGCAAATCCATCCACGCGAGAGAAGAAGAAGACCTTGACGGGTTAAGCTATTAACATCCCCTTCTCCCTTTGTATTCTCTTCTTGTAGTTGTGTGGATGGGGATGCAGAATCCTTGTTAGGTTTTTGGTTAGGGAAGATTTCCTTGTAAAACTCTTATGACCATTTATGGAATTTTCAAGTATCTTAACCCGAGTTCTAGTCTTCATGAAAGTAGAATAAATTAGCTACTTATTCTCTTATCTCTAAGTTCTACTTAAGGCTTCCCAAAAGCAAGTAGAATAGATTAGGATTTTGGTGATCTTAATATTGTTGTTCTGAAAAGTGGACAACAAATGCTAAGATTTTGGATTAATCTCTAATTTCCCCATTATTCTGGTTGTATTCGCGGCATTTGGTATGCACGATGCAAATATGGATGATGAGTTCCTTTATTCAGACCCGATTCTGGAATTGTTGTTTACGAAATGTACGATGCCGGATGTGGTGCCGGGTGAAAGTTGTCCGGCACATTCAAGGCCATGAATCTGCCGGGTAGCCGAGGTCCGGCATTCCACCCGGCATATGCATTTTGCGAGACCAAATCCTCTTTGAGACTTGCCACCCTTGATCATTGGTCATATGATACTCTTACATTGACATTCTCCCAAATCAAAGTTAGCTTATTTAATTATTTAGTTTAGAATCAACCTTTACTTTTCCCCCTTGTTTTAGAATAGGCTTTTGCCCGGATTAGGACTAGTTTTCTATAAGTCCCTTGGGTTCGATACTCTCGGTCGTAATATTTTACACTATACTCCGACCGGTTTTGTTTGCTACCCGTAGTAGAGTTGTAGGTTTAGTTATTTATTTTATTCTCTTTATATATAGTTTTATCCCTACAAAAATCTTGTTTAGCAATTGGCGCCGTTGCCGGGGACTTGGAATTATTCCAAGTCCTAAATTCGGTAAAACGCCCTATTCTTTATTCTTTATTCTTTAATTCTTTGATTCTTTAAATTTATTTGTTCATTTTATTGTCGGTTGAATGTGCCGGGTACACTGCCGGGTGTTCTACATCCGGCATCTTGGAGGAAGTCCTACGCCGGATAGAGTTTACCCGGCGCACGACCCGGTACAATCAAACTTCAACTTTTACTTCGCATTGTCCTTTTTCTAATCTTTGATTTGTCTCTAAATATTATTTTTCATTGCTCCTTTATGTTAACCTCCCTTTCCCGTTCCCATTTAATTTTCTTTTTGAGTCTGAACGCGCCGGGTGGGATACTGGGTAAAATCAACCCGGCATTAGTGGAGGAAGTCCACTGCCGGGAACAACTAACCCAGTAACCTGTCCGGCATCTTCAAATTATTTTCAGTTTTAAAGTATTTTTGTAAAATATGAAATTCCTCATAGTATTCTATTCTTTCTTACACCATTCGCTTAGATCTCTATTCTAATACTTCCTAATTGTTGATTATTTATTATTTTTGAGATTCGCAGAAAACCGGACGCGACGCCGGGTACTCTTAACCTGGCAGTATTAGAGGAAGTCCAATGCCGGGTGCCATACACCCGGCACCGTGTCCGGCATAACCAAAACTTCATTTCTTCTTGTATTTTTGTAATTTTAATATGTCATTATATTATTATTTTTTATACCAAGTATTATAACGTTTTTCTCTTGCTCTCCTGAAGTTATAAAAGTGAATGCTTCTGCGGTCCACGAATTCTCCTGACGATTTAGCAATTTTTGACCCAGAAATTGAGAGGACTCTTCTTCGCTCCATCCGTCAACAAAGAAACCAACAACACCTACCTCCTACACCAATGGCAGCACCTACCGTCCGAAATATAAACCGGCCTTCTAACCAAGGCCAAAAGCCAGCAATCGACCTCCCGCTCCTCGCACAAAATGAATACGATGAATGGCAAAAACTTAAGCCATATCATCAAATCCGATGCATCAAGGAGTTGGGTATGTTCGACGGTACAAACCCAGACGATGCTTTGCTCCACATCACCAAATTTCTACAACATACAAACAGTCTAACCTCCACAAACAATGTCCTCCAATATGCCAGACTTTCCCTCTTTCCCCATAGCCTTACGGGGAATGCCAGCAAGTGGTACCACAGTCTAACCCCCAGTACCATCACCACATGGGAGGACATGGCAACCAAGTTTTATGATAAATCTTACCACCAAGTCGCACCCTGGAGATGATCGCCGATATTTACAACTTTAGGCAACCAGGCTCGGAGAACATCTGTGAGACTTGGGACAGATTCAAAGGGTTGCTGCGCACATGTCCACACCACGGCCTCACCAAGGAACAACTATCTCAGTTGTTTTACAAGGGATTGGTCAACCAATGCAAGACCATGATCCTTTCCTCCCTTGGTGCAGACATATTGAAGAAGCCTGGAGATCAATTCCTTAGTGGGGTTGAATCTCTTTGCGAAGAGATTAGGGATTGGGCCACCGGTGGAACCAGGGGTGTACCGCATGGTTATATCATGTGGGAGAGGGCGACGCTAAATTTGACAAACTTATGCAAAGTCATGAGCAGTTGTTGGAGAGCAATGCTCAAACTTCCACGAAGGTTAGTGCTCTACAGAAGGTGGTGGAGCAAATAGCAATGAACAAAACTTCCTCAACAGGCGAACGTGGTTAGTGCACGACCACACGCTCCGAGCCCTGATATGTCAGACTTTCAAAATGTTGAGGAAGTCAACTATGTGAGTAACCAAGGGTATCGGCAGCCATGGCAACAGGGGAACCAACCCCCTCAACACTTCCAAAGTCAAGCCGGCTACCAGGGAGGTCCAAGGCAATTCAGACCATCCCATCCTGCATCATCATCAGAGGCTGAAATGGCTGAACTTCGTGACATGATGTCAGCCCTGATGAACAAAACCCAGGATACTCAGAACGAGATCTCGACCATTCGCAAGGAGCACAAATCGTTGCAGTTGCAATTACAGCAACTTCTGACGCAACCGCGACAGCAAGGTCAGTTCCCGTCCCAAACGCAAACAAACCCCGGGAGCATGCGAATTCGGTCACTATTTTGCCCCGATCTCAGATAATGCCAAATAGCCTAACAGGCTAAGTGTAGGGCGGTTGATCCTCACGCCTTCACTATCAAACAGGGGAGTCCTTCGTCTCATTTAATTTGTCTCTTTTCATGTTATGTTATTGTTTTTTTAAATTGCTTTCATTATAGTATTTCATGTTTCTTAAAAAAAAAAAAATTATTGTTCCTTTTGAACACCGGGGACAGTGTTCCTGCCAAGTGTAGGGCAGGGACCCCCCTTAAAAGATAAATTTTTATTTATAATATGCATAAGTTGTGAGTTTTATCGATGTTTTACTAAACTTTTTGCATGTTTTTGATTAAGATGAGATTGGGAATGACTAAAAGCTTGTTCTCTCAAGAGGTAAGCTCTCTAATGACTTGTAGATTCATGTTTTTAACTCTCTTGATTCTTTTTATTTAACGTGAGTATATGATCTTTCTCCTAATTCCTTCCTTATTGTACTTTTGGGTACTTGTTTCTTTTCTTTTTCAAATTGTGAAAAATCTTTTGGGTAAAAATCTTAAAAAAAGGGTTTTTGTGCAAAAGAAAGAAGAAGGAAGAAAATAGAAAAAAAGAAAGAAGAAAAATCTTCTTCCAAAGGAAAAGCAATATATTCCTTGAGGTTGCAAAAGGGTGCCTCAGAATAAAGCAAGAAACGAGAGTTTTTCCTTTTATTTTTCTCCTAAATTCCCCGTTCTTCAATGTAAACAGAATCATGGTTGATTCAGAAACCCTTGCAAAATAGGGCTGAACATAAAAACCAATGATGGTGTCTAGGCCACATTCAGAATCTCTTGAAAAATAGAGCTGAATGATGGAAACCGGAAAAAAAGGAGAGATTACAAATCCCTTATGCAAAATAGCCCATAAGTTTTTGATCGATTTTGGAAGTCTTTATTTTATACCCATTAGTATGTTTTGATGGATAAGGATGATTAAGTGATACTAATGAAATAGAGTCAGGAAGTTGAGAATATTTATCTTATTGTCATTCTAAAGTCTATCTGTTTTGTGCATAAGTAATTACTCCTTTCTAATCTTATTTTCTCGAGGACTAGCAAAAGTAAGTGTAGGGCCTTGATAAGCCGCATACTTATCATATTTTATGCATTTGATTTAGTATTATTTTTATCTAAATAGAGTTATATATGTGTTATTTATGCTTATTATGTGTTAAAGTATATTAGTTGTATAGACTTATTTTTATGAGTTTTCTGTGCAAGGAATGATTTTCTAGGCAAAAGTTCAAATGCTGCCGGACTCCAGGCCGGATTACATCTGCACGGCATGAACACGGAACAGAAAAGGGCTTGCCGGATGTGATGCCGGGTAGATTCCATCCGCATAAGTGAAGAGTCGCCACGGTTGACCAGACGATGGCAGTTATTGACCGTTGGAGATTTAGCTAGTGCCGGGTGTGATGCCGGGTATCTTCTACCCGGCATATGCACTGTTTCGCGCGGAATTGGCGGTTTCGACCGTTAACAGTTGGGCACATTTCCCACGTGTGCCGGCTACTGGTGACCCGGCACGACGCCCGGCAAACGACATTTTGATGCCTATAAATAGGCCGAGAAGGGCTGCAATTTGAGAGACTTCAACATACCAAGTACATTCCATTCACACTCTATTTCCGCCCCACTCCATTGTTGGTGTCCAAGGAACGTCTGCAAATCCATCCACGCGAGAGAAGAAGAAGACCTTGACGGGTTAAGGCTATTAACATCCCCTTCTCCCCTTTGTATTCTCTTCTTGTAGTTGTGTGGATGGGGATGCAGAATCCTTGTTAGGTTTTTGGTTAGGGAAGATTTCCTTGTAAAACTCTTATGACCATTTATGGAATTTTCAAGTATCTTAACCCGAGTTCTAGTCTTCATGCAAAGTAGAATAAATTAGCTACTTATTCTCTTATCTCTAAGTTCTACTTAAGGCTTCCCAAAGCAAGAGTAGAATAGATTAGGATTTTGGTGATCTTTAATATTGTTGTTCTGAAAAGTGGACAACAAATGCTAAGATTTTGGATTAATCTCTAATTTCCCCATTATTCTGGTTGTATTCGCGGCATTTGGTATGCACGATGCAAATATGGATGATGAGTTCCTTTATTCAGACCCGATTCTTGGAATTGTTGTTTACGAAATGTACGATGCCGGATGTGGTGCCGGGTGAAAGTTGTCCGGCACATTCAAGGCCATGAATCTGCCGGGTAGCCGAGGTCCGGCATTCCACCCGGCATATGCATTTTGCGAGACCAAATCCTCTTTGAGACTTGCCACCCTTGATCATTGGTCATATGATACTCTTACATTGACATTCTCCCAAATCAAAGTTAGCTTATTTAATTATTTAGTTAGAATCAACCTTTACTTTTCCCCCTTGTTTTAGAATAGGCTTTTGCCCGGATTAGGACTAGTTTTCTATAAGTCCCTTGGGTTCGATACTCTCGGTCGTAATATATTTACACTATACTCCGACCGGGTTTTGTTTGCTACCCGTAGTAGAGTTGTAGGTTTAGTTATTTATTTATTCTCTTTATATATAGTTTTATCCCTACAAAAATCTTGTTTAGCACTATGACATATATATTTGTACACACATGTCATATATTTTGTAATGTCTATGGTTAATATTTGTCTGTATCTAAAACTTAACCTAATAGCCGTACATGTATAGTATAAGGTGTAAAATTTTATTCAATATACTCATAGCATCATTAAAGATGATTGATTTGTGGAATTAATCAATGGATATTAAGTAGTTTTTGTATATTAGCGACCCTAAACCCAATACCACAAACCCTAAAAATGCCTTCGGTGTTTTTAGCTTTCCTAGGGTGGTTTAGGGTTTAGGGTTTAGGGTGTGTGGTGTAGGGTAATCTTTTTTGAAGTCGTTTTATACTTTATAATGTCGCCACTGACTCGGCAGGTTTTTAGGGTTTGTGGTATAGGTTCAACCCTTAACCCTACACCACAAACCCTAAAAATGTCGAACTAAAAATGCCTTCGACATTTTTAGCTTTCCTAGGGTTTAGGGTGTGTAGTGTACGGTAATGTTTTTTGAAGTTTTATACCTAATAATGTCGCCATAGACTTGGCAGATTTTTAAGGTTTGTGGTTAGGATTTAGGATCGTTAGACCCAATGATATCATATCTTTGTTAATATTTTAAAATTATATAGTTTATTTTGTTATAGTTTTAAATTAATTTATTAAACTCATACAGTCAATTTACTATTATAGACATTATTTTCAATTAATATTTTAATTAGTATTTTCGGTTGTCCCTGTACATATTAGGAGTGGACATGCAAAATTAATTACATGAGTAAAACATTCTAATCTAAACCATTCATCATAATATGTTAGATCCAAGGGTCAACATAAAAGCCTTTACAATTTGCCTTTATGCGATCGGCACCCCCTTGTTTACTATTTGGACATGTCGTTTGATTTCAATATTTAATATATAAGATAATATAATTTTACAAAAAATCAAAATCGTTACTAATTTAATTTATTGTAATAATAAAAGTTATTACATGTCGTTACACATGATGGCGTAACCAAAGATCAATTTATTTATTGTAATGACTTTTATTCGTCACTAAAAGTTATATTGTTACTGAAGATATGATTTTGTAACAAGTATCATTACTGTAGTCTCAATTTTTTTTAATTCTCTAGTACTATCTTTGGTAACGAATTTATTATCCGGTCGTTCTTAGCTACACTTTCTAGCTACATTCTCCGTACGCGCGCGCTTGTTTTGGTTTTTTTTTAAACCACAAAAACTTTAAATTGTTGTAACTTTTAATATATAAGTCCAAAATGAAAAACAATTAGATCACCTAAATTCAAGCTCTTCAAAACAAGACCAGTCATGGATATATTTTGACAACATTAAAAAAATTATTTTTACATGTATAATGCACTGAACATAAAAGAAAACTTTGTACAGATGGTCATACAAACGTGTACAAATGTTCACTAAAACATGTACATCATCACGTAAAACACATGTACATTAAAAATATACAGAAGGTCACATAAACCTGTACGAATCACTAAATATGTATATTCTTAGATTAAAACCTGTACATATAAGAAAGAACACTTGTACATACAGTCATACAAACATGTACAGATGGTCGTACAAATATGTACAGATGTTCATTAGAAACATGTACATTCCCACATTTGAACATGTACATTGTCATATTCAAACATGTACATTCTCACATCAAAATATGTACATACATTCTCACGATAAAAAATCATCATATACATGTAAAAGTAATTTTTTTTAAAAGTTGTCAAAACATATCCATGAGTGGTTTTGTTTTGAAGAACTTAAATTTAGGTGAACAATGATATAATTTTTTTTCATTTTAGACTTATATATTAAAAATTACAACAATTTAAAATTATTATAGTTGTAATAAAAAAAGAAAAAAAATTCTTTCACAAACAAAAAAGAAAAATAAAATAATAACCAAAACCTTGAATGATGCGCGCGCTCTCCATTCCATTTTCCCCGAGTTTTTATAAATTACAAAACCACCATTCCCTATTTTCTAAATTACAAAACCACCTATAGATGTAGCCATCCTTGCTACAATCAGTTGTAGCCAAGAAATTGTCGTTCTTAGCTACACTTAGGTGTAGCTATCTAGCTACATTCTCCGTACGCGCGCTTGTTTTGGTTTTTTTTAACCACAAAAACTTTAAATTGTTGTAACTTTTAATATATAAGTCTAAAATGAAAAAAAATTATATCATTGTTCACCTAAATTCAAGCTCTTCAAAACAAGACCAGTCATGGATATATTTTGACAACATTAAAAAATTTATTTTTACATGTATAATGCGCTGAACATAAAAGAAAAACTTTGTACAGATGGTATACAAACCTGTACAAATGTTCACTAAAACATGTACATCATCACGTAAAAACATGTACATTAAAAACATACAGAAGGTCACATAAACCTGTACGAATCACTAAATATGTATATTCTTAGATTAAAACCTGTACATATAAGAAAAACACTTGTACATACAGTCATACAAACATGTACAGATGGTCATACAAATATGTACAGATGTTCATTAAAAACATGTACATTCTCACATTTGAACATGTACATCGTCACATTCAAACATGTACATTCTCACATCAAAATATGTACATACATTCTCACGATAAAAAATCATCATATACATGTAAAAATAATTTTTTAAAAAAGTTGTCAAAACATATCCATGAGTGATCTTGTTTTGAATAGCTTAAATTTAGGTGAACAATGATATAATTTTTTTTTTCATTTTAGACTTATATATTAAAAATTACAACAATTTAAAATTATTATAGTTGTGATAAAAAAAAAAAAAAAATTCTTTCACAAACAAAAAAAAGAAAAATAAAATAATAACCAAAACCTTGAATGATGCACGCGCTCTCCATTCCATTTTCCCCGAGTTTTATGAATTACAAAACCACCATTCCCTATTTTCTAAATTACAAAACCACCCATAGATGTAGCCATCCTAGCTACAATCAGTTGTAGCCAAGAAATTGTGTTTATTATCACTAATAACAACCATGATAACGATATTACAAGAACATTTGTAACTAAAAATTTGATTTTTACTAGTAATGATTCCTTGCATGATAAATTATATATTATAAAATTTAATTTTATAAAATTATTTAATATTATATACTTAATATTAAAATAAAAAATATATCAACAAACAACGCGGTCAATTCTGAACAAAGAGAGTACTATTAGTTTTACGCAATCATTTAGTTTGAAATCAAACGGTATCGGGTTTGTTTGGGGACATCTGCTAGGGGCTGCTGTTGTGTCTTGCTGCTGGAAATTGAGAAGTTGTCTGCTGATGGTTTTACAGAAGCTGTCAGCTATTGGTTTTGGTGTTTGGTGGAACGTCTGCTGATGGTTTTAAAAAATAGAGACAATTGTTAGATATTGCTGTTGAAATGGGGAAGTTGTCTGCTGATGATTTTATAAAAACTTTCAACAACTGATTTTAGATATTTAGTGAAAACCTGCTGATTTTAGAAATTGAAAAGTTATATGCTGCTAGAATTTGTTCCCAAATAAGCTTCTACACCGTTTTCAAAATGGGGCCTATAAAAGTTGTACATTGCCCTTTAACGTTGCCACGAGTTGACAGAAAGCTCAGCTGCTCACTCATCTTATCTTCCTCGCACACTCTCACGGGTCTCACACGCCCAAGTCCGTCCCCTGCGTTTCTCCCGCTTCCCAAAGCTCGCTCTGCTTTCTCCCTCGGTCTCAATAAAAGTATTATAGTACTCGTACAACTCAAACTAAAATAGTCTTTCTGTCCATCCCTCTGGTGAAATTGATGCACTGGAGCCGAGACATTGTTACCTTAATCGAGACTACAGTCGAACTGAAAAAAAAGCTGATATCAGTTCATCATTCATGTCAATGAAACCAGCAAACTGGGTTTTCCAGTAAAGGGTCAGGGAAAGAGTTGACCGCGGGAGATGAGAAGACCATAAAAACAGTCTCTTTCTTTTCTTCTCAGATCTCAATGGCGGAAAACAGAGCTCCCCATTTCATCATCTCACTTTAATCTTCTGAACAGAACACCCCCTTTCATACCCATCACAGCTCATCTGGTCTGATTTTTCTCATCCTGATCGATTAGCTAGTACTTCACCACAACAATGGCAGACGATAACACTAAGACTACCGAATCCGGCGGGAAGCCTTCAATGCCGGCGGAGGCGGAGAAGAAGAAAGATCAAACCCTCCCGTTTTACCAGCTGTTCACCTGCGCCGATAAGTATGACTACCTCCTCATGACAGTGGGGACTCTCGGCGCTATAGTTCACGGTTCCTCCATGCCTGTCTTCTTCCTTCTATTCGGTGAAATGGTTAATGGGTTCGGTAAGAACCAGTCTGATCTCACCACCATGGCCCACGAAGTCTCCAAGGTCACTCATCTAATCGTCATTCTCAACTCGTACACCATTATTAATTCCAACTTCACATTTAGCCAGTCACAGATCTTTTTATCTAATTTATCCGCCTCTATGTTGTAAATTTAATTCAAAATTTGATTTCTTTCCCTTGCAGTATGCTCTGTACTTCGTCTATATGGGACTCATCGTCTGCGCCTCATCTTACGCCGGTGAGAACCCATCTCATCCCTTACATCTTTCTCTCTGTAACTAGAAATTACCTTCCTGTCGATCTTCATATGTCTTACCAATCTGTCCAATGACCAAAAGCGGTTTTGGATTACAGTAGAAAATCAGAAATGAATGTACGAAAACGATGAAACGAACTAGATATAACATACACAAATTCAAAGAGTGTACTGCCGGTGGTGGACCGTTTGACAGGCTGCAATCAAAAGCTAACAATTAATATGCTTGTCCCACCCTGCATTGCACGTGGGCCGTGGACCGTCTTCTTGTCGCTTTGCACTCTTTCGTCGATTCCCTCTTTTTTAACCTACCCGTCCATTTGATCACCCATCCCCTTCCATTCAAACAGTTACCCGGTCGTAAAATTAATCTACACAACACCACCACCACCACGACCGTATCACGAAATAATGAACGAACTCTTCTTGGTTGTTGTTTGTCAATGTAACAGAGATATCTTGTTGGATGTACACTGGGGAGAGGCAAGCGGGAGCGCTGAGGAGGAAGTATTTGGAAGCCGTGTTGAAGCAGGACGTAGGGTTTTTCGATACGGATGCCAGGACTGGGGATATTGTCTTTAGTGTCTCGACCGATACTCTGCTCGTGCAAGATGCCATCAGTGAGAAGGTACTGTCATTTTCCGAGTTCAATTATTTTAATTCGTATTCTGTATCCACCGATGATGGGGAAAACTCGATAGCGACCGGAGTATGTGGAATTTTTGTTTTCCGGGGTTTGGTTTTTCTGTATTTCCCCACTTTCCGTCATCATCATCGTTTGTGGTATAATTGTTTATCCGATCAAACATTGAATGCGGGCGGGCCCTGGTGGTGGCCAGAAACATCTCTTCCATGATCCCACCACCACCCTACCCTACCTTCTTGGCTTCGAGTTAGAAGGGGCCATGCGCATGTTAGCTTGCTTTGGATTGATGTGCGCCTCCCATGTGACTCTGAAGCTCAATGTTGCTTTAAAGGCGCTACCAGCAATAAAATAATTAACTTTCCGCTTTCTGCTTTCTAAATTATTGTTCAACAGCTACTGGTAAGTGGAAGTGATGTTGCCACTGTTTTGTTCTGTGGTTGAGGTAGTAAAATGAGAAAAAAAATGCGAGTTTGGTGTTTGATCATGTGGGTCATGACTATGTATGCAGGGTCAAAGGGCATTGTTGACGGTTGGTGTAAATACTAGTAATTTTGCGGTTTAAGTAGACACTGGTCCATGAGCTAACATGAATGATGAATTTGTGTAGTAACTGATTAAATTCTTCAAGTTATAGATTGGTACAATGATGCAACAATTGATTAATTTTTTCTTTAGGTTGGTAATTTCTTACACTATCTATCAACATTCTTGGCTGGTTTGGTGGTGGGGTTCGTATCGGCTTGGAGGCTAGCACTTCTTAGTATAGCAGTGATTCCAGGAATCGCATTTGCTGGTGGCTTGTATGCATACACCATCACTGGACTCACTTCCAAGAGCAGAGAATCTTATGCCAATGCTGGCATCATTGCTGAGCAGGTTAGATAGACATACATGCGTTCTCTGGATGACTTGGCCAAGCTACTTTGTTATGTTATTCTTTGCTGCTTAAAACCTATGATGTCAGTTATATTGACACCTGTGTTATTACATCTCTTCTCATCAGGCAATTGCTCAAGTTCGGACTGTGTATTCCTACGTCGGAGAGACCAAGGCGCTCAATTCGTACTCAGATGCTATCCAAACCACCTTGAAACTAGGCTACAAGGCTGGGATGGCTAAAGGTCTAGGACTTGGCTGCACCTATGGAATTGCTTGTATGTCATGGGCACTTGTCTTCTGGTATGCTGGTGTCTTTATAAGGAGTGGTCAAACTGATGGAGGCAAAGCTTTCACTGCCATCTTTTCAGCCATCGTTGGTGGCATGTAAGAACTAATCTTGATCCTGAAACCAGATATTCATTAAATCACCCAACATTATTTCATGGAATCTCAACTACCTCTGATAACTATGTGTAGGAGCTTGGGTCAGTCATTCTCGAATCTTGGGGCATTTAGCAAGGGGAAAGCAGCTGGGTACAAGTTGATGGAAATCATTAAGCAACAACCATCCATCCAAGACCCAACAGATGGGAAGCAATTGCCCGAGGGTTTTAGTGGTGATATTGAGTTCAAGAATGTCTTCTTCAGCTACCCATCTCGCCCAGATGTTATGATTCTCAAGGACTTCTCGATTTTCTTCCCAGCTGGGAAGACAGTTGCTGTTGTGGGTGGTAGTGGATCAGGAAAGAGCACTGTTGTTTCTCTCATTGAGAGGTTTTATAATCCCAACAAAGGTAAACATATGATGGTGGTTGAAATTAAAGTTTTTTTTGCTAGATTCTCATATGTTCTCTGCTGTTTTTTGTTTGATTTGAAAGCCTTTTTTGTTTGTGAATGAGCAGGAGAGATTTTGATTGACAATGTTGACATCACGTCACTACAATTGAGATGGCTTCGCGATCAAATTGGCCTGGTCAACCAGGAGCCAGCCCTCTTTGCCACCACCATCCTTGAGAACATTCTGTATGGAAAACATGATGCTTCTATGGCTGAGGTTGAAGCTGCTACCTCTGCAGCTAATGCTCACAGCTTCATTGCTCTGCTTCCCAATGGGTACAGCACACAGGTACCAAGAATACTTTTGCCTTCTTATAGTTACCGATTTTTTAAAGTACCATAGATACCAAAAGTTATAGTTACAAACCTTCCAATTAATTTGGTGCCAATGAAACATATTCTAGGTGGGAGAACGTGGAGTTCAACTCTCAGGTGGACAGAAACAGAGAATCGCTATTGCCCGAGCAATGCTGAAGAATCCAAAAATCCTTCTCCTCGACGAGGCGACCAGTGCCCTTGATGCAGGCTCAGAGAGCATAGTCCAAGAGGCTCTTGACCGCCTCATGGTGGGGAGAACAACTGTGGTGGTTGCGCACCGCCTGTCCACCATAAGAAATGTGGACTCTATAGCAGTTATCCAGCAAGGCCAGGTAGTTGAGACCGGGACTCATGAGGAGCTCCTCTCCAAGGCTGGAGCCTATGCATCACTTATCCGCTTCCAAGAGATGGCAGGGAACAGAGATTTCTCTAATCGTCAACCCGTCATTCAAAATCTACAAGAATGAGCCACTCTCTATCCACCAAGTCCTTGAGTTTACGGTCAGGGAGTTTGAGAAATTTGAGCTACTCTTATAGCACAGGTGCTGATGGAAGGATAGAGATGATATCTAATGCTGAGGCAGAGAGGAAGAATCCTGCACCTAGGGGATACTTCTTGAGGCTATTGAAGTTGAATGCACCGGAATGGCCATACTCGATCATGGGTGCTGTTGGGTCCATCTTGTCTGGTTTTATTGGACCCACCTTTGCTATCGTGATGAGTAATATGATTGAGGTGTTCTACTACAGTAACTATGCTTCCATGGAGAGGAAGACCAAGGAATATGTCTTTATTTACATTGGGGCAGGGCTTTATGCTGTTCTTGCTTACTTGATTCAGCATTACTTCTTCAGTATCATGGGGGAGAATCTCACCACGAGAGTCAGGAGGATGATGCTTGCAGGTATAAACGCAGATCCTCTTTGTTCACTGAGAAGAAAAGTGATTAGTCAGATCATATTGCTACTAAGGCTTGTCAGAGTTGTGATGGTTGATAATGCAGTCAATTGCATTTGATTTTTTAATAATTATTTTCGGAACAAACTTTCTCTGACTCTTTGCCTTGTTGATCCTTTTCCCTTTCTATTCTCCCCTGTAGCAATTCTTCGCAATGAAGTTGGATGGTTTGACGAGGAGGAACATAACTCGAGCCTCCTTGCAGCTCGACTTGCTACTGATGCAGCAGATGTGAAATCGGCTATTGCAGAGAGGATATCAGTGATATTGCAGAACATGACCTCTCTTCTCACGTCCTTCATTGTTGCTTTCATAGTCGAATGGAGGGTCTCTCTTCTGATATTGGCCACCTTCCCCCTTCTTGTGCTAGCCAACTTTGCGCAGGTAACAAGCACTTCTTTGCCTTTTAGTGTTGCTCTGTTTACTCATGCATGGAAAGAGAAAAATTAAATCTACTACAACTTTTAACCTTAACAATAAGCTAATGCTTAAGATTTCTAGTTATAGACTGCTCTTGTGTCACTTGTGCACAAGTTGATTCATGCAATTTCGGTTTACCCTAGAGTAACTGTCATTTGCTGCGTCTTGGATTGTCACTCCCTAAACTCAGACAGAACCAAGGATAGGGTCAGTCAATACCAAATTACTCCACATTTTAAAGTTTAAATCGATGAGACCTCTAAGGCAAAGGGACGCAAGGTGGAGGTTGTTTGGATAAATTCAAATGGGTTTGTTCTTACTCTGTTTTCTGTTGGGTCTGCTGGAGTGTAAAAGTCAATGTGGCATGCAAAATTTTATCCGAAGAAAGAAATTGAAGCGTGTAAGTATTAAATCTCAGAAAATAGGACAGAAGTTTGAAGAAAGACTCGTTACAAAGCACGTTCTCGCTCGATATATGGCAGGTCCTGCTTCCCCACTTGCATTTGGAATAAAAAACAATATACTCCATTAACTCTTGATACCTATAGGCTGTCGTTGATGTATAGTCTGAGTGAACTTTGAAAAAATTGACGCATCTTAGGGGTAAAAGATGGAAATGTTAAGCCATTGTACATTTAAGTGCGGCAGATAGTACATAATTTATTGTTTGGTGGCGTCAGAATAGTTCAGGGAAGGAAAAAGATTCCTGAATCTTTCTGCAGTGGTGGGGAGACCTGGCCTTTATATGGGTTTTTACTTCATAGAGGTTATTTATGAGTCCAGTTCATCCTTTTTAACGTCCCCCAATAAAGTTAACCTGAGGTTTCCATGTCTGTCCATTTCATGACTTGGCTCGCTTTCCTTCTCTGTTCCTCTGTCTGGCATTTCATTCAATAATTTGATAGCTTTATCAGAAACTGCTAGACACACCAACAGTGACGTACTTGCATCAGACAGTAAATTCACATACTTGATCTATCCCTTTCTGTAGATATAGGGTAAGAGCTCGGGTTTGGTTCTTTGAGGAATTTGAGATATTTCCAAACCTGAGCCATGTTCACATGACTAGTTTATCTTGGCCCTACAAACAGTGATGAACTGGAGTAAGAAGTTACCTGAGAAACAATGGGCATCTCGAGTTATCTTTTCTTTTCTTTTCTCTTTTCATTAATGACAACTGGACTGGAGTAAGAAGTTACGTGGAGGGATGAAACAGTTTTCTTTCCCCACCAATGAAAAGAGCCTAGCCTTTAATTCTCTAAGTCCATTGCGAGCTGTAAATGTACTGCTGTGTTAAAGATGGTGTCAGTCTATTGGTCCAGTAAGTGTTTTTTCCTTGTCCTTGGCGTGTCTTAGGTGGTAAATTTCCAGTTTACCTCCTTGTTGTCGTTGCTGTTCTGAACTCTTTGTATTTTTATTTTTCTTACCCCTGCTTGGTCTCTCATCTAGTTGAACTTTTTTTCGGACAAACCTGTTTGGTTTCTTTCTTCTGTTGTGTTATATCGTCCTAAGGAAATGTCCTAATTGGTTAATAAAAGAGTAATAGACAGTAATACTCCGGTCTCCATCATGGGATTTACGGATTGTACATCAGCTGTTTGGGCTGTCTTTCTCGGTGGTTTGTCTTCTCCTTAAGCAAAGATAAACCCTTAGCTTCCAGTTTCAGTACGATCAGTAGGAGTGTATTTGGGAGTAACCTATTCAGTTACACTATTTTTTCTCAAATAGTCGAGGTTATATGATTGAAATGTGGGAACTTGTCTGGTGCATTAAATTTTTTTGGGGACTTCTATACCTTGTCTATACACTTCTTTCATTGAACTCCTTTGATTGTGTATTGAACGAACAATATGGATGAACTTGACTACATGAGATATGAGTAAGATTTGGATGAGGAGGGTGTATGATGTTGATTAGATTTTGGAACTTGTTTTTTTTTTAAGAAAAAAGATAGAGATTTTGGAACTCGTCAGTTTGTCCAACATATCATATGTACAATCTATGTATGGTATCAATATATTAGTAGTTCTGAAATGCGTCTTCATTGCTCTAAATTAATGATTTCTTGCGTTTTGTGTTTCATCTGGCAGCAACTATCTCTAAAAGGCTTCGCAGGCGACACGGCCAAAGCACACGCCAAAACAAGCATGATAGCAGGTGAAGGTGTAAGCAACATCAGGACAGTGGCAGCGTTCAACGCACAGGAAAAGATCCTATCCTTCTTCACTCACGAACTCCGCATCCCCCAACGCCGCAGTCTGCGCAGGAGCCAGACCTCAGGTTCCCTCTTCGGCATATCCCAGCTCGCCCTCTACGCCTCTGAGGCTCTCATACTATGGTATGGCGCCCACCTTGTAAGCAAGGGCCTGTCCACTTTTTCAAAGGTCATCAAGGTCTTCATCGTCCTTGTCATCACCGCAAACTCAGTAGCGGAGACCGTTAGTCTCGCACCCGAGATCATTCGTGGTGGGGAGTCTGTTGGGTCTGTCTTCTCCATCCTCGACAGGCAGACACGGATAGAGTCGGATGATCCCGAGGGAGAGACGGTTGAGTCAGTACGAGGAGAAATCGAGCTCCGTCATGTGGACTTTGCATACCCGTCCCGGCCTGATGTGATGGTGTTCAAGGACTTCAACCTCAGGATCCGGGCTGGGCAGAGTCAGGCCCTGGTAGGGGCTAGCGGGTCGGGAAAGAGTTCAGTCATTGCATTGATTGAGAGGTTTTATGATCCGATCGTTGGGAGGGTGATGATTGACGGCAAGGATATCAGGAGGCTGAACCTCAAATCATTGAGGCTGAAGATCGGTTTGGTTCAGCAAGAGCCTGCCTTGTTTGCAGCGAGTATCTTCGACAATATTGTGTACGGTAAGGAGGATGGAGCCACGGAGGCAGAAGTGATGGAGGCGGCTCGGTTGGCGAATGTGCACGGGTTCGTGAGCGCATTGCCTGATGGGTACAACACTCCAGTCGGGGAGAGAGGGGTGCAGCTTTCAGGTGGGCAGAAGCAGCGGATAGCTATTGCAAGGGCAATCTTGAAGAATCCGGCTATACTGCTGCTGGATGAGGCGACAAGCGCGCTGGATGCAGAGTCAGAGTGTGTGCTGCAGGAGGCATTGGAGAGGCTGATGAGGGGTCGAACAACGGTGCTGGTGGCGCATAGACTGTCGACTATTAGGGGAGTTGATAGTATTGGGGTTGTTCAGGATGGGCGGATTATGGAGCAGGGAAGTCACTCTGAGCTGATTAGCAGGCCTGAAGGGGCTTACTCTAGGCTGTTGCAGCTTCAGCTTCATCATATATGAGTGTGTTAATGGTAATTATTTGCTTTTATTGAAGTGTGGCGAGGTGGGTGGCTGTATTAATTAGGGTTTTTTAATCTTCTTTGTTAAGCTTGTGTTTGTTTTTGGTGTGTTATTGTGAATGAACAATGGTGGTGATAATGATAGTTCTGTAGATATAGTAAAGAGCGCGTCGTGTCATGCTTAGATGTATTGTATTCTTATGTGGTTGGATTTGGGACTCTAGAAATTTTGCCAAGGTCGATGAATTGTAATGTGCAAGTAAAATTGGGTCCCAATGGATATGGGCGTTATAGCTATAAGCCTTTTTCTCATATATAGATCATAGAGGCAAAGACCAAAAAAGGGCCAGGAAAGAAGCACTGTTTTTCTGACGTTTACCAGCGCTGAATATGAGAAAGCAAAAGGGCTTTTCTTGTAGGTGCGCAACCTTTGTTTACTTGTCCAGTCATGTGATTTGCTGAGCTGTGTTCTTATCCAAAAAAGTAGCAGGAAATCTCGAAATGGATAAAATATCATTTGAAAAAAAAATACGTGGAAGTATTAAAATGATGTAAATAAACTGCACTGGGCTGATTCATCTTGCGGTAAACCGCATCGGGTCAACGCCATTATCGGTTATTTATATCATAAACCGCATCAGTCAAACGTATCTTTGCGATAAACCGCATCAGGCTGATGCGGTTTATTTGCAAACCATTGTTACTGAAAAAAAATCTCGGAATTAAATTTGAGCCGTCGGCACTCCACGATTTCCACGATTTTGTCGGATAATCTTATCCAAACATTTGTAGAGTAACCGCACTCTAATCTTATCCAAACATTTGTAGTTTTAGTTGTTTAATTATTATTTTAATCCGTAATTAATTAATGCACCAATTTTATTACTTGTTGTTAATTTATAATGGTGTATAAATTAGTCAAAAAATTAAGTAGGTATTATTATGTTATAGAAAAAAATTAATCTTGGTAGTTTTAGTTTTTTAATTATTATTTTAATTCATAATTAATTAATGCACCAATTTTGTAACTTGTTGTTAATTTATAATGGTGTATAAATTAGCCAAAACATTAAGTAGGTATTATTATGTTATAGAAGAAAATTAATCTTGGTAGTTTTAGTTGTTTAATTATTTTTAATTGGTAATTAATTAATGCACCAATTTATAATCTTGGTAGTTTTAGTTGTTTAATTATTAATTTAATTCGTTATTAATTGATGCACTAATTTATTAACTTGTTGTTTATTTAAAATGGTGTATAAATTAGAGGGTCACTACGCTCAGTCGGGTTTTCACTTCGCTCAGTCGGAAAAAGACTATTTTGCCCCTACTACAATAATTTTCAAATATTTCTATATTTACCCACAATTTATGATATATTACAAGGTGACCCCAAATTTCATTATATAAAGGAATTGAATATGATATGAAATCATATTCAAATTCAAATCCTAAAGTTAGAGAGATAAAGTTAGAGAGATAAAGAGAGGAAATGGTTTTTTTCGGAAGTTTGAAGAAAAAACTGTTCGGTAAGAGTAAAAAAGATGGAGGAAATGCTGAAGGTGGTGTTCCAGAAATACAAGATGAGTATGCAGATGATATTAGGAGTGAGGAGTATTCACGAGGAGCTCAATCTGAGGTACTTTTTGTTGTTATTTTAGCAATTTATGTACAAATGTAGCTAGAATATATACAAAATTGAACGAAAAAAGCAAAAAAAAGACGTCGGTAAACTGGGCGCCCGCGCCCACCTCCTTATGCGCGCCAGCGCCGTCCCAGTCCATCGGGCGCCCGCGCCCTCCTTTCCAACCGCGCGCCCGCACCCTCCTTTCCAATGCGCGCCTGCGCGCCTCCCTTGATGCGGACGCCGGCGCCGGCGTATTTAGGTCGGCGCCTACGCCGGTGCCCGTTTTTCAAATCGCTGTATCTTTGTTATTGCTCCGTTTTTCGATCCGTTTGCGCGTTGCGTTTGTCTTTTCGTGTACTTTACGATGATATACTTTGTTGATTATTTTGATGGCTTATGTGTGATTTATTCTAAAGTACGTAGTATTAGGGTTTACGAGTAGCACTTGATGAATAACGACGTTTTTCTGCTTAGGGTGATAACGATGATGAATTCGAGGATGCGAACGTAGACGCAAGTCATGTATTTAATAGTAGCCTAGTCTTTGGCGATGCAGAGGAGGCGGTTGGTTATGCCTTTCGCACCGGAGAGGCTAATAATATTTATCTAATAGACAGACTAAGCGAGACGACGGTGAAGTAATACTAACGTGTGAGAGGTACGGCAAGCATAGGCCACGGGTTAGCACAGGAGAATCGTCATCGTCGAGTCAAAGGCCACGGCGTGCCACGAAGAAATGCAACTGCCCTTTCCGCCTAAGCATCAGGGGTGGGGTTCAGACGGGCTGGTCTGTCTTGGTAATGGTCCCGACGCACAACCACGCGTTAGCGAGGAACCCACAATCTCACTTCGTCCGGCCTCGCTTTAGCGTCGACGAAAGGGCAAGCATGAAAAGTTTGTACAGGAGTGGTGTTGCGCCTAGGCAGATGTGGGCCCATTTACATGACAAGAACCCTGAAAGTACTGCAGACAAGACATCGATTCATAACCTAGTTTCGAAATTCAGAAAAGAAGATCGTGGCGGACGTACAGATGTAGCGTCCTTCATGCACTCGCTAGATGAACGTAATTATAGTTGGTGGTCCGAGAAAGATGCAAGTAAGTGTCGGCACATCTGTTCAGTGTTGGTTTTTTGTCTGTTAATCACTTTAAATGTTAGTTCTAATTAATATCCATTTTGCAGGGAATCCATCTAGGCTGGGTCTTGTCTTGTTTGCGCACCCTTTTTCGCTGACGCTCGTTAAGATGTTTCCTTATGTAGTGCTCATTGATAGCACTTACAAGACGAACATGTACAAGGTGCCTCTAGTGGAGTTCGTCGTCGGAGTCACGTCGTGCGGCAAGAACTTCTGCATAGCGTTCTGTTTTGCGGTCAGAGAGGATGAGTCTGCATACACGTGGATGCTTAATCAGCTGACGAAGGTGTTGATCTATCCTCCAAATGTGTTTGTCACTGACAATGAAAAGGCGCTAGTGAAAGCACTTTCAGTGGTATATCCTTCTGTACCACATCTTCTATGTCGTTGGCATATATGCAAGAATGTGGCTGCCAATGCGCTTAAGATAATGCATATTGACCGTGACAGAGTCAATTTAGTAGTGCATCGGTGGAAGCGACTAGTTTACGCCTCAACTATTGCGAAGTACGATGAACAGTACGGGAAATTAGTACACTCCTACGGCGCCAACAATCCTTTCGTTGTGTACTTGAACAACACATGGCTATGTCAGCGTGAGAAATTTTGTGAGGTATGGGTTAAGAGATTCAGGCATTTCGGCAACACATCTACCAACAGGTTAGCTTAACTTTAATTGTCAACATGTTCTGTTGTTTGTATTGGTATGTTTCCCATTTATCTGATACTAATTGACTTCCAATGTGTAGGGCGGAGAGCGCCCACTCAGCTCTAAAGTGTTGGCTTCATACATCCACCGGATCTCTAGACACATGCTTCGACAGCATACATAGATTCGTCGAAGGGCAACATTTTCACATTAAACAAGACTTCGAGTTCTCCATTGACAGAAGGGTTTCGGAAGACCAGCAAGTCCCATTTTTATTTCTGGTCAATCAAGTGAGCCTCAAATGTTTGGAAATACTCCAGGATCAGCTGAGAAGCGGGAGGTGCGATATTGACCACACAACATCGTACGAAGATGTTTGTGCGTTTACTTCGACCATGGGATTACCGTGCGCGTTTCGTATGTTTCAGTACATTCAAGCCGGTCTGAATATACCAGTTGAAGAAGTGCATATCTTCTGGCGAACACTCAGATACGACGCACAACAAGAATTTGAAGCACAACGCCAAACATACGATGAGTCGTATAGCACAGAGGAACAACTCTCATGTGTAGGTTTATGGTATGATGATCTGTCTCAGCGGTATGATCCTACGACGATTGAACAAGCGTTCAACGCGTGGAAGCCAATATGGGAGCCCGAGGATGATCACACTGGTTTACAGCCACCAGAGGTGAAGGCGCCTAAGGGAAGACCCACTACCAAAAAAAAGAAGAGGCCAAACACTAGGGACAAGTCCGAGCACGAGCATTTAGGTCTTGGAAACCGTGGTCCGCCCCTACGACGTTCGCAGTCTCAGCGACGCTCGACAGCACCCCAAAGTACAAGTGATCATGGGCCGTCAATGCAACACAGTCAATCACAGCGTTGGTCATCTGAGCGAATGAGTCAAACTGGAGAAGGACCGACAATGCAACACAATCCACCTCAACAACATGCACCATATCCGACATACTGGAGCCCCTGGAAATACTCGTCGTATTGGACTGACCTCGATCCGCAATTAGGTAATTATATTATAGGTTACAGGGAGATAGTGGGTGATGGAAACTGTGGGTTTCGAGCCATTGCTGATGCCGTGTACAACGATGAAAGGCTATGGAAACAGGTTAGACGTGCATGCTTGGATGAGCTGGAGGATAGAAGAGATTGGTGGTTAAATAAAGTTGAACAAGATTGGTACGATAGACAGTACCATCGACTGAATTGGTTTGCAGACACATTTGCACCATCACAATACTGGATTGAAATTCTAGATATTGGTGTCATCGTGTGCACTGTATACCACATTGCGCTTATCAGTTTTTCAAAAGGATACGATGGTAAGGCTACTGGGTTGGTCGCACTGCCGCTACGTGATGATCGGGGGTTAGGTCGTCCAACAGCAGAGGTCACTCTTGCATGTGTCGCTGAGCAGTCTCATTTCATTAGACTCCAAACAGTCGAAAATTGTCCAGTCCCAATCTTGAATCCGATGTGGCGACGTTGGCATGAGCCCTCAGTTACAGCTTATATTGATCCGTACTTACCGCGCAATGCAGAGTGGTACAGATTGTTTCCCCCAATTGGTGAACCAGGACGCTTGATTATAGAAGATTAGAATTTGTAAAATTTTGTTGAATTCTTTGTATGCCATTAGTATATTCAAGAAGCATTGTGATGTTTTACAAGATTAATGTATTGAAGAAGGACATTGAAAATTTTGAGTGTTTTAGTGTCTCATGTTGATACAGTGGATTATACTTTATCTAATAAAAGCAAATTCATCGTAGATACAATGCGTTCTAACACTACTGCTGTTAGCGACTCAACGTCCTACAAAGAATTTAGACCACCCAGATTGGCATTGATCTTAAGAAGCACATATGACACCTAATTTACCAAAAAAAAAAGTTGTACAATATTTCATCTGTTGCTAATGATCGAATTTTGGCCCATCTGTGTTTCTAACCGCTGGACAAGATGCTGATCCTTACTTGGTCAACCAAGGGTAACTTTTCAAGTATACCTTCGATCACAACATCAGCAAGGTTACTGGTAATGAATGCTTTTTGGCCATCAGTAATCGTAGGTTGAATACCATACTAATAGTGAATACGTATAGTGACTTCATGTTGAGTGGATGCTTTTATCCCGTTAGTGAACAACTTTGTGATGTTTTGCAAGATTAATGTATTGAAGAAGGACATTGAAAATTTTGAGTGTTTTAGTGTCTCATGTTGATACAGTGGATTATACTTTATCTAATAAAAGCAAATTCATCGTAGATACAATGCGTTCTAACACTACTGCTGTTAGCGACTCAACGTCCTACAAAGAATTTAGACCACCCAGATTGGCATTGATCTTAAGAAGCACATATGACACCTAATTTACCAAAAAAAAAAGTTGTACAATATTTCATCTGTTGCTAATGATCGAATTTTGGCCCATCTGTGTTTCTAACCGCTGGACAAGATGCTGATCCTTACTTGGTCAACCAAGGGTAACTTTTCAAGTATACCTTCGATCACAACATCAGCAAGGTTACTGGTAATGAATGCTTTTTGGCCATCAGTAATCGTAGGTTGAATACCATACTAATAGTGAATACGTATAGTGACTTCATGTTGAGTGGATGCTTTTATCCCGTTAGTGAACAACTTTGTGATGTTTTGCAAGATTAATGTATTGAAGAAGGACATTGAAAATTTTGAGTGTTTTAGTGTCTCATGTTGATACAGTGGATTATACTTTATCTAATAAAAGCAAATTCATCGTAGATACAATGCGTTCTAACACTACTGCTGTTAGCGACTCAACGTCCTACAAAGAATTTAGACCACCCAGATTGGCATTGATCTTAAGAAGCACATATGACACCTAATTTACCAAAAAAAAAAGTTGTACAATATTTCATCTGTTGCTAATGATCGAATTTTGGCCCATCTGTGTTTCTAACCGCTGGACAAGATGCTGATCCTTACTTGGTCAACCAAGGGTAACTTTTCAAGTATACCTTCGATCACAACATCAGCAAGGTTACTGGTAATGAATGCTTTTTGGCCATCAGTAATCTAATAGTGAATACGTATAGTGACTTCATGTTGAGTGGATGCTTTTATCCCGTTAGTGAACAACTTTGTGATGTTATCCCATCTGTGTTTCTCGCTGGACAAGATGCTGAAAAAAATTTTTTTTACTAATTAATTGTACACATATTTGAAACATATTTTTAAGACTTCAAAAGCGATTATATTTTAGAGTTTCATTTTCAATCAACATTGTTCACACATCATTTCTCATAATGTTACAACTTATTCCACACACATCATTTTAAACCTTTAAACAAAAAACGGTTGTGATGACTACTAGTACATGAAAGCCAAATATGGATGCACTGATTAAGCGGGAGGAGGTCGTCTCCTCGTACTAGCCCTGTACCGTGAATTGTGTTCCCTACGGTCCGCCTCAGCCCTGCTTCGTATTACATCTAGGTCTTCGAAGTCTGAATCATCTTCATACTTCACAAGAATCCTAACTCTTTCCATTATTTCTCCAAGGTCTAAGAAGTTCTGCAACATCATGCATACGTCCGCATCGGTTAGTAAATCGACGATAGAGTCGTTGTACAGATCTTGGTCCATCCTAAGGTAGACAATGGAAAAGACGTTGAGTTGCTGATTATCAAAATGTGATCTGACAATTTGATTTAATGAAGCTGTTAGGTGGTTAACACTTCTCGGAGTTCTAATTTCTGTATTGATCACTGCCCATCCCGGAGCACGTTGGAACCGTGCCCCGTATTCATTGAGTGCGGTGTAATGGTTCACGTGAATTGCAAAGGGAATTGACATCCTAATGACATAAACAAGAATGAATTATTTAAAAATGAAATAAACATAAATTAAAATTACAATAACCACATCAGTTTAAGCATCAATACAGAATGTTCAAAAACAACATAAACTAATAACTCTACTAATATCCAAACCCACCACCACTATACCCACCCCTACCATACTCACCACCACCATACCCACCCGCCCCAGAACCACTACCAGCATGTCGTCCCCTGCCATCACCACGCCCACCCCTCCCATCACCATGTCCTCCCCTCCCATCACCCGGTCCCCTCGCATCATCACCGCGCCCACCATCACCCCCACCACGACGCGCCTGCTCCATGTGCCTACGGTACATACCCTCCCCTCTAGGCCTAAGGCCTCTGGTGCGATGCCCCGCGATGTACCACTCCATGCCAGCACGAGGCTGGTTAGGGTTCCTGTGACGTGTGGCCGAATCAGGGGTGGTCGGGACATTAAGCCGGCAGTACTCAAAGGCCATCTCCAGCGTATCAGCCGCCCAGGGGGGGAAACCCGTGGGCCAACCCGGGTTGTTCTCCGGTGCGAGACTCATGATAAGCGGCGCTGTCTCATCCCAATACTGCAGTAAGGTATAAATGTGAAGTTAGTATTTAAAAACAATTACAAACAAAAAAAATTAACAAGACTAAGTATTTACCTGGAGCTGATCCTCTCGTCGTGTACTGGGGCCACCGTCCGCTCCCAGGGGACGCACCTGAACATGAGAAACGCGCTGGAACCACCGGATGTAATCCGGGGCCACGGCCCATGGCATATCCGCACGTGCCAGAGGAAACCTCCACCTGCTGGGCCCTGTCGTGTTGTCCCACACGGCTGTCCCGTAGTCGTACGAAGCAAGGTACGTCTTCCCATGTCTGGGACGATAATGGCTGTCGGGTCTGATAGGCTGAGGGGGGATAGTCTGCATGTATCCAAACTGGCGCAGACACCGCTCGGGCATATACGGCTCAGCAATATCCAAGAACTGTATGGTGCCATAATACCGGGAGCGCGCCTGTGATACGAGGGCACCCTCTGCCTCAAATGGCAGCCAAACAACCTACGTTTCATTTAATGGAAAACAATTAACAACTTAAATGAGAAACAATGTTTGACGATACGTTAACCGTCAACTTTTAATTACTACAATCGCTAAGCAACTCGTACCTCAGTAGAGGACATCATGTCCAGCCGCCCCTCACGAAACGTAGCCTCTCATCGTCCATCAAATTCCTCGTGTAACGAGGCCACCTCGCCGCCGCCGGGGAGCAACCATCCCAGTCTGAAAGGGGCTCCGGTCTGAACATGGGGAAGTACTCATAGATCCAGCACTGCGGTGATCATCCGAAAACATTAGCCAACATAGTCAATCAATAAGTTTACAATACTTAACTCGTGAGCTCACAATCAAGTTCTCACCTGAAACAACGTCAGGCAACCAGCCAGCTGACGTGTATCCGCCCGGGAAGCGATGCCGAGCTGTCGGTACAGGTATGCCAGTGTCCCGGTCCCCCACGCATACAAGTGGACCCTACTAGGGTCACGGATCGGCCAGTAGGACGAGGGCATAACACGATCCCCGCCCTTGTCGATGATCAATGAGTGGGACACCAGCCACCAGAGGAACGCCGTCATCTCCTGAAGTGGGGTACAGTATGGACCGCCACAAGTATCATGAAGAGCTCGGTAACGTACCTGGCTCTTCTCCAGGAACCTACAGTCTATCAGCTCCTGCTGGTCCGCCGCGGCAAACAGCCGTAGGAAGTGGGGGATGAGAACATGTAATGGTGGGGCCGCTATGCCGACCCGGGCGCCATCCTCGGGCTGGTACGAAATCGCCATGCCAGTGATGGGGATACCCAAAATGTGGTAGACGTCGTGGAGAGTAATAGTCATCTCTCCGAATGGCATGTGAAAGGAGTTCGTGTCAGGCTGCCATCTCTCCACGAACGCTGAGAGGAGCGCGAGGTCAAAACAACCATGCGCTATGTCGACAAGATGCGCAAGTCCGCTATCCTCGACCGCTGCTAGAGACTCTGGGTGCCTCAATGTACTCGGAGTCCACGCCTCCAAATACTTCGTCTTAGGCTTGAAGCTAAGACATCCCTTCTCCTGTTGAATATTTATGATTGAGTTCACACTATATTAACCATTTCCTAAACAATCTTAAATTTTATGGAATCTATTACCAGACGGGAAACATACCACTCCTCGCCACACGTCAAGCGCGACGTGACCACCGAAACTCGGGATCAAACTCGTATCCTGAGGGCCTCCGGGCACTGGAGTCTGCCCAAGCAACCAAGCATCAGAAGCCGGCATCTGCGCCACCCCCTCTGCCGGACCATGTACTGGGGACCGGCGACGACGGCGCACCCGTGTGGCCACCTCAGCAACCGGCTCATCTATGTCCTCGTCATCAGCGTCAGCCTCGTGATGACGTGCGTCTCCGGCCCCACTCTGTCCAGGAGTAGGCCAATCAGGACTATCAGACCTCACGACCAGCGTCCCATCGCCGATCAATGAGTCCAGATCCACACTATGCATCTGGTCCACCTCCTGCTCCTCCTGCTCCTCCTCCCCCTCCCCCTGCTCCAGCTCAAACTCCGCCCGCATCCTCTCCTCACGGGCTCGTAGAAACTCAATCTCCCTACGCTTCCTGGACGAAGCTGTAGCGTACTGTGTACGCCTCCTCTCTGCAGCAGCAGCATCAGGCCCGCTCACACGAGGGTGTGATGAACTCTCGCCTCGGTCAGAAATCGACTTACCCTTACCCAGACCGAACCTACCAAGCAAACCCTTGCCCTTTCCTCCCGCCATCTGTTGTTTACCGTAGAATTTAGTCATACTATTTTTACAGTTAGTCAAGACCGGTCGAGGTTAGTCAATACCGGTCATACATATCTCAGTAGTTCAACGTCAAAACAAATTCATACAAATCCAGGAACTGATTAAAACACGCATAATAGAGGTATACAATGTAAAAAACGACCAATTATAAACAAAACAGTAAAAAAACGACCAATTATATAACAAAACAGCAAAAAACGAGCCCCGAACGTTCCCGACAGCGCGCGCCCGCGCGCATCTTTCTTCCCCGGCGCCAGCGCCGTCGTCTCCTCCCGCGCACCTGCGCCGTCGTCTCCACCCGTGCGCCTGCGCCGTCGTCTCCACCCGCGCGCCTGCGCCGTGTCTCCACCCGCGCGCCTGCGCCGTCCGCCTTCCCCGCGCGCCAGCGCGCCTGCGCCGGCTTCTCTTCCTAAGGGCAAAATGGTAAAGTTTTTTAAATTTCCGACTGAGCGAAGTGAAAACCTGACTGAGCGAACGAGTTCAGATAAATTATCCAAAAAATTAAGTAGGTATTATTATGTTATAGGAAAAATTAATCTTGGTAGTTTAGTTGTTTAATTATTAATTTCATTTGTAATTAATTAATTCACTAATTAATTAACTTGTTGTTAGTTTAAAATGGTGTATAAATTAGTAAAAAAAATTAAGTAGGTATTATGTTATAGGTAATAATTGATCTTGGTAGTTTTAGTTGTTTAATTATTATTTAAATTCGTAATTAATTAATTCACTAATTTATCAACTTGTTGTTAGTTTAAAATGGTGTATAAATTAGCCAAAGAAATTAAGTAGGTATTATGTTATAGGTAATAATTGATCTTGGTAGTTTTAGTTGTTTAATTATTATTTAAATTCGTAATTAATTAATTCACTATTTTATTAACTTGTTGTTAGTTTAAAATGGTGTATAAATTAGCCAAAAAAATTATTAGGTATTATAAGTTATTTTTACTCAAAATAAGTTGTATAAGCAGGCTAATAAGATATGTACACATGTAGTTAATTGTGTAAATTTTTTTTAAAGTGTTAGTTGTTTATTGTCTACTGAAATGTTGTGTGCTTCTGTAGATGGCATTCCAAAGAGATATTGCCGGTGTGGGGCCAGATGACGCAAGTCTGTTCACATACCAGACTACCCACATCAGCTGCACTTTTTTCGGATAACCCGGTTAGTAAAGTGCATATGAAACCTCGCCATATTTATTTTGTGCTTTTGTACACCATAAGCTTCAATCATTGTGTCAAGCCTATAGACACAATGAATGTAATTGTCCCACAACAAACCCTGTTCCGAAACATACAACCATGACATGAGAACATGGGTATTTGAATGCTTGCCACTCACCACATTCACAAGTCATGTCGTTGAAATCGACTTTAATTGTAATTTCCCTTGTTTCTTCTCAATGCCACGATCGAATCCAAAATCCTCAACCTCATACACTTGGTTCATTGCATCAAAAACTCTAACATTGTGACTGTTTGACAATCTTTGATTTTCCTCAATCTTGGTTGTGGCGTAGTCTGTGTACAACGACGCTCCAGTGACTCGTTTACCTTTGTATGTAGCAAGATTATCATTGAAATATGTGACGAGCTTGTGCAATGTGCTATTGACAATTGCACTAATTGGCAGTAGACGAACGCTTTTCAGTACGCCATTGATGTACTCGACCAAATTTGTTGTCATGTGGCCCCATCTTCTGCCGTCATCGTATGCTCGTGACCACTTATCAAATGGAAGATCAAGGAAGAAGCGTTCAATGCCAAGGATCTGAGATAGCAGATGATCGTACCTTCGTTGAACGTGATGCCTCATAAACTCGTAAGCTAAATACAACGAGATACATCATTAGTAAGAGATGTTAGGGACAAGTTTGATAATGAAGCATGACAACCAATAAATTATAGTGGAGTACCGACGGCTCAAATTTAATTCCGAGATTTTTTTGGATAAGATTATCCAACAAAATCGCGGAATCGTGGAGTACCGACGACTCAAATTTAATTCCGAGATTTTTTTCAGTAGCAATGGTTTGCAAATAAACCGCATCAGGCTGATGCGGTTTATCGCAAAGATACGTTTGGCTGATGCGGTTTATCGCAAAGATGCGTTTGGCTGATGCGGTTTATGACATAAATAACCGATAATGGCGTTGACCCGATGCGGTTTAACGCAAGATGGATCAGCCCAGTGTGATTTATTTACATCGTTTTGGTACCTCCGCGTAATTTTTTTGAAAAAAAGCCACACAAGTAATTTTTTTTTCAAATGATATTTCGACGAAAATTTTCCTTCGTGGTTGAGGGCAATGATGATTGTAATGGAGGGGTGCACGACGACGGTTAAATCATTTGAGTGAACTGTAAATTTTCAGTGTTCTGTACGAGTGATTGACTGGGAACCTTACCAGATGAAGAGCCCACGTTACATATCATAAATGACCTCGGTCTCGCCATTTTGGGCATTTTAACTCTTTCTTGCACCACTTTGTGTGCCCCTCGTCGTTAAATAATGCTGCACCCAGATATATGATATAGCCAATTGTGTCACCTAACCCTCTCCCTTCAATTCTGTAATAGGACGATGCTAACTAAAAGTCACGGTTTAAAGGTCAATAGACTTTTACTCAATTTAAACAAAAATAATAATTAGAGATTTACATCTAGGTTGCAAAAGTGGAGACAAAGGTGTCATATGAAACCCATTTAACACTTGAGATGTCCTGCATTTCTCTCTCCTTTTAACAAATATTATAAGAAAGCTTTAGAATCTAATCTCCTTACCTTCGTCTCACAATCCCAAACCCCTTTCCGTTGTTAAAAAAAAAAAAAAAACAAACAAACCCAAGTTTCTTTAACGTTCTAATTGTAATTTTTAACTTTTCTACGACCTTACCACTTTCACTAGCTTACACACTATATTGATTTTTAAGTCGGAGAGATGATAAAGATACCCCTTTTATTATGGCGTTGTTTGTTTTCCGTGAAAAAAAAAAACAGGTACAACACCCAGGACAACTGTGTGCAGCTGTTAGATAGTTATTGTTTTTTTTTTCAGTAACCCACCAATTAAACCATTCTGAGCTTGTGATTGGTTAACCACATGAGCATTATTTGTAACGCGACAATAGCTGCGATTGTTCCCTTTTTTTGCGGGCGTCGAATGACGCCTATGAGTGTTTAACTTCTCCCGATCTTCTATTTTATACTTATTCTTCAACTCCAAAAGTATATTCTTGAATTGAGGTTTAGAGAATCATACTAAGACAGAGCTTTCACTTTCAGAGATTATTTTAGAGTCTAAGTTCGTTCCATGGTCACATAGATTCATCTAGCTTATAGATCTTTTGCACCCAAACACTCCATATGTTGTATTGATTTATATTTAGAGTGTTTGAGTGTAGGAGTTAGACAATGTCATTCTGTCTAACACAAAGTGTAGGAAACTAGGTTTGTAATTTCACTTTAAATTCTGAATACAAGGTTTCCTATTCTTGTACCCTTGTGCCTCAAAAGCTTTTGCATTCACTATTTATCTCGGAACGAGTATGACTGAGTCTAACACCTCAAATAGACTCGGTCAGCACTTTCGATCCGAACAGACACACCAACCAAATCCCCCTACCCCTTTCATCAATGTAGTCTAGGCGTCTTTTTCTGATGACAGACATTCTACATTGACCTATATGATTTATCTAGGCTCTTCCCTTATATCCCAGTGTCATAAGAAGCAAGACACTATTCCCTGTTCCACAACAGAGACTGAGTATCATATGACCATTGACCGGTGACTAATGACCATTAACCGGAGACCGGTCCGATAATTGATGACCGTTGTACAGTAGTCGGCAACCGTTGACCATTGACCGGCAGTAGTTGACCGCTATTTATTTCAATTTCTCCATCACAAACAAACAACTAGAAAAATCAAAGGAAATTCTTTTCCATTCTCTCCTGATTCCATTTCGTTTCCCCGCTCAAAACAAACGCCCCTAAGTGTAATAAGTCTAGTATATAGTCTATATGTCCATTGTAGTATACAATAAGTATCTTTCCATATAAGATTATATATATAAAGCTAAAGCCCTATCACTTTAATTTAATACACTAATGAACAACAATGATTAATGATAATCTCATTTATTCATTGCAAAACTTTTTTATAAGAAACTTGCAAACTTGATATGACAGTTCCGAAGAAAACATCACACTATATTTATATTAGCAAGAAGAATAACCTTTTGTAGGAAAATCAAATTAACTAAAAAACGAAATGAAACCTTTAAATTAAAGACTAGTATCAATTTTCTAATAACATGTGGAATAAGTGACAAGATCAGTCGTACCATATTCGAATGGAAAGCAATAAAATAAAATAAAAAAACAAACACACTCTTGAAAAGTGAACTGAATGATTATGGTCGTTGAGATGAACCAGGAAAATGGTTATATTCAAAGAACATGTGTAATTTGTCACTATTCTATAACACTGCGCCGGTCGATCCATGTGCTTAAAAGTTGCACAACAAATAATATTCGATATGGTCTGTGCATTATTACCTTCATGCATTTCACAACAAAAGGACGATCCCTAGAAAGCATTCACTTCCCGCCAATATTTGCCCACTTTTCACCAAGCTCCAAGAGCTTACCTTTGGTATCTTCATTCACTTCCCCATACCATGCATCAGAATCAAATCAACCAGAGAATCATTAATAAGACACGTCGGTGCAGAACGGCATGCGCCCTCATTTATAGATGTAATTTGATAAAGCTATATATATATATATGTATATATTAATCTGCGCATAGAAAAGGCCGTAAAAGAAAAAAGAAAATACTAATCTTGCCCTCTTTAGTTAATTGTATCCTCTTATCGGCAGACCAAATTTGGGTTTTGGATTCATTTCAATCCGAAACTGGCTCGAACCAAAACGGATTATTTGTCAACTCAAAACCGATCCAACATATGAAATAATCTAAAAATATTGTACTATTAATATAAATTCTACACAAAATCATCAAGACAACATAACATATAAAACCATCAAATATAAATCGTTACATGATTAATACATTTAAGGTTAAGAATATATATTTTCTTTACTTTTTAAAAAATATTTTCGGGTTGAAATCAGGTTATCAAGTCAAACCCAAAATCAACCCGGGATTTTAGCAACTCAACTGAAATCCAATCCGAAAATGTTTTTGGATTAAAAATTACAACCCAAACCCATGTTTTATTGTGTCGGTTTCGGGTCGATTTCAGGGTCGAGTCAAGATTGACAACCCTACTTTCCACCCATGGGCCAGTAGCTTTATATTGTATACTTCCTATAACTTGCATAGAGCAGGGGTTTCATTCTCACAAATATGCCGTTCTGGGCTGTCTCATGATTATTCTCAGGCAACCTTTGTTTGTGGGGAATGGAATGGTTAGTGCAGGGGAAAAGTTTGGGCCTTTAATTTTATAAACAAGCCTCGAGCTTATTGCACCATATTCTAGGCTCAAGAATCGGGGATTCTATTTGGATCTAAAATTAGGAAATGTTGTTTTTGTTTAAAATAAAGAAGGCCGGAATTTTTGAGTTGGTAGTTCGGTGCATCTAGAGATGGCGAACTGAACGGGCTGAATCGAGAAGGTTTGAATAAAGCCCAGCCCAAATCCATTTACCACCACCGCTGGAACTAGTTTTATACGTAACAAGGGTGGTCTAAATTTTGAGTCTATAAGTTCGGGGCCAGTTTAGGACAGACTAAGGCCAGAATCATCAAGGACGACTATCCTCAGACTGTACCAGAATCTCTTTCTTTAATATGGCGGTTTGGAATGGTTAATTGTCAGAATTTTTGTTTTGAATTCCAGTTGAACATGTATTAGTAGTAGGAGCATGTAATTAATGGTTCATCGAACTAATTTGTTTAGAACGCGCGGGGTTGGAGCTCTATAAAACACACACAAAAGTGGAGATTGAAACTCTTGAAGCTCAGGAGTTGAGTCCTTAATAATTAGTTCAATAAAAGCCTCTTAGCTAGTATGGGGCCTGGCCTGGGGAGGTGGCACTCACTTGAGGAACCAATTAATTCAACTTTTCTGATATACAGACTATCGATCTTAGAGGTGAAATGTGATCCCAATGAGATGTCAAGTCGGCATTCATATCAAAGTACGTACGTAGTGTCTACATCTCTGGAGGTACAATACAAATTCCTCCACAGATGGAGATGGTCTAGGTGTGTGGTTGACAATCAGTGGGGAGCAACTGATCACAATCACAAACTCTATTGTAATACTAAATGCACATCTTGACTACTCTCCCACCTTCACAAGCTGCACTTAATTGTGAACAGACCAAATTAAGTATTCAAATGACATGGGCCATCTTGTGTACAGTACGGCCCTATTATAACACAATGTTTCTTGATGAAAATGTCGACATCAGCTGTGATGTAGGACCACAAATTAAGTATCATGAAACAGATCGATGTTTAATATATGAGTTACTGTCTAATTAATTAAGTCTATGTTATTTCCTTATGAAATTAAGCTGCTCATTCAATATATATGTTGTACATCAGAGAGTGAGCTGCGCTGTTAGGGGAACATCAGCGAGTCAACGACGCTATATCATCATCATAATCAAGTAAAGTCAGGTGATCACAAATTAATATTTGCGGTCATCATTATATATTGGTATGAAAAACTTGAAGAATAGACTTGACAGACTGAATGATTATTACGTGTTCCGTCCTACAATCTAGAGAAAATAGAGTTGAGACTGAAGTGTCCTTCCGCTGCATGTGTACGTAATCCCCGGGGCGCAATCTCCTTGGCTTGCAGTGGTAGAATCTCACATGATGGTGCTTGCTATGCTGGGTATTCAGGCAGACATCCTCCACTTTTGTTGTTAGCTCAAATGCCGACACTTTCTTCCATTCTTCCAAATTATTAGCTAGCTAGCAAGCCGGCAGCGAGAGAGAAAAAAGTATGTATGGACTCTATCTAGTTATCTTAGAGCTTGGCCGGGCCGGCCCACTACTTAATTGATTTGAGAGTATATGATTCAAGTGTAAGTGTGGGGAACATAAGCTTGGACGTATGTAGTTCAAATCAAAAGGATATGACTAAAGAAATTAAGAAGGAAAGACAGAGTCAACCTTTCACCTTTATATATGTTTCCATCTCCTCAATATAAAAAGACAGTTAATTAGATCAAATAATAGTGGTGAATGAGAAATGCATGCAATTAATTAAAGACAGGGTAACTAGCTCATGAAAAACAAAAATCAAGGAACAGACATACATAGACACTACCATATGATGTTGTTGCTTTTGTACTTTGTCCATACTTGATCCCTAACTGTTATAATAAATAGAAGAGGTCCTACTTACTTAGCTCCATCCACCTATCTCCATCTGTGCGAAGGCCATCGTTTCCCTTATTGTCTAGATTTGAGCTAGTCACTTGTCATAACGTAACTGTGCGGCCACCTCAAGGTATACTATACATGTAATAGCTTGCGAGATTTGTCTTGATCGATGATGTTCTGGGGTTATATATATATACACACTTGGGGAGAATACATATTGGTGCATTATATATACTTTCTATTCTTTCACTACAATATCTGGGTTTGGTGATAGCAGGGAGATCATATTATTAGCTAGATAATGTCTGGCAGACGGTCAAGGCGGCAGCAGCCGCAGCAACAGTCATTGGGTGTCTCCAGAAATATCTCAGATGATCAGATCATCCATCTCATCTCCAAGCTCCAACAACTTGTTCCTGAGCTCCAAACCCTCCGCAACTCTCATAGCAAAGTAACATTCATCATCCTTCTTCTTCTCCCTTGTTTTTTTTTTTTTTTTGATAATTACTGGAAAATCCAGTTACAATGGCAATACTATGGCATAGTGCCTTTCTCGCCTATTTTGACAGTTAGGGGCACTTGGCCCAATTGCCACAGGGGCAAAACAAAGTGAAAGGAGAACCAACATAAGAGCATCATACCTTTCTAGTCCTACTAAACTTACCAGCTAACAGGGACCCTTAAAACTATTTAGCCTTTTTCTTGCCCCGCATGGCCACCTTACTAACTCGTGAAAATTTGCTACCTGTTTCTTTCCACCATGGCATTTTTCTCAATTGTTTTTGTCTATGGAGGTTTTAATGAGAAAAATCACTACTAATTATAAAAAAAAAAAAAAAAAACAGTACCATGATCTGCTGGAACCCTAGCGTACGAAATGGATGTGCGTTAGATGTATGATCGCTTGTCATTTTCAAGTTAGGCCTACTTCAAGCAACTCTATTATATACCAACAGTTATAGAGCTTCATCCAATTAATTTGGATTCCCTTAATCATATAATGCTAGCTGCAAATTGCAATTGCATGCATGTTACATCAACTCGATCGTCAAATTGTAGTGCATCTCACTTGATCTATGCATTTAATCACAAAGAAGATACCTCAGTTTCGGAGAAGTTTCTCCTATGGTTGGAGCGAGCGAGCTAGCTAGCTAACTGGGCAATTAATTATGAAGATAACAGTTAATGTACGTAGATAGTGATATATTGAAATTCACTCATTCCAATTTGACGAGTTTGATGTAACATGCAATTAATTAATTCTACTATTTATGTAGTTCTTCGATCACTTTCAGCATGCCTTAATTTTAATTAACCTATTCAATTATCATGCCACATTTTAACTTTACATTTTAATTTACTTTATTTTTGATAATTTTTCATTATATAAAAAAAAAAAACTACTATAGGTATCTGCTTCGAGGGTGCTAAAGGAGACATGCAACCATATCAGGAACCTTCAGAAGGAGATGGATGACCTAAGTGATCGAATATCCTACCTCTTATCCACCCTTGATCATACCAGCGAAGAGGCTTTCATTCTTAGGAGTTTACTCATCAATTATAATTAACCACATTAACTACATATTAATCAATACTACGTATACGCACTCTAATTAATTATTAATTACCTTCTGTGTGTTCACCTTCATATAGTTTTAAGTTATTGACCATACTACTACACTCAAAGTGTCATACGTACTAAGAATATTTCATCTCCTTCGTCCATCTTTACTATTATATTGTAAATGGGAAACTTAATTTTAAGGATTATTACTACTATGCTAGCTAGGTCGGGTCGGTCAGACTCGCATATGTACTTTGCTAAAGTAATTATTAACCACGCACGCATGCATGTCTTTCAATGTTAAATACCGAACACGCATGTCGGCATCAGGCAATGATCAAATTACAAAATGTTACAATCTTGTAAATGAAGGATCCCAAGTGTTCATTACCAGATTCACAACACATCTTTCATACTAAGGCCCACATATAAAATAAACTCAATCGGCCCACACCCTTACATTACTCCTTCACTCAGGCCCACACAGAGATTTCTTTCAAAAAACACTAACCTTGCATATATTAAACAATTACGTACCTAGCTTTAACACTATAAAATACAACACAACTAGAGATTAAGCTAGACATTCCCAATTTCAGCAGATTAAGAGTAAATCACCACTAATGACAGCCTCATAAACCCCTTTAATCTTCCAACATTGATTTACAACAACCGTAATTCGGAATCATCCAATTGCACCAAAACAACCGAACGTGCATCCAAAAGACTAGACCTAATAACCTTATTACCACAGCATAGAAACAAGTATATCGATCGACTGGGAAAAGGTTCACCATAGGACCAACTAGATATACATAACTTAGATAAAAAAACAGCAGAGACCCAAATAAGATTCCGGTTGCATAGGAGCTCTACGCTCATCCCACCAACCGTTCAGTATAATATGAAGTGGCCAACTAAAGACCCCATTCTACCTACATTTCTAGAGATCGATACCAGCAACATCAGCTCTTTTTCCTACTAGGAAAAAACCATCCAACACCAAACCGTCTGCCATTTCACACGATCACTCTAAAATTGGCAACAAAACCGTGATTCCCATTTGCTTCCCTTCCTTACTACCATCTGGCGAGCATACATCTGGAAAAATATTTTGCACAACATAGAGAAACATAATAGCAAAGGACCGACTAAGGAGTAGACCTGACAAAGGTGACCCGAACCAGAAAAACCGACCCGATCCAACCCGATCCAAACCCGAATTTAAACCGAATGATGTGACCCGAAATGTGACCCGAAAATCCGAACCGAACCAAACCAAAACCGAATCAAACCGAAGTTTGATATACCCGAATCCACCCGAAACGAATTGGCCCGAACCGAATTGACCCGAACTGAATTCACCCAAACCAAATTCACCCAAATCACACATGAAACTAGACAAACTTCCATTATCCTTCTGTTTAAAATTAATATTAAAATATTGTCATCCAATTTGATTACGTATAACCAATAAAACGTATAAACTTTTCAGTTAAGAAATATACTAACCACGATTGATGTGTAGATGTTAAAGAATAAAGATTACAAAACTTACACCTTACTTAAATAAAGATTACAATATCAAGCTTGGGAATGGTTTAAATGTGTATATGTATATATCATCACATCACTACTTAGGTTTCTTATTAATACCACAAAAGAATAAAGATTACAAAACTTACATCTCATGTAAATATATTTGTATGAATAATTAAATTAAATTAGGGGTAAAAAAATTGACAAAATAAGAAGATAAAGGGATAACCCCTGCATGGAAGCAATAAGATACTAGGGGATGCCTGCACGAGGCGCGCACACAATGGTGATCGGTGGCGCACACACAACATGAAGTCATGGACGTGAGTGATGACAGACGCATAAGGGCACAGCACAAGGTGGTGATGGATTGGCATGGGCGCGCGACGCTCGCTCAAGATGACGGGCACTGACGCAGGACGCACACGGGGTGTGACGGGCGCAGGATGGCGGGAGGCACAGGCACAACGTCGGGCGTGGTGGTGGTGGGGGGGGGGATAGAGTTGGCGTCGAATGCCAAATATTGACCACTGATTCACCAAATTTTAAATTTATACCAGATACAATTAATAAATCTATAGTTAAAAATTAATATTAAAAATATTGTCATCCAATTTGTTATGTATAACCAACCAATACACAATAGCAATCTTCATCAAGAGTAACACTATATTAAGAGAATTTGGATCCAAATATGAGAATCAATACAAGTTACAAAGGTTGCTTAAATTTGTACTTTAAAATTTTTGTCAATTAAGCATAACGCGGAAAGTCACCCGAATTTGACCCATAACCCGAAAAAACCGAAAAATGCAGAGGCTAACCCGAACCGAAGGCACCCGAACCCGAAATCAACCAAACTGAAGTCACCCGAATTTAATTTTAACCAGATAACCCGACCCGATCCGAATCGAACCGAATAGTGAATATCTGCAAATTGACCCGAACCGAACCAACCGAACCGAACCGAACCGAACCGAGTGACCCGAATTGCCAGGTCTACTAAGGAGAGGAAAGAAAAAATTACGAAGGGAAAGAGTTTCTTTTTTCGGGGGGGGGGGGGGTGAAATTCTCAGAATTAACGAAGACGAAGAACTAGGAAGCTTGTATTGATCAAGAAAAGTATTGTTGTGTTCAGAGCTTGAGCTCTCGAACCAGGTAGTATAGAATGAGAAAGTATTTTCTAGGTTGAGATCGAGAGAACAAAAATAAAAGAATGCCCCCGACCCTGCGTTCCTTAACCTCGGTTCTATCTGAAAACAGATGATAGAAGAACTGGGTCTACTTTATTACATGAAAAGACCTAATACACACTAACTGTTACACCAGATATTAGACTAACATATAATCCTATATATTACATATAACACCTAAAATACACACTAGTCTAATACCCCCCCCCCCCCTCAAAAGTACAATTGTAGTGCGTAAAATTGTGCCTTTTGTCCTTTAGTGTATCAGCCATGGTCATGTTGTTTCTGTAAACCAAGAGAGTTAAACATACTTTGATAATGTTTACCTGTTAATGCATTGGTCATGACATCATCCAGTTAATGTCTACTGAGTATGTGTTGGACTTGTATTAGTCCCTCCTGCAATTTCTCGCGCACAAAGTGATAATCTAGTTCTATGAGCTTTGTGCGCTCATGAGAAACTGGATTTTTTGCTATATGAACAGCAACAAGATTATCACAATTTAATGGAATAGGGGTGATGTTAGTGAGACCTACCTCATGGAGAAGCCTACTCAACCAACTTAGTTCACTAGTGACCTGGCTCATTGCCCTGTATCCTACTTCAGTACAAGACAATGACATGAACACTTGCTTTTTAGATTTCCAACTCAGAGGAGAATCAGCAAGAAGAATGTAATATCCATATATGGATTTTCTTGTGATTGGGCATGAAGCCCAATCAGTATCACAGTATACAACTAGACTGAAATTATCTGTATTGTTAAAGAATAAACTAAAACACGAGGTGCCCTTTATGTAAGACAAGGTATGATTTGCAGCTTTCAGATGTTCAGTGGTAGGAGATTGCAAGAATTGGCTAAGATATTGGACTGCATAAGCACTGTCCGGTCTAGTGTATGTAAGAAAATTTAGTTTTCCTACCAAACATCTGTAAATAGTGGGATTCTCTAACTTCTGGCCAAAATCTGGATAAAGTTTTATATTAACAGGAACGGGTGAAATTGTGGTTCTGGTTTGTTCCATTTCAAAATCATTAGGTATCTAGTTGCAGTACTTTTGATGAGTCATAATTATTCCCCCATTTGTATCAAGGAATTCCATTCCAAGAAAGTAATTAAGTCTTCCTAGATCTTTGATTCTGAACGCTTTCTTTAATTTATTTTTTAGAAATTTTATTTCTCTTATGTTGTTCCCAACAACAAGGATATCATCAACATAAATGCCTAAGAGTGTTATTTTGTCTTTTTCTGTTTTTATGAAAAGAGAATGGTCATTTTGTGAGTGATGATACCCTAGAGTTATTAGGAACTTTGCAAGTCTCTCATACTATTGTCGAGAGGCTTGCTTGAGTCCATAAATGGATTTGTGTAGCTTACACACTTTGTTTTCTCCATAAACTTTGAGTCCCTCTGGTATAGTCATGATACATCCTCATGAAGATCTCCATGGAGGAATGCATTATTGACGTCAAGTTGATCTAGGACCCATTTTTCTTAATGGAAATTATAATTAAGGCTCTTATTGGTGTGTTTAACTTCAGGGGAAACGTTTCCTCATAGTCTAAACCATGTCTTTATGTAAAACCTCTAACCATTAATCTGGCCTTAAACCTTTCAAGGCTGCCGTCAGACTAGAGCTTCGTCTTATATACCCATTTACAGCTGATGAGTATCTTCCCTTTGGGCAAATCCACAATAGACCATGTGTCATTTAATTTTAGGGCTTCAAATTCCTCCTTCATAGCATTTACCCATCTTGGGTCTTTACTAGCATTTTTGTAGTTAGAAGGCTCATTTAAGCTGTGAAGTCTATCAAGGAAATTGTTGGCATTTTTGTGAAGAGAGCAAGAGAGGATGGTGTGTTTTGGTATAAGATCAGTTAGACTTTGTGGTACTGAATTAGCATAATTGTTTAGATTTCCTTGATCTAACCTAGCAGCTAAAATGGTGGAGTAAAGATCCTTACTGTCTAAGGTTGTAGAATAGACATTGTCATTGTATTTTATGGGAGTTTTGTGTGTCCTTGTGGACCTTCTAAGATTTATGACAACACTAGGCTGGATTTCCTCTTCTGGTGGGTTTTCTTGTTCTGGTGACTGTTCAATATTTATTAAGTTATTGTCATAAGTTTCTTCTCTAGTGCCGGGTTTTTTAGTTGTGGGATTATCATCTTCAAGGTAAAGGTTTGAAGGAGAAGGAAAAAGTTCTTATGTTTCTTGTGTTGAGTTTTTAAAGGTTTCCCTTCATTCAGTTTCATTTAAAAGGATAAATATGTTAAAAAAAATGTTATGTCACAACTCATTTTGATTGCATTTTCTTCTAAAGGCAGAACCCTAGCTCCCTTGGTGTTTTTGCATTGTCCAAGGTAAACACATGGGAAGGATCTGGAATCGAGTTTGCTTCTGTTTGGGTTTGTGTTTGTGATGTAACAGAGGCATCCAAAACTCCTCAGATCATTGTACTAGGGTTTGGTGCCATAGAGTTTTCCGAAAGGAGTTAAGTTATCTATTGCTTTGCTTGGTATTCTGTTTATTAAAAAGGTGGATTGTTCAACACAAAAAACCCAGAAAGCTTTGTCTAGACCAGATTGAAATAAAAGGGCTCTAGCTACATCCATTATATGTCCCTGTTTTCTCTCAACCACCCCATTTTATTGTGGGGTGTGAGGGCAGTTTGTTTGATGAATGATTCCTCTTTTTGTGAAGAAATCAATTCCTTCTAGTGACTTTCCCAATTCTTTGGCGTCACTTACAATTTTTATTTTTCTGTTCATTTGGTTTTCAATGAGGTTGATGAAAGTTTTTATCTGTTGAATGCCCTTTGATTTTTGCTTGAGTAATCTAGCCCAAGTTCCCCCAGTATAGTCATCTACTATCGTTAGAAAGTATCTGTATCCTTTTATTGCCTGTGTTCTCATAGGACCACAAATATCAAGATGGATCATTTCAAAAGGTTGAAGTGTTTTTATGTTTGATAGAGGGAATTTAGGTCTTTTGTGTTTTGCCTTAAAACATATAGTACAAGGAAGAATATCAAAATTTGAACTGGATAAGCTTTGGACATTTAGTTATGGTATCTTATACATTTTTTTTCAAAGGAACATGGCCCAGCCTATGGTGCCATAAAACTAAATTCCTAGAACTAGATGATTCAGTAAGATCATCACAAAAATTTGTGCACACAAGTTCCTTGTTTTTCTTCCAAGCAACAAAAATACTCTGAGCATTCATGTCCAATCCTTTGGAAGATATGGTTTTCAAAATCCTGTAAAACACAAACATTTCCACATAAAACTATTGGCACTTCTAAAACTTCCATCAGCCTGCTCATAGAAAATAAATTAAATTTAAACGATGGTACATACATGATGTTCTCTAAACATTTAATGCCATTGACAAAGAAACTTGCAGTACTGTGAACATTCTTTCTATGACCATCTGGTAAGGTAGTTTCCTTAGACGAATTTAGTGTCTTATAATCAGATAAAAGGTGTCTGTTTCTAGTTGTATGTTCGGTAGCTCCTGAGTCAAGAATCCAAGAATTTCTAACTTTTATAGCACAAAGACAACATTTGAGACCAAACATGGCAGAAATTGGTTTTAGGTTGAGATTTACCTGAAAAATCGCCAAAGTTTGCTTGGCTGCTGGAGCTTTTGTCCTTCAGGTAATTCACCAGCTGCTCAAGTTGATTAGTGCTCAGACCTTGGACTGGCGACTCAGGATTACCTTCATTCTTGTTCTAGTTTTCCTTTCTTTCTTCTTCAACAACGATCCCAACTCGTGCCTCTCTAGTTCTTTTGCCCTCATCGCTTGGGGAGCCAACCAGCCACCAGCAGTCGGTCTTTGAGTGGTCTAACCTTTCCGTAATTTGCACATATGGGTAGCTCTCTCTTGTCGTTGAACTTATTAGGGTTTTTCTTTAGATTCTCGTGTTTGAACAATCAATCTATCTTATTCCATAAACCAATATTTAGTATCAGTATGAAGAAATATCAAGCAGGATAATCAGAAGCAACTACACCAGGTTTAAAAAACATAATCAATTCAGGAATACGGCATAAATCATGTCTCAAGGATCAGATGCCATCTGTATCTGCAGAAATTGTCCCTGAAGGGAGTGTAAAAGACTTAATTTTCACAGAGTTTCAGAAGATAACACAATATTTTGATCATGATATTTAGGCCCCGTTCGTTGGCTAGAGGCCTGAATCCAATTAGCTTAATGTCTGTTTTGTTGGCCCACATTAAGGTGCACTTAAAATCGATGTCGTTCGTTTGTGAGATGTTATTTTTGAAACAACCACATGGTTAAAGGACGTAAATATCCTTGACAAGACGTTTCCACTTTTCCTTGTTTTAGCATCTTCTTCAATTTTAAAAGGCAGAGATCGTCTCACTCCACTCCTTTTACTCATGTACAGAGTTAAAAAAAACAAGGGTAATAAAATAATTTATCGTGTAATGGGTATTACCTTTTTGCGCTGGAAAAAGTAAACGCAGGTAAACAAAGCTTTATGATAAAGCTCTTCAATCTACGATACGCTACATATTCACCAGTGCAAATCGTGGAGATGTCCCATCCCATGATGCCTAACTCACGTATCGTTCTGAGCGAACGGACCCTTAGACGCTGGTAGAGATGAAAGCAGATGAATTCGTAATTCTTATTGGTATGTATGAGACAAAATCATGGACATAGAAATCTTAGCCAATTCCAAGCTTTTGTGACATTACTAAGGGCTAATTTTTTTACCTCTAGTCTGTGAAAGAGGTTGAAGAAGGCTTTCCTCGATTTTGGATTCGTACCTTATCTTGAGAAATCAAGGTAATAAAAGCCCTTCTTCACGATGCATCACTCGGTTGTTTAAAGAGAAACGCCACCCGGTCGCCTGAAGGACATCGACCGGTCACTTTGAAAGACATCGCCCGGTCACTTGGAAGACGTCGTCTGGTCGCTTGAAGGACATCGCTTGGTCACTTTGAAAGACATCGCCTGGTCATATGGAAGACGTCGACCGGTCGCTTTGAAGGACATCGCCCGGTCGCTTGGCTTTGAGACAAAGAGGAATCACACTTGATTTGGATTCAAAGAGGAGCTACGTGTGGTTGCTAGGTCTTGAGACAAGGCCTCGCCCGGTTGATCGAAAGTCATGCTATTCTTCTGAAATGGCTAGGTGTAGTTTACTATCACCCTGGATTCCGTTGTTGTTAGGGAGTGTACTTCGAGGATTCGCTACTTGATCACTCGGCCGGTGACAGCCCTTCGGGCCAATCAAAGCTTGTGCCTGGTTCCGGAGTTTAGACACCATTGACGTCTTCTTTTTCTTCAATTCTCGTTATCATGGAACCTGGAGTAAAAATTGGCTTGGATGAGTAGAGTACAGGAAAAAATCGGGGCATTTAGGATTTGAAACAGAGGTAATGGAATCATCGTAAGTTGGGAATGAGGAATCTCCCTTCTTGAGAGGATCTGTTGTTCTTTTATGATTCCGAATATGCTAATCACGATCTCTTGCTCTTTTCTTAGAACCTCCCTTCGATTGTGAAATTTCGGTGCCTGGTTACGATTTGTGCTTGAGGTTGTGATATTTGGCCCTGAATTGTCTAACTCGCCTAGTCTTGAATAGAAATTCTGTTTCGATGCTCTCGTCGAGATTTAGAATGAAGAAATGATAAGGCGATGGACTCTAGCTTTTGATCAATCGGGGATCTTCATCGATATCTATCCGATAAATCGATAGTAAGAAGTCTGGTTTTGACGTTTAGACAAAGATGCGACTCGCAATTTCTGAGGAGATCTGGATGTATCTCGCTACTTTAAGCGATTCCTTCTTGTCTTGGTGCTCTGTTGTGAACTGTTTTGAAATGGCGGAAATATGACAACCCCGGCCTGAAGGGAAGGATGATTCACCAAAACTTCTTGATTTATCCTTGTTCATTCATCATGCCTGGCGACAAAAAGTTCCGTCCGAATCCAACTCTTGTTTGTCCCTCGAATCCAACTTCTCGTCCGTCCCTTCGAAAAACTGAGAATCAATCCTTCACGAAAAGAATCAATTCATAATGCGAATTTTTCTCTTTTGCTCTTTTCTCATTAGGTTTCAAATCTCCTATATGTCGGTCTTTTCCAGGCGGGAGCATAATTGTATTCTTCAAAGTTCCCTTTATATCTTTGAGGTTTTATTTGTTACTGAGCTTCAATTTCCATCGCCTTCCTTGACATTGACTCAACATTTCTCCAATGCTTCATCAATCGATCCATTTCTGGTGTCGTATTTAGGTGTTTTTTAAGAAGAGGAAAAAATCTTATCCCAAGAACTAGATGTTGATGTGATTCGCTTGAGGTAGGATGATTTTTATCGCCGAGGATTTGGACTGGATCACTCAGATCTATGATTTCGAACCTCTATCTTTTTTCCTTTTAACAAAGATCTTCTACAATTTCATTGTTCTGAACTTCGCAACCTGTTCTTGACGAACCAAGCGACCTAACCATCTCAACGAATATCAGTGGAACCATGGATTGTAAATCGTGGTTGATGTCCGATTCCCACAGATGGCGCCAAATGAAAATGCATAATTTGGTTCCTCACATCTCACAAATGAACAGAACATCAAGAGTTATAGGCTGCGTTCGGTATGGTTGTTTTGTGATTGTTTTGGTCTGGCTGTTTTGTGGTTGTTTTATATGTGGCAGTATATTATTGGAGTAGAATGTAGGACCCACGTGGGACCCACGTGGGGACCACCCCCAAAACTACCATGTTTATACCAACGACGAACGCAGCCATAGTGGTTCGGCCAACAATCCGGCTTACATCCACTTTGATAACATTTATATTCCTTTTTTTGATGTTACAATACTAGAGAGCTTTTTCTAGTCTCTCTCTCTTCTTCCTAATGTTGTCCTCTTACAAATGAGTCCCTCTACCTCTATTTATAGACTTTCTAGGGTGGAGCTTATCTTTAATCTTTGTACATGTGGCATCGTTCTATTGGAGCAACCTTCATATCTTTGATACTTTCCTCATTTGTAAAGCCGCCTAGACCAGAGACATAGAGTGCGGGGTGTGGTGACCGAGTGTAGAGCTTGAGGTGCGGGATGCGGTGCCCGGTCACGGAGTGTGGGGCGCGAGATATGGCGCTTGGTCTCGAAGTGCGGGGTGTGGGATGCGGGGCCCGGTCATGAGATCTAGGTCCCGGGCCAAGGGTCGGGCAAGGTGTGGCGTTGGTTTTGAACCTTTAAGTATTTAGCTTAAGGCTTCAAGGTTTGATTTGCAATTAGAACAACTAAACTGAAATTATAAAATTAAAGCTTAATTATTCTAACTGACCTACACGAGCCTAATTGAGTCGTCACATAAGTTTTAACCATTTAAATTTGGAAATGAAATATTGTTACAATCTTTAGCTATGGGTCTAGGAGCTTAGTATGTAATTTTTAAAGGGTTCAGATTCCTTCACTACCCCTTTGAAATTACATTTTCTTTACTATTATAAACTCTAAGGCAAAATGTTTTATGATATTATCCCTTTTAATAATTATAACCCGGTCAAACTAGTTGATTACTAGTTAACATGCTATTAAAGATGAGCTGAAGTTCAAATGCCAAATACCTAAGCATAACAAAAAAAAAAGATTATCAAACTTACTTACAAAATACCATAAAATTCTTAAACCCACAAATAATAATTAATCATTTTTATCCTTTGGGATTCTCTTAAATGGAATAATAACGCCTAACAAAATTTAATATAGCTAGTGAATGTGACCTAAAGCAAATTCAGTCAACCTATTGATTTATCATACTTTGGAAATAGAAACTAAACTAATTAAGCAATTAACCCTAATGTTGAAACGAATTAGCACGTAAAGTGAATTCGATTAATCCAATATGCTAAAATAAACTAAAAAACAAAACAAAATTTAATTACCTCTCTACTCCTTTTCCTTGACTCCCGTCTTTCACGTAAATATTCAAATTTTATATGTTTAATATGTTAAGTCTTATTCATTTCCTCCACATGGACCTGTTTCTGCGGATTTCTTCATCGCCAACAACAACGAGCAAGTCCGGGTAAGACCAACACCCTCGCATCCTGATGCTAACATGGTGAAGTACGATAAAATATGTTTTTTTTCCTCACTCAAGATCGCAGGCGACTGTAGTAGAAAGGTCAACGAAGGCGGTGACGTTGATTGCAGAGTCGCAAACTTCTCTGTGCTTGATCTTTTCTATCTGAAAATCAATGTCGTATGGCTCCTCGGATGTGGGAGACAGAGGCAAATCTTCTAAGTGGGCATCTTGGCTCTCAAAGCTACGTCACGAGGAAGAGCACTATGTCGGGCAACGCATTTGAAAACGCGAAGGCAAGAAAGATCATTTGCAAGAGAGGAGCTTATGTTGCAAAGTGATCAAGTACGGCAACTATCCGTTTCAATCCCATTTTACAGAGACTGCAGCCTAATTCTCTTTGCTTATTAGCTTAATTTTAGGAGTCTGGTGAGTCAATTAAGTTAGCTATTTTATTTGATTAATTAGCAGCATTATTTGAGTTTGTTTTGCCACGTTCCTAGGCGCCTTGTTAGTGGAAAACGTGAGCTGCCTTAGTTTGTTATTTCTGAATTCTTGTACTGACTATTTAAGCCTTGTTCTTTTAGTCGATCAATATAGCACTTGTACAACATTCTTTTCTCTGCTTTTCCAACATTGTGGTATTAATGCTGGAGAGCAAGTCTTGGGTTGGTTTTGAGTGTTTTCGTGTGAGAGATTAAGCACAAAGAGAAACACAAACTTGTAAGTGATTTCATTCACCATGCAGAACAATAATGGGAATGCAAATTCACTCAACCAGGTGCATGTCTTCAAGGGTGTTAACTATCATTTTTTGAGTCTAAAAATGAAGACCCTTTTCAGATCACAAGAATTGTGGAGCACAGTTGAAGTTGGATTTGAAGATGCTGGAACTAGGGAGCCAGACCAAGCCCTTCGAGAAAGAGAAAGAAAGATGTTAAGGCCCTCTTCATCATTCAACAAGCCCTTGATGATGAGGTATTTCCACGCATAGCATCTGCTTCTACAGCAAAAGAAGCATGGCGTATGACAACAAGGTGGTGAATGTCAGGTTGCAATCTCTGAGAAGAGAGTTTGAAACCTGTCAAATGAAAGAGAAGGAGACAGCGCAGGGATATCTATCAAGGATATCTGACACAGTCCACCAGATGAGAACCTTGGGTGAGGAAGTCAAGGAAAAGCAACTTGTGAGCAAGGTGCTGAGAAGTCTCACAAAGAGATATGAGCACGTAGTGACAACAATTGAGGAGTCAAAGGATATGGAGTCATATACCTTTGATGAATTGAAAGGCTCGCTGCAAGCACATGAAGAGAGAATGTGCAAAGAAGAAGACAATGGATAAGAGAAGGCCTTTCAAGCAAAATCTGAACACACAAACAATCAGAGAAGTAAGCAAGGATCAGGCAAAGACAGAGGTGGTTTCAGAGGAAGGGGCCGTGGAAGAGGTCAAAGCAGTGAAGGCCGAGACCAGTCTTCTCAAGGTAACAAGAGCTCCTTCAAATGCTATTATTGCAAGAAACCAGGACACAAGGAGGCCAACTGTTGGAAAAAGGAAGCAAACACACAGAAAGAAGACCAGAAATCCAATTATGTAGAACATGAAGAAAAATTGTTCCTTGCTCAACATACATCAGGATGTGATGTAGGAGGTTTCTGGTACATTGACAGTGGCTGTTCAAACCACATGTCAAGCAAACGATCCATGTTCAAGGAACTAGATGAAACAAAGAAGAGCAAGGTCCGAATTGGTGATGGAAACCAATTGGAAGTGGAAGGCAAAGGTACTGTTGCAATCACCACAGAGCAAGGTAATACTAAACTCCTGTGTGATGTACAATATGTTCCAGACTTAGCCCATAATTTGTTAAGTGTGGGGAAACTTCTTCAATCTGGCTATTCCGTGAAGTTTGAGAGTGAAGTCTGTTTGATTTGTGACAAGGCTAAAGAGATTGTTGTAAGGATTCCTATGGGAAAGAACATAATGTTTCCGCTTGATTTATCAGTGTAACACCCTTGCCGCTAATCCAATCATTAACTCCTAACCTGTCTCAATTACCTTCATCAAGCAGCGGAGATCAAACTACCAACAGCGGGTATTACAATGCCGTTAGTCACCCACGTGACTAACAAGCCCAATCCAATACAACAAATCAATACAATATCGGTCTGATGGGTTATTATACCGAGTACTCTATACAAACGATACAATTACCTTTCCATTCCTTAACCAAATCAAATACATTACAAATACAAACCTCAATCAATTCTATACCGAGTATCTACAGTTCTCAAGATTGCCGATGACATTTCGGTCTTACAATTTCACAATACAAACGAATACGACTTCTTAAACAACTACCCATGCTCACATGGCTTCCCGTGCTACACTCGAACGGTATTCGGCTTCAATGTTCCTATAAAATAAAAACGGTGCCCCTAGGGGCTCAACAAATTGCTGCATATGAAATTCGCATACCGCGCGTGCTAACAGGGGTACGCCGACTACTTTGGTCGAGAACATGCGGTTCATTTTAATTCAAACAGCATGCAAGGCAACAATACATTATATATGTGTATTGGCACAATCAAGGTTCAACATCGAACACAAACACTAACACACACATCAAGAGGTTAGTTTAATATATCCTATACTTAGGCTTTGAGGGTTCTACCTCACTATGCCTTAGTCCATTCTTCATTGTCTTACCCACTCTCTTGGGTTACACTTACTCAAGCCCTCATTTACTCAATGTCAATTCAAGTCCTACAATACTCAAACTTAACCCTCAACTCTCAAGCTCTCAAGTTTCAACTCAATACTCAAATTCTCAACTCAAGTTCTCAATTCAAATTCTCAATACTCAAAGGCATCTTTTAAGTCTTTGCCCACGACCTCCGGGCAGAGTCATACACAAGACTCACCACCGGGCTTACAAATACAAATGGAGCTATACAATTAGCTCCACAAATTCTCAAATATCCAGTTCTCTACCGGACTACTCAAATTCCCAAAACTCCTCTCTCGGAGCCATTTCACAATCTCATGGATTAGCCTACAGGTATCTCTCTCGATAACATCTATTAGCTTAGGGAATTACCCAATGTCTAGTATTCTCAAATTTAAGGTTTTACCCAACTTATCGAATACTCTCATGTTCGGGACATTGTTTATGTTAGTCGGATCCTCTCATTGGGGTTCGACTATTTTTCTAAGGGGCTTGGTGATCCCTTACCATTCTTTACTCCTCTCAAGGTTCATGTCTTGAGCATTCATTAAATCCTCTAAACAGAGGTTCCTTATATACTTCCACTATTAATTGTTTCGTGGATTAAGTCAATTTGGTTCTCTAACCATTATCGGGAGTTTACTAATTCCCGTACAGATTCTCTCACGTTCTAGTGAGTTTATAGGTTTACGTTATCGTTTCTTGGTTCGATAGTTTTAGTGTGTTACCACGTTTTCATTATTTCGCAACTTGACTCTTTCTTCGAGTCCCTAATCAAACAAGACTCTACTATGAGTCGAACTATAGTACACAATCACATTCAAACACTTCATATACAAACACACATTTCATGAATTATACAAACTTCAATTCAATTTACAACCCAACAAGCAACAATACAATACAAGCACAAGCAAGTGCAATCAATCCGATTCGTGCATTTATCTTGTTAGGTGATCACACAATCAAACAAGCACACAAATCAGAGTAGCCAAGGTAGCATACGGGGCATGAGAAAATCATACCTTATACCTTGGTTTAACTTTACCGGGTCGCCTTACGTTCCTTGGTTTACTCTTGATCCTCTGATAATATTTTAAACATCTCCATTAATTTAAGGTACTACGGTATGTAAGACTAGTACTCCCGTAATTAACCCCGTTATCCCATTACTCTTTATTTTTGTTCATGTGTTCTTAAACTCACAACTTCCTCAATCACTTCTCCAACTTGTTTACACTTCTTAGGACCTTTACAAGTCACCAAACAACTTCTAAACATCATCTAAAACCAATACCAATCAATCTCCCACCTTTTAGCCCCTTTAAAACACTTTCGGGAGAATTCTGGGGGTGGTCCGGGACTTGGTCCGCACCCAAGGTCCCGGACCAATCAAGAAACTAACTCTCAGCTGATTTTTACTCCTGGTCTGGGACTTGGTCCTGGACCTAGGTCCCGGACCAATACCAGTTTTCACTCTCGGCCTATATTTAAGGGTGGTCCGGGACTTTGTCCAAGGACCAAGTCCTGGACCCTGCTAAAACCTGCTACATGTGTAATTTTTCAACCCCAATTCAACCCTTAATCCACACTTAATCTTTCCCTAATCTTTCCACAAGTTTTCTACATAATTAAAAACCTTAAAACATGCTCTAAACCTCTCCAAATCTTAGGTTTAATCCTTGCTCAACTTCTTGCTCAAATTCAACAAATTTCAATTCTCACATTCTTGCATTTTACACACTTGTGCATTTCTACTTCCTTTTGGTTGTTTCTACCTCCTACCAACCTTACCAAATCACTTAATGACCATTCCAATTCATTCCTAGATGATGCACTTCTAAAACCCAAGTCTAACTCTCATTTTCCTAAGTCTTGCACACTAACTCATTTCCAATTTTTCCAATGCATTACAACACCCTTTTGCTACAGATTTTCCACCCTTTCTCTTTCTAGTTCCCAAATACCATTTCAAGGTCATTACTCAACCCTACTCAACCCAACTAAACACTTAAGTTTCCCCCCCACTTACCAAGCCACCTAAAACACTCATTTTCTACTAAAATTTTGCCATAACCTTCGCATAAACCTAACATATCCAAACTCTTCTATTATCACCAAAATTAGTCCTAAGCTAGCCACACCCATGAAGGTCCTACCAGAACATAATATATCCTCAAAACCCCATCAACCACAACATAAGCACTAAACATAAAGTGCATGGCTCCAAGGCCCTCAATTCAAACAACAATCCACAAACTCTCTCTAGCCTCAACCAAATACATTACTAGCACAAGTTTTTGGTTTCATTCCCTTAATTACCCATCCCAAGTTCTAAAACAATCAAAATAGCATTAAGGTGGATTTCTTACCTTAATCTTCCAAGTCTCCTTTCAATTTTCCTCTCTTCATCTTCCTCTTCTCAATTTCGGTCAAATGGGCAATGGAGTTGCCAAACTCCATCGCAACATTAAAAGAACACAAAATGGACATAATTAAAATCCTAAACCCTTGGAATAACACTAATTCAATGAAAGGCTTTGAACACCATAAGTTAGGGTTTACCTTTGGAGTTCTAATAAGAGGGGTTTTCACTCTTGAATCAAGAGGAGGGCTCCACCACCATTGGAAGGTTGAAACAATGCTCAAACAAAGAGAGAAGAACAAGGCATTACCAAGGGGAAAAATCGGCCAAGACCAAAAATGGAGAAAAGATGAGATTTTCCTTGGAATTTTTACCTTAAATGGAAGAGGAGACTCCAAGCTTCAAGATGGTGCCATTTACTCTCCAAATGGGCTAAACCCATGGAGATGAAGTTCATCCTTTCGGGATTTTAAAAAGAGGGAAAGATGGAGCTTGATGAGAGGAAGAAGAATATGTATTTTATTTTGCATTTGGAGTTTGGAGCTAGCTTGTATAGAGGAGAGAATGGCAAGAAGCCATTGAAGGCTGCTTCAAAATCTTCCAGGGAGGGGAAGAAGAGAGCTGCCGGCTGGGGAAGGAGAAAAGGAAAGAGAGAGAGAAGAGGGAAATGAGGGAAATGAGGGAGGAGAGAGAGAATTTTTACTTTTGTACCTTTTTTTCTTTCTTTTCTTTCTTTTGCTTTTCAGTTACTTATTGAGAGAGGGGAGGATGATTTAATCTCTAAAAACCGGCCCCCACTATATATGTAAGCTGGAGTGTTTTTTCGTCTTTTACAGAAAACGCTCGTTAATTTACCCGGTTTTAGCACTATTCACTAACTGGGCCCGTTTTCCGGATTTTTCCCGTTTCTTTAATTTTAATGGTTCTTAAGCTTCCATTAATGTTTAATTATAGTTATTTGATGAACTATAATTTTTACGGGTTCATTTGGCCACTCAAAGTCACGTTTTTGGGTTTTCTTGAAAAACGTGCGCTAAAGCTTTATTAACATTTTAAATTCATTTTATGGATCCGTTTTCTTCGGGAATTGTTCCCGTATATTTATTAGGCATTATTAAGCCTTGGAAACCCATATAAGACCCTTGTCGAGGTCGTATTCCTCCTATGGTCACATACGCTCATTTGAGCGTTTTTCACTTTTTAAGCGTTTTCTCTTTTCTTTACCAAAATTCTTTAGGCACTAATAGGCCCTCAATATCATATTAGAGTAATTTAGTCACCCAAATTAAGTTCGGGGTATTTCAATCAGGAAATTTGAGCAGGGCACTGACAGTAAAGGGAGATGATGATGCAAAGCGCTGACATCTAAGGTACGGGCATTTGAACGTTCAAGGACTGAAACTGTTGTGTTCGAAAGGGATGGTGCAGGGACTTCCCAAGATAGGAGAGCTCGAATTTTGTGAAAGCTGTGTCTACGACAAGCAGTCGAAAGGTTCATTCCCAATCGGCAAGGCGTGGAGAGCAAGCACTTGTTTAGAACTTCTTTATGCCGATCTGTGCGGCCCAATGCAGGCATTGTCGCTTGGAGGCAATAAGTACTTCCTGCTCATAACTGATGACTATAGTAGGATGAGCTGGGTATACTTTCTGAAAACTAAATATGAAGCTTTTATAATTTCAAGAGTTTTAAGATTATGGTTAAGAAGCAATCAGGATTGTGTGTGAAGGCCTTAAGAACTGATCGTGGAGGGGAATTCATGACACATGAATTTTCCAAGTTTTGTGATGAGCAAGGAATCAGGAGAGAGCTTACTGCACCGTATACCTCATGGCAAAACGGAGTGGCCGAACGCAAGAATAGGACAGTGGTTGAAATGGCACGATGTATGCTCAAGGCAAGAGGAATACCGCATACTTTCTGGAGTGAAGCCGTAGCCACTGCTGTCTACATCTTGAATGTCTCTCCTACTAAGGCAGTCATGAATATGACACCATTCAAAGCATGGAGGGAAAAGACATCTTAGAACTTTTGGTTGTGTTGCCTATGCTCATGTTGATCAAAGATCAAAGCTTGATGATAAGGCAGTAAAATGTGTGTTCATTGGTTATGCAACTCAGTCAAAAGCCTACAGATTGTATAACCCCTCCACTGGCAAGATCATTGTTAGTAGGAATGTGACTTTCAATGAAGAGGCAGGCCTGAATTGGGAGGAAAAGGAGTGCAGTGACAGCAGGCAGAAAACTGTTACATTCGATTGCTCTGAAGAGGAGCGAGCTGCAACAGATGTCAACAATGATAATCTGTCAAGTTTAACTTCCACACCAGCAACTTCAAGCAGCCCTCAAGTCCTTATAATCAGAATTCATCAAACTCGTCAAACGGTTCCACACCGATCAGATAGAGAGTTCTGGCTGACATCTATGAAAACTGTGATTTTGCACTTATATCCTCTGATCCAACTAGCTTCGATGAAGCAAAGAAGAAGAGTGAGTGGCAAGCTGCTATGGAAGAAGAGATGAGTGCCATAAGGAGTAATGAATCCTGGGAGCTAATGGAATTTCCACAAGGGAAGAGTGTGATAGGATTAAAGTGGATGTTTAGAACAAAATACAATACAGATGGCAGCGTTGTGAAGCATAAGGCACGATTAGTTGCCAAGGGGTATGCTCAGCGAGAGGGAATTGACTTTGAAGAAACATTCTCTCCTGTTGCAAGGTTCGAAACGGTGAGGACTGTTCTTGCTCTGGCTAGACAGTGGAAGCTGAAAAATTTTCAGCTTGATGTGAAATCGGCCTTCCTGAATGGGGTGCTTCAAGAAGAAGTCTTTGTGGAGCAACCACAAGGTTTTACTAAGGAAGGAGAAGAGAGCAAGGTATACAAGTTAAGAAAGGATCTTTATGGATTAAAACAAGCTCCAAGAGCTTAGTATAGCAAAATTGATTCTTTCTTTCAGAAGAATCAGTTTCAGAGAAGTGAAAACGAGCCAACCTTATATGTTAAAAGAGAAGGTATAGGTGAATTCAATGTTGTGTGCTTATACGTAGATGACATTATTTATTTCAGCTCCTCACAAAAATTGTTGAATGAATTTAAACTCTCCATGATGGGAGAATTTGAGATGACTGATTTAGGAGAGCTGCAGTACTTCCTTGGGCTGGAGGTCAAGTAAGGAGAAGATGGAGTTTCTTGTGTCAAAAGAAGTATGCTGAGGATCTGATCAAGAAATTCTTATAGAAAGCAACACTGCAGCAAAGACTCCATGAATGTCAACGAGAAGCTTCAAAGGGATGATAGAACCGGAAAAGCTGATGAAAAGATATATAGGAGCTTAGTTGGAGGTCTGAATTATCTCACACATACAAGGCCTGATATAGCCTATTGTGTGAGTGTGGTTTCGAGATATATGCATTCTCTGACAAAGCAGCACTTAGGCGTTTCCAGAAGGATACTGAAGTATGTAGCAGGTTCGATCAACTATGGAATCTTGTATGAGCAGGTCGACGACTTCAAGTTAGTGGGGTTTACTGACAGTGATTGGGCAGGTTGCTTAGACGACAGAAAAAAGTACTTCTAGATCGGTCTTTAGTCTCGTCTCAGGAGCAATAACTTGGAGCTCAAAGAAACAGGTGCTGCAAGACAAACCCTCTTGTTGAGAAAGCTTTTAAAAGATCTAAATTGTTGCCATGACTAAGAACCCAGATTTCTCGCAAGAACCAAACACATCGAGGTTCAACATCACTACATCAGAAAGCTGGTTTCAGAAGAGAAAATTGTTCTGAAAATTTGTGACACGAATGAGCAGAACGCAGATCTGTTCACCAAAGCCTTGGCACCAGCCAAGCATTTGTTCTTCATGGAAAAAATTGGCATACATGCACTTGGATCATGGGGAGGTGTTGCAAAGTGATCAAGTTCAGCAACTATCCGTTTCAGTCCCATTTTACAGAGTCAAAGAAGTCAGCAACTGTAGCCTAATTCTCTTTGCTTATTAGCTTAAAATTAGGAGTCTGTTGAGCCAATTAAGTTAGCTATTTTATTTGATTAATTAGGAGCATTATTTAAGTTTGTTTTGCCACGTTCCTAGACGCCTCTGTTAGTGGAAAACGTGAGCTGCCTTAGTTTGTTATTTATGAATTCTTGTACTGACTATTTAAACCTTGTTCTTTCAGACGATCAATATAGCAGTTGTACAGCATTCTTTTCTCTGCTTTTACAACAGCTTCAGCCACTCATGCCTCCAGCATCAAGAAGAAGAAGACGAACAAAATGAAAGATGGAAAGTTTGACGGAGCTGCTGCCTCAGCTACATACTACTGATATTGGTGGTGAAGCTTCCGGAAATGCGATTTACAGTTTTACACCATGAACACGGCGAAGAACATGAGATGAATACGAAGTCCCTCGCTCTTGTGTCACGTTTCCTCCCCACAATAACAATAGAATCTCGTTGATGATGATACAGACCAGTCCCGAATGTGATGGTCTCGGGATGAGAATGGCAGCGAGAATCGAGGTCGTTACCAGTGAATGACCAACGTGAAGTAGAAGTAGGAGGATGTATTGTTGAACGACTGTTTCCTACCTGGTGTTCGCTCCTCGCTTGAGTACGGCATGGCCACTAGCAACTGCGATGAAGATATGGATTCTCGCAGCACGTCAACGGTTGTGGCTCTTTCTTCTCGCAGCAGCCAAAGGGAAATCATGGCCGATGAAAATTGAAGCACCGATGGTTCATTACAGTCATAAAGTCTTCTTCTTTTTGTCTTACAAATGGTATCATCCACGACGGTGGAAGCTAATGCCGGAAGTAGTTAGCAATGGGACCGAACAAGTGACAGGAATGTACGATCAACACAGTGTGGCAATGGTGGTCGGTGGTGTTTACGTGATGATGGTGTTGCTGGTAATGGAGAGGCTGATGATGGATTCACTGTATATGTTGTGTATTATCGGTCTATTCTCCCCCTTATGTTTGATAGCAAGCACCCATTATATAGAAAAGTATTAAGTCAGATAAGAGGCAACGAGGGAGCAAACTTTCAAATTTTGAAATAACAAACTATCTATTAGAGAAATAAGGGATAAGATTGAAAGAGAAAAAAAAAAGAAATTTCACTAAATATCACTGAGTTTTTGCTGAATTTACGATATATGTTTTTAAAATTACACAGGATAACACTAAGTTTTTACTCATTTCATCAGATAACACTTTGTCTTATAGTTGGTTAAATGTTCCGTTAATATTCCAGGAAAATGACTAAACTACCCCTGTTATTAATTAACAACTTGAAAGTGATTTGTCATACTGATAAATTTCATAGGACACCACTTTTTTTTAACTATTTATGTGGGTAGTTTAGTCTTATTTCTAGGGATATTAACGGAACATTTAGCAAAATATGAGACATAATGTTATCTGGTGAAATAAGTAAAAACTTAATGTTATCAGTCGTATATCATGAATTAAGTAAAAACTCAATGGTATTTGGTGAAAATTCCCAAAAAAACAAATATAAAAATGTAAAACCTACCTAAAATAAAGGATTAAATGACTCACGTTTTGCTTTTGGAATTTGAAAACTATCAATGAAGATGCTAACCACAATATTTTTTTTGTATTTTTCATTTCTTTTCAATATTCTCGTCCAAAAAGAATTTGAAAGTTTTGCGCAGAGAAATCGGGGTATAACCATGAAAATAGAACTAAAAAGATACATCTAAAAAAATCCTAACAAATCATTTTTTTATGGTTTCAAATAATGAAAAATAAAATAAACTTAAATGAACGGATTACTAGAAGGATAAGAGAGAAATACTAAAAAAATGGAAGATGTTCATGTAAATCCAAACTAACAATATTTTTGTTTTTCTTATTTTCAATTTGACGACAAAAATAAAATAAATGAATGATCATGAGAGGAAGAAAAAAAGACAATTTCAATATAACTAGCTTGTTAGGAAAAAAAAAGTCAAACGTTCCTAAAAGTATGGAAAGATTTTTTTTTTGAATTTTAAATTGAAGAAAGTTATCAAGAGAAAACTAATTAAGCTAGAAATAAGAGGTCATAATATGAAATAAAAGTAAAAATAACCTAAACGAAAAGAAAAACCATTAACCTATTGTACCTGCTCACTCTCCTCTACCACTATGTCAATATGATTTTCTATAAAACATACCACCTGTCTCAGTTATCATGCTATCACCGATCATATGAACCTTACCCCCTCAAAACCCTATAAATACCCTTTTTCGCTCAAATGAGGGTAAAGATTTTGGGATAACATAAGGGCCTGGACTGATGCTTGGGGTCCCGATTGGAGCCTGAAGAAGGTCCCGAAGGGGGCCTGGGGTCTGGGCTAAGGTCTGAGGTCTGGAGCGTCTTGGCCCTCTTGTCCCGTCATATTTTTCCCCTCTTCAATACCATAGAAATGATGAAAAGCTAAGTCGGGGGAAGCAAAAATGTAGTCCTTGAGAGAGAAAAGTTCTCCTCTCTCCTCCCTCTTCTTCTCCCTATCCTTATATTCTCACATTTTCTTCTTCTTCCTACTCTTTTCTTCTTCTCTTTTGCTTAGTACTTTTTCATCTATGGACTAGTAGTTATTTTGTTTCGTTGTTCTAATTAGTTTTTAGCTTTTTCTCTAGCGAGAGAATTTTTTTTACGTTATATTCATTTTGTTTTTGTGTTTTGGGTCTTGTAAGTTTTGGGTATGGTTTAGGTTCTAGGATTTCCACTGATTGTGTTGCTACATGTGCTCAAGAGATATCCCTGCTCAGTCGAGTCGATGGATGCCAATCGGCTTTGCTAGCCGACTGTTGTTGACAGCAGAGTATGGATCCACAATGTTTGTAAAGCCGCGAACGACGGCAATAATGGTGGTGGTGGCACTAGGGCTGGCCATGGTGCAGGCTCAGTTGGAGGATGAAGGCTTTCATGCAAGTTTCCTTACTCTTAGGACACATGTTAGTGGTTGGGTGTATCTTTTGTATAAGTGTCCACTTTCATGTAATCCTCTAAATATAATATAAAAAGATGGGGTTTCTTTAAAAAAAATTGTACCATAGAAATAAATATATGTAGTAGTATGCGTTCACTTCGAGGCGAGGAAACATAATGGAATCAGGAAAGTGAATGGAAAGGAAAGAAAAGGAATTCCCCCGAATTAAGAAGTCTGTTTGATTCTAACACGGAAACGGAATAGAATTCTCAATGATTGTCTTTGTTGTTGTTTGGTTCCAAACAGAGAAGTGTTAATACTTAATTACATTATGAATAATATATATTAATATTTATCTAATTTGTATGTAACATATAAATGATAAATATTCATATTTATATAGATTATATATACAATATATTTAATATTATATTTATATATACAATTTTTGAAACTTGTCTATATATATAGTATATTAATTTTTAATTTTATAGTATTTAAGTTATTAATAATATTCATTAATATATATATATATTATATCATATATTTATTATTTATTTTGTGAATACTCTTCCCTTTCCTTCCCTTCTCTCCTCTCTCTTCCTCTTTTTTCCCTTTTCTCGTCCTTCCCCTTTCCCTCCTCTTGTTCCTCTTCTTTCCCCTTCTTTTTCCCTTGTCCCTCCTCTCTCTCCCTCTTTTCCTCTCTTCTCTCCTCTCTCTCACCCCCTTTCCCTTTCGCCCCCCTCATTCCCTCTTTTTCTCTTTCTCCCCCTTTCCCGTCTCCCGCCCTCTTTCTTCTTCCTCTCATTCTCTCTCCTCCTTGTTCCTCTTCCTTTCCCCTCTCTCCTCTCTCTCCTCTTTTTTTTCCTATTTCTTTCCCTTCTCCTCCTCTGCTCCCTTTCTTCTCTCTTTTCCTACTTGCTTCCTCCTCCTCTTCTCATCTCTCCTCCTTTTTTTTCTTTTCTCCTCTCCCCCTCTCCCTCTTCCTCTTCTTCTCCCTTCCTCTCTTCCTCTCTCTTTTCCCTTCCCTGCTCTCATCTTCTCTTCTCTCCCTCTCTCCCCCTCTTCCTCTTTCTTTCTCTTTCTCCCCGACTTCTCCCTCCCCTCTCTTTCTCTTTCCTCCCTTTCTCTTCCTCTTTCTCCAACTATGTATCATATTTCGTATTTATATAAATTATATACCATATATATAAATATTTATTTATGTTACAAATGATGATAGGGGTAAGAGGGAGGAAAGGGAATACTTTTCCCTAGAATTTTGGGGAAATCACTAAAAAGGGATATGAGGGTTTTCAAAACTTGAAGTGGGGGAAACGGAATCACTAAAAATACAAAACAAACAACCACAAAGGGAATGATTCTGTTTCCCTTTGCTGATTACCCTGAAGTGAACGCACCCTAAATGTTTTAAAGCGGAACTCAGAGTATAAATAATATAGTTTTCTAGCTGCCCATTTTGTAAACATATATCTAAGCATTTGTGTGGATTGGACAATCAAAAACATAAAAAGAAAAAAAAATTGCTTCTAACGCTAGAACTTATAAGTGAAGAACTCCATTAATTTAGAAGGTTACTGATTTTAAGAAGCATTTACCAAACATGGTGAAGAAACTTAGACCGTGTTTTACTCTATTAATTAATAATAACTATACTTGTGTCTATTAGGTATCACTTAGACCGTTTTCTACAGTTCTACAAGTTATCATTTACATCTATCTATATACATATCCTCATGTATATATAATAGCTCCATACGTTCCCCATATTATCACCCATAACTATCCTTATCCTCCATATCACAAGAACATGAAGATGACCCTCTTTTGGTTGGTGTTTCTATTGATTGTATCAACAACACCCCATTCAGGTAAACAAAATTACCAAACATCAATCATCTTAACTTTTCACATGTTTTTATATTGTAAGAAAACTACAACTTTTTCAATCCACAGGGATTAACGCAGAGTCGAAGTTGAAGACCAAAAGGAAGCACCATTGGAACCCTGTAAAGTGTTGTAATGATACTCACATTGGTCGATGTATACCATTTACTGATAGTGAGGCAAGGTGTCATGACTTATGCCTTAAGAAGTGCCACAAGGGAGGACAATGCCTTATTCATAATGAACATCCACCTCCCAACCATTTTTGCCATTGTTATTGCTGAATGAGGGGAGCTGCTTGAAGTACTAAGTTAAAATTAATTATATTATGTTATAGTACAAAATAAATTTGTATCATGTGGTAGAAAATAATTTTGTTTCTCTTGAGGATGTGATATTAGTGAGTGTATTGATTTTGGAGAAATATTTAATAGGAATATTTAAGATATAAATATATAGCTTAGATGTTCTCTACTTTGTTGTCTTATGTTGATTCAAATGTGGGTTTGAAGTTGTCGATCTATCATCATATCTCTATTTTTTTTTTTTTTGACAAATTGAGATTTAGTTCAGCACACAGATCACGTGTCTACAACAAAGGGAAATTACCACCCCAGAATAAGCGAAAGATAAGCTAGAAAGTGTAATTGGAATCCCTACACACCCAACATCAACTCAACAGAACAAAAGAAACTACAAAAAGGTTGTACAAATTCTTACCTATGGGTGACTGTACGTAAGATGGTTACAGTTGGGGATATTTTAGTCAAAATAAAACAAAAAGGTAGGTGGGATGGAGAGAGCGGGCGCGCAACGAGACACTATTCGCATTTTTTTCTTTTTTTTGTTAAAGAATTTTTTTCCTTTTTATTTATCTATATAATAATAATAATAATAACTTTAAATTGTTGTAACTTTAAATATATAAGTCCAAAATGAAAAAAAAATTATATCATTGTTCATCTAAATTCAAGATCTTCAAAACAAAACCAGTCATGGATATGTTTTAACAACTTTTAAAAAAACTTATTTTTACATGTATACGATGATACACTAAAATGATAATATGGTTCATTAATTTTGTATTATGATTCATTAAAATTGATATTATGATTCATTAAGTAATAAGTGGTGAATTCGACGTTTTTAACTTTCCTATGGTGGGTTTTAGGGTGTGTGGGGTTAGGGTAATCTATTTGGAAGCCGTTATATACTTTAATGTAAGAATGTACATATTTTAATGTGAGAATGTACATGTTTTAATGTGAAGATGTACATGTTCAAATGTGAGAATGTACATGTTCAATTATGAGAATGTATATGTTTTCATGAACATCTGTACATGTTTGTATGACCGTCTGTACAAGTGTTCTTCCTTATATGTACATATTTTAATCTAAGGATGTACATATTTAATGATTCGTACAGGTTGATATGACTATCTATATGTTTTTAATGCGAGGATGTACATGTTTTTACGTGAGGATGTACATGTTTTAGTGAACATTTGTACAGGTTTGTATGACCAAATGTACAAGTTTTCTTTTACATTCTGTGTACTTTACATGTAAAAATATTTTTTTAAAAAAAGTTGTCAAAATATATCCATGACTAGTCTTGTTTTGAAGAGCTTGAAATTAGGTGAACAATGCTATAATCTTTTTCATTTTGGACTTATATATTAAAAGTTAGAACAATTTAAAGTTTTTGTGATAAAAAAAAGAGCGTCGCGCGGGATGGAACCATCTTTGTCTACATCCACCTGTAGCCAAGACACGCCGCTATAATAAAGTGAGGTCTTTGTAGAAATGTTTTTTTCAATAAAAAACAATATTCATTTTGAGATGGATGAAGTATATCCATAGTTAAGTGTTAGGGTTTACCCAAGTCTACCGGTTTAGATCACTAGATTATATCAGTCACTGTATGTAGACAGTTGATCTCTATTAAGATTTTGCACAAGTCCATCTGAACCATGAAAATTAGGTGATGTTGCAGGCTTAAGTAAATCCTAGTCTAGGGGTAGATTATTGCTTTCTTTTTTTAAACTCGTCTATTTCATTAACACATCACACCCATTGAGATATAAGCACTGCACCACCAAGGCATTTACAATTTACAACCTAATTCTCATGGAATGTTGCTTGAATAGCATAAAACCTCTCCGCCCTTGGTTGATGTATGTGAGCTAGATTTACCAAATAACCCCCAACTACTAGAATAACACATTTCATATCCTCCAAAAAGACTGTAGCCTTACCAAACATATAAGGAAAACATAAAACCAATTTTAATGATACACGTGTCTTGAAGAATTTTTTAGAAAGCTTTTTTGCCTTTTCTTTTTGAGTTGTTGTTGTAAAGCAATAGCCTGTGCATCTAGGATGCCTATAAGGGTGTTTTCCTCGCGTAAATTTCTATGCAGTTTTCAAATGGTATACTCAAATTCATGAAGTTTGAGTCGGTCTCCAGAAACATGACATTTTAACACATGAATCTCTTCATAGAGAAGAGCTATCATTTCTTGTTCTTCGGTTATATGAAATTGTGGATGATTTGGATTATAAAATATGTGGACATATCTAGAGATGGTACAACATGGGTACTTGAAGCAAAATCAGAATTAGCACCAAAAGAGGGAGTCTTGCATACCTGATCTTTATGAGCCATAAGACAGATGAGACTCAAAGTGCCTGTTTCGGTTCTTTAGAGTCCGAGTCCCCCCATACTACATTAGCCATTAATGACGGTTGAGAATTTTGACCATGGTCATCTTTCTTCTTGAGTGGGCAGTTATTGGAGTAATGACCTGGATTCAAGCACTTAAAACATACACGCTCATTTATCCCACAGTAGCCCTGATGATTACGGTTGTATAATTGATAAACGAGTCTGACTCTGACCGGATTTTTTATTTGGTAATTCCTATTTGGTTGATCGCGCATGAATTTTTTGAAGTTTTTGATGATCATTGCCATATCCTGAAAGGTGGAAATAGGCCCTTCTTCAATTATCCCATCAATTAGTGTGTCATGAGGTTTTTGAATGAGATCTTGAACCATAGGTGTAGTATAGTAGTAGAAGGAGTCATGTTGCGGCATTTACTGCTGAATTTGAGGTTGAACCTGTAAAGCTTGATTCGAGTTATAATAAAGAAATATTTGACTAGAGGAAGAAGAATTACCTCTATTCTTGATGTTGTTTTTGTACTGCAAGTACGATCCAAAATCTGTCATAGTCCACTTGTCTAAACTCTTGGAACCCCTAGTGGGGATTATACTTTCTTCCATTCATCTCCCAAAATGTCTAGGAACTTGTTATTAATGTTCTCATATGTTTCTCTGAGTTTGTAATTCATCCATGGTTGGAGTGAGTTCCGTGAACCTTGTCAACATGTCGTTCAAAGACTCGCCCACCTTGACAACAACACAATCAACAAGAGGTGTCTTGATAGTCTGGATAGGGACTGGCTCAAATACACCACCTTGATAGAAACTACTAAAGGTTTGTCAGAAATGTCCCTATAGAAGAAATCAGTTCTGAACTCATGGGTTATGAAGGGAAGATGAAGGGAGAAATAGCCACTTTGTCGGCACCAGTCAAGGATCTGGCCTTGAAAGCATGTGATACTACAACAGAGTCAAAGGATGAGGATTTTGATGTTGATGAGGAAATTACTTCAATAGTAAATCAAATTCGGAGGCTACTTGGTGGACCACGAGGGTCAAAATGACAACATGATTAGTATAAGTTAAAGAAAGAACCACTCATATGTTTTAAGTGTAACAAGCCTGGTCATATCATCAAGAATTGTCCTCTTCAGTAGAAAGAAAATTCTTAGACAGGGTAAAAAAAATCTCAAACGCAGCGGCAACTGCATTGGGATATGACATCTCAGTTACAAACTCTAAACCAGAGGAGGAAACTTAGTTGTGCATGATGGCTGTTGCTCACGAAGATGATGACATCAATACTAAGTACTACATAAAGAAGAAGGATATCTGGAAGGACAATCTCAAGAAATAAGAGATGTTTACTAAGTTAACCTCTGCCATCTCTGAGATAAATGTATTGAAGCATCAGTATGATAAAGAGATTAGAGAACTCAATGCTAAAGTAGAAGATCTGAGTAAGTTTTCAACTGAAAACAAAAACTATGTCAAATAGAGTCTGGATAAGCCAAGAATTAACTTTATTACTCCTTTGAAAACTAGAATTCTCACCCTTCCGTGTTGGGCACAAGAAGAGATGAATTCTCTTTTGGATAGCAACAAATCGCTGAAAAGGGAATATGATACTTTAGACATGGTAGCCAAGGAAAATCAAAAGTTAGAACTTGAGACTCCGACCAATCCAACTTAGGATACCGGAAAGGTGAATTTGAAGAAAATGATGTGGAATAACAACTTAGACAAATGCGGCTTGGGATATAAGTCTGAGACATTCTCTCAGTTTACGAATGAGAAGTTAAAGACTGGAACTGCGAGACCTCAACCAAGATTACACTCATGTCGATACTGTCATCAGCTAGGACACAAGATCAAATGGTGTCACAAATTGTTGAGAAAAAAATTGTGTGAAGTATCATCGAGAAAGAGCTCATACAAAACCAATAGATTGCACACTAAAAGGTGGGTTTCTATCAACCATTCTAAGTCTGAGTCTACAACTGGGATAAAACAGGTACGGGTAGCTAAGAATAACCAACCTTATCAGACTCGCCAAGCAGCCAGTTCTTCTCTCTCAAGCTTGCTATATCTTCTCAGTGATCAGTCCATGACGCACCACTATCCCCTACTCAAAAGGTTTATGATTTAGTTTTCTTTTTTATTTGGAAAAAGGGGGGAAGTTGGAGTTGTCTTGAACGTATATACATATATGTGTCTAAACCTAACCGGACATGAAGAAAGGTGCAACAATTCAGGGGGAACTTTCTCAGTTCCAGACATAAGCTTTTGAGCAACGACAATGGATGAATACATAAAGCAATGAAGCTGCGACTAAGGGGGAACATACATCAGTTCAAGACTCGGAGTTTGCTCAATCAAAAAGGAAAAAATTGTTAATGCAAAATTTTTGATTCATCAAACACAGTCGTAAACTAAGCCTGAATCGAAGACACGGAAGTCAGAGTATGAAACTGATCACGGAGCATGTCAGTTGCTTATGGATTTTATCATTTTAAACTGACTTAGAATAATAAGTTAGTTAAGATTTTATCCATAGATGTCATTTATCTCTTAGAGAAAATTCTAGACTAATATTACTGTTAAATCAAGTAAGAGAAGAAAGGTAGTTACAATTTTATCTTTATAGATTTTTTATCTCTAAGATAAAATCTATGATTTTGTGGGATACAAATTTAATCATCGTAACTATATATACCTAATCATAGGAGATATGGAGTTAGGGCTTTCAGATTACTAATTGAGAGAGTTTCTTTCAGAATTGTAATTTAATTAGAGTTTGTGAGAAACCTTGAGCGAATTACGTGTTTACTGCTAGAGAGCCTGTTCTCTATGAGTGAATGATTGTATTGAGTTAAAGTTAATAAGAAGTGAGCGTTCACATGAAATAATCGAAACATTATCTAATTCTTATCTCTACATATTCTAGTTCGTTGCGAGTCTGTTACTCAGCCTCCAAGTTCGTTGTGAGTAACTGACTCACGAAGATCAGCCTTTAGAAACTTTCAAGCTCAAACATCGTTTATCAATACACCACATTGTGGAGCCAATCTTCTCTCTAAGGCGAGAGTCATTGCCTTTGGCTAATCTCTGTGGAAACCATGGCTGATTTTTCAGATGGGATTCATTTGCCTCCTTTACTTTCATTTACCGATGATTTATCAGCTTTTTATTTACCTTTTGTTAAGAAAATCCTCCATGCATATCATAGCTCTAAGCAATATTTACACTGAAAGTCCATCTTTTTTCTTGTTTTGAGGATTTTGTTTTTTCATCCGTCAATTTGGTTCTTTGGGTTACGAGTTCTCTCTTTTATCTATTTTCCTTGTTGTTTTGTGTTCTTTTAAAAGAACAAATTTGTTCTACTTTTACTTTTTTGCATGTTATGTCTTCTTCTCCCTCCCTCAAAGGAGGCTATGATTTTGCATGTGGTGCAATCTTGTATTTAGGGATGCCAAGTTCTTTCACTAAAATCTGGGGTTTAGTTTGGTTTAGGCTGTCTTTTATCTTGCCTCGATTTTGGTTAAGCTCCAAATCTACTAGATTGTGGAGGTTTTAAGGAATATGAAGCAGAGCAATTATTTGACATGAAAGAATTTCGGTGGGTGGTTGCCTCTATCCAGTACAGTAGGCGGGTAGGTGATGTTTTTGATGCGGAATAGGTTGAAGGGACCAAAATCATCAAGACTTTTTGGTTCTTCCAACAAAATATTTCAAGAAGCAAGTGCAACCATTGTTGTTGTCGAGAAGATGAAAAGGTTGCAGAATCTGCTGGGACGAGCAGGCTACAATGGATTATGCTGGGATAGTTCTGACACTACTTCGGGAACAGCTGATTAGGCATCAGTTAGTGGTAGACCATTAGTTTTCTCGTTATTTTGCTATAATTATGTTTTGCATACGTTTTCTATATGTTTGCTAGTTCCTTGTGTACTTATTTTGTCTTTTGAACTCTTTATGTTGGTAGACTTGTAGTTCTCTTTTGGTATGATGGTCAGTATATGCGGTTAGATGATGAAGGATTTACTTCTCTTGGGTTGGTGAATATCGGAAAGAAGTTCAAGCTTCCACGATCAAGTTATGGTTTGGTCTCTTCCAAAGCTACTCATGCAACATCCCATGAGATTCAGTTACAAATAGTAGCTGTCTTGTTTAGGCTTAGTTAGGTTTCGTTTTGTAGGTTAAGTCTCTATGTAATCTACTTTTGTTTCGATAAGGCAATGATATGGATTGGGTTCCAAAAAAAATACACCACATTGTGATGAATCAATTAACTGCAGCGCATTCAAAATAGTAGCAACATAGCTTCGTTTGATTTTAACAACTCCTCTTCAAAATTGCAATCACAGTCACACTACTGTTAATAGCTTATCTGAATTGAGGTGTTGCAATGCTCAATCATACAACATGACATTAATTGTGTATTTAATGACCACAGTCAATCACACATTTCTCCTAGCATAACCACCATGTAATTTTTTTATGTTACTAAGGTGGCCACGGGATGGGCCGGTCCCTGTGTTGGTCCCGATCAACCGGTCCCTGTCTTCAGAGCATGGGATCATTGTCGAACTGTTACTAACCGGTTCCGGTCTTGATCCTTTTTTTTGTTGAGGGACCGCGACTGGTCCCGAGTCAGTCTTGGGCTGGCCCACGCTTTTTATTTTAAAAAAAAACATTATATGTTAGTTTTTGTGTAATTTGTTGCTAATCGATTATATTACCAACTAAGAAGTATAGTCGTTATAATCGAAAGAAAGAGTAAAAAAACAAAACAATGAGCTATTTTAACTTTGACCGGTCCCTATCTGATCCCTAATCGGTCCCAAAGAGTCCATAACTTACACAGTTCCAGGCCAGTCCTGGTGTATCCAGCATTTTGGAAGGTGAAACCAGACATACCCGTGATTTCTTATGGTCTGGTCCCGGAGCGGGTGGAATTTGGTGACGGACGTAAAATTTCCGTCTGTGACGGAACAAAAATTGATCGTTGGATCAGTCATGTCAGATGTACCTGCAAAAAAACCATCGCCAATAATTACAAACGTCAATATTCTCTCTTTTCTTTTTTTTTATTTACCAATATAGTACTACATTTCATTAAAGGTCATCACCAAAATGCGTACCTATAAGAATTCACTTTTTATCATAGCCTCTTAATAAAAGATATCATCATAAAATATATTGCTTCAAATTGATTCGGTCAAATAACGTCCCGTCAATATAAAATTAGGATTATTATTATTTTAGGCGTTATATTGGCATTGTTTCTAGTTAAAACCTACACTACAAAGTCTCTAAAATAAGTATTTTAATGAATGACATGAAATATATTAATGAATGTTGTGGAAACTTTTTTCCTTTAAAAAAAGAAAAAGAATGATGTGTAGTAGTATTAGTTGTTAGTTGTTAGACCCTAAACCTTAAACCCTAAAATAATCCTTCGACGTTTTAATTTCTATGGTGGTTTTTGGGGTGTGTGGTGTAGGTAATATTTTTTTTAATTCGTTCTATAATTTATAATGTCACCACCAACTTAACAGATTTTTAGGGTTCCACTACAAACCATAAAATAAGCCTTTAATGTTTTAACTCCCTAGGGAGGTTTTTAGAGCGTGAGGTGTAGAGTAATTTTTTTAACTCGTTTTATACGTTAATATGTTTGGTTTAACATTTATCTTTTCCCTGATGATTAGAAACATTTATACAACCTTCGATAACCATTTTCATCACTATTATAGAAAAGATGGCACTAATTGTTATATGTTTTCTCCTTGGTCGTTCTCATCGAATCATTGGGTATTACAATATATTTTCTCAGCATTTATCAGTTTATAGAGCTTGACTGGTTGAAAAACCTGAAGGCTATAAATGTTTGGAACAATAAACTGGATTGTTGGAGCCGATTTTACGTATTTATTAACTTTGGGTTTTATGTATCCATAATAATTTATAAACGTTTCCACTGATGATTAGAAACATGTACACAATCTTCTATAATCGTTTCCATTACTATTTTAAAAAAGATGACACTAACTGTTATATATCTTCTCCTTCGGTTGTTCTTATCAAATAATTGTGTATAAGAATATTTTCTTACCATTTATCAGTTTACCGAGTTTGACTGATTGATAAATCTGACGGTTATAAATGTTTCAAAATGGTAAATTGAGTTATTGGAGTCGAACTATGTATTCATTAATTTGGTTTTTACGTATCCACGATAATTTATAAACGTTTCCACTGATAATTAGAAACATGTCAACAACCTTCTATAATCGTTTCCATCACTATTTAAAAAAGATGACACTAACTGTTATATATCTTCTCCTTTGGCCATTCTTATCAAATAATTGTGTATAAGAATATTTTCTTACCATTGATCAGTTTACCGAGTTTGAATGATTGATAAATCTGACGGTTATAAATGTTTCAAAACGATAAATTGAGTTGTTGAACTCAATTCTATGTATTCATTAATTTGGTTTTTATGTATCAACGATAATTTATAAACGTTTCCACTGATAATTAGAAACATGTCAACAACCTTCTATAATCGTTTCCATCACTATTTAAAAAAGATGACACCAACTGTTATATATCTTCTCCTTTGGTTGTTCTTATCGAATAATTGTGTATACGAATATTTTATTACCATTTATCAGTTTACCGAGTTTGACTGATTGATAAACCTGACAGTTATAAATGTTTCAAAACGATAAATTGAGTTGTTGGAGTCGATTCTACGTATTCATTATTTTGGTTTTTACGTATCCACGATAATTTATAAACGTTTCCACTGATAATTAGAAGCATGCCAACAACCTTCTATAATCGTTTCCATCACTATTTAAAAAAGGTGACACTAATTGTTATATATCTTCTCCTTTGGCTGTTCTTATCGAATAATTGTGTATAAGAATATTTTCTTACCATTTATCAGTTTACCGAGTTTGACTGATTGATAAACCTGACGGTTATAAATGTTTCAAAACGATAAATTGAGTTGTTGGAGTCGATTCTTCGTATTCATTAATTTGGTTTTTACGTATCCACCATAATTTATAAACGTTTCCACTGATAATTAAAACATGTCAACAACCTTCTATAATCGTTTCCATTACTATTTAAAAAAGATGACACTAACTGTTATATATCTTTTCCATTGATCGTTCTCATCTAATAATTGTGTATTACAAGATTTTCTCAGCATTTACCGGTTTATAGAGCTTGACTGATTGATAAACCTAAAGGCTATAAATGTTTGGAACAATAAACTGAGTTTTTGGAGTCGGTTTTACTTATTTATTAACCTTGGTTTTTATGTATCCACGATAATTTATAAATGTTTTCGCTGATGATTAGAAACATGTACACAACCTTTTATAATCGTTTTCATTACTATTTTAAAAAGATGACACTAACTGTCATATATATATATATATATCTATTTATATCATATATATTCTCCTTCGGTCTTTTTAAAGGAATCATTGTGTATAAGAATATTTTCAGTTTACCGAGTTTGACTAATTGATAAACCTGAAGGCTACAAATGTTTAAAAACGATAAACTGGGTTGTTGGAGTCAATTTTACGTATTCATTAATCTTGGTTTTTACGTATCCATGATAATTTATAAATGTTTCCACTGATGATAAAAACATATACACAACCTTCTATAATTGTTTTCATTGCTATTTTAATAAAAATAACACTAATTGTTTATATATTTAGACCGTTCTTATATAGTCATGGTGCATAGAACCGTGATGTATACTCATTTTTCATATATATAAAAGCATTATACATTTCTCACTATCTCATACAACACGATTTTACCAAATATAATTCATAGTGAAGAGAGTGAGAATTAATCAGACTCTCACAAGTTATATACACTCGCCGCGATATACACACGCCTATATCATTTAAAAAAAAAACTTCGTCCGTCGTGGACGGACATTTGGCCTCCGTCACCAAATCCATGCCCGTCCCGGAGTGGCCCCGGCCCTGGTCAACGATGTTGAAGCGATCCTTGATCGAGCTCGGTCTCGGGCCGGCCCGGCCTAGTGGCCTGCTCGAGTGTAACTAATCTGGTTACCGTATTTAACATGATAATTTGATAAACCAATTAAATCACTGAAGGAACACTCAAATTTAACAGTTATTCTAACATTGACTATTTAAGCAAATCAACAAAATTTCACCATATCTTTATGAAATAGTATCAATCAGCTACAAAATGGATTATTTTAAGCATTTTGTGTAAAAAGAGTGAAAAACTTAATAATTTTTTGAAAGAATTGAAAAACTTAATAATTAACTATAGTAGGCTTAATCAGAAATTTACTAAAGAGAAGAACAACATAAATTCCTCGGATTACCAAATCAATGAGCATATCTTTATATCAAAGGTATTTATTTTTTTCTTCTTACTCATGTTTCCTCTATTTTTTGAAGCTCAAATATTTTTCACCTATATTTGGATGTTTATTGAACCTTTAAGATCGAATGATCATTTTCCTCCAAAAAAAAATTTTGCTCGGTTACCACCGTAGTTTACTAGTAGAGTAACTTAGACCGCCGATTACTTTGTCAATTATATTCGTAGTACAGTAGACACGATCTCTTAATATTTACTCGAAAATGATAAATATGTATGATATTTTGGGTAAAATTTGTGTTCCAAGAGTTATTAAAATTGCAACTTTCATGAACAAAATGTATCGTAGAAATTAATACATGTTTTAAAGAAGAACATGGAATAAAACTGATATAGTTTTCTTTGGTCACGGTGGCCCATTTTGTACACATACATTTAAGCATTATGAGTAGATTGGGCTTAATGAAAAAAAAAACCAGATTTGTGACCGTTGAACTTATAAAAAGATGAACGTCATTAATTTGTAAAATTAATGAGTTAGGGAATGTTGACCATCTATACTTTGATATATGGTGAAGAATGTACGTACTTGGACCGTATTCTACAACTTTATTGAAAAGAAAAGACACACATACTTCTTATTAACTAATACACATTGGTCTATTAATAATTATCTGGACCTATTTTACAGTCCTACAAGTTATAATGTACATTTATACATTGGCATGTATATATAGTACTCCCATATACTTCCCATAGTACCACCCACAACCATCATTGTTCTCTATATCACAAGAAAATGAGGGTGACCCTCTTTTGGTTGGTGTTTCTTTTGGTTGCATCAACAACACTCCATTCAGGTGAATAAAATTAATAAATATCATCTTAATTTTTCACATGTTTTTATATTACAAGAAAATTTAAAGTTTCTATATTGCAGAGTCAAAGTTGAATACTAAAAAGAAGCGCTATTGGCACCCCCTAAAATGTTGTAACGATACTCATATCGGTCGATGTGTACCATTTACTCATAGTGAGGGCAGGTGTTACGCCTTATGCCAAAAGAGCAAGTGCCACAAGGGAGGACAATGCCATATAAATTATGATGATCCACCTCCCAACCATTATTGTCATTGTTATTGCTGAATGAGTGAAGCTTCTTGAAGTTTTGAGTTAAAATGATATTATGTCAGTAGTAAATAAACTTGTATTTGTTTGCAAATAATTATTTCTCTCATGAGGATGTGATGTTGGTGGGTGTAATGATTTTAGATGAAAATTCTATAACAATATTAAAAATATACTATATAGCTTGTTATGACCTCTATTTTGTCATCTTGTATTGTCCCACGTTAAAGAATCAAATGGGTGCCAAACTGTCAATCTTTGATCATATATCTATGATTTTTATAGCAAATTAATTTATACTTAATTCAGAGCATAAGATCATAAGTGTACAATAAAGAGAAGTTACCATTCTAAAATCTATCACCCACCTTAATAGGAGAAAGATAAGCCATAGATGTATCATTTGTTTGTCATCTCCAAAACATGCTTTTTCAATAAAAACAATACGTATATTTTGAGATGGATGAAGTAAATCTATAATGAAGTGTCGGGGCTTACCCAAGTCTATAAAAGGTTTAGACTAGATTCTACCTGGGATAAGATGGTATGCAATTGATCTAGATTAAGAGTTTGTACTAGTTCATTTGTACCATGTAAGTTAGATGATGTTACCGGTCTAAGTAAATTCTGGTCTAGGAAGTCGACCATTGCTTTTATGACAAGTCAAAAGATACGAAGTCGTCATAATAGACCAATTACTAAGATAAGTTGTTTACTTTGTAAATCCAGATGATACAAGAAATTGTAGATAATTGTTGATATCAGGAGTTGAAAAAAAAAAATCCCGGATCATAACTAGGTTATTCACTACGCTGTGATTACAAACAATTCTCCATCCAACCTGTGTAAAAAAAGTCATTAATTAACATGAGTAAAATGTTTGTTGTTTCATTCGTCCCCTGTAAGGACCAGACTCCTTAGCATAGGCTATCACAATGAAGTAATGGTGGCCATCGGGTCCGGTTCTACCCGGAACCGGCGGTTCTACCCGGAACCGATTGGAACCGGAACCGGCCGAGAACCGGTGGGAATCGGAACCGGAACCAAACCGCCTCAGCCGGTTCCGAATACGAATACATGTTTTGAGATTCGGGCCCGAACCGGAACCGGAACCGCCTGGAACCGTCGTCGGATTCGGAACCGGAACCGCCCTGGAACCGGTTGAAGTTACCGTTGGGTTTTTAAAATGTAACCTCTTAGTAGTTGTACTCTTTTTCCTTATTAGGGTTTTCCCAATGGATTTTTACCTAATAAGGTTTTAATGAGGCAGTGAATCATATAATAAAATTCTCTTTGTTCCTTATTTTTTGTAAATTCAATAAAAATTCCTAAGTCTTTGTTTCTTACACATTTAAGATTATAAACTTGAAGAATAACCTATCTAGGAGTAAAGTGGATGAAAAGAGCAACGTGTGCACTCAAATGGATCTCAAATCGGAGCTAAAATGAAGCAACTGGAGCCGATCGAATCTTTCCAAAACCGGTCGGAACCGATCAGAACCGAAACCGGAACCGGCTGGAACCGGCCGGAACCGGTTTTTTGACCGAATCCGAAGCGAATCCAGATTTCAGAACCGGAACCGGAACCGTAACCGGAACCGCCCAGACCGGTTCCGAATACGAATACACATTTTCTGGAACCGGAACCGGAACCGGTGGAACCGGACCCGTGGCCACCATTACAATGAAGCCTCCAAACTAGAAGCATTGCTCAACAAATTTACAAATTTGTTCAACACGACGGCTACGCTTATTAGAATGTTAGGACACTTACTAACTTTGGTCTACTCTACTTTGTTACTTATATTCCTACTTTATATGTCTTATATATGTGGCATATATATATATACATCCCGTCTATTGCTTTGCTAGCTACTCGATAATCATTTATCCCATTCTCCGTATTGTATCTCAACATTATAGATCGCTTCCTCTCTAATATGAAGTCCTTCTTCCGCATCCTATCTTCTTCTTTTACTACTTTTTCTATGTTTGTCTGTTGAGTTCTGCTCCACCTCACATGGTATCAAAGCGAGAGTGTGGGATCTAGAACCATCTGACAACAATGTCAAACAGACAACCTAACAATGAAGAACCTGAGGAAAACAGACTCGGCAATGAAGAAGTGGCAGGATCTGCCGTTTGAGAAAGCATCACATTCCGTAGCCAAGATTTCAATGATCCTCTGTACTTGCATCCCTCCTATAACCATTCTTTGAGCTTTGGAATAAAATTCAAGGGGACCGGCTTCGATTCATGGAAGAGGGTGCCATTATTGCCTTGAAGGCGAAAAATAAGTTTGGCCTCGTCAATGACCAAGTCGAAGCCCTAGATGTCTCCTTTGGGCGCTACCCTATGTGGGATAGATGCAACCACACCATCATGAGATGGATATTGAATTCAGCCGAGAAGAACATTAATGGAGACAATGTTGTCCTTTGCGATAATGCCCACCGCATATGGACTAGCTTATGCAAAAGGTTTGATCTCGAGAATAGACCAATTATCTATGCAATTTAGAGGGATATAAGCCAATTACAACAACGAGATGATTCGGTCATTACCTATTTCATAAAATTGAAGAACCTTTGGGACCATCTTGATTCTACCCGTAAAAGCCATAGACGTATATGCGGTTGCAAGTGTGGTGCAAATAAGACAATCCAAGACAATAAGCAAAAAGACTAGTTGATGAAATTTCTGGATGGGCTCAACAACAACTTTAGAAGCGCTAAGGATACAATTTTGCTCATGAACCCTCTCCCTGACATAGAACAAACTTCTCACTTATTAGCCAAGATGAGACACGGAGGGAACTATACGAAAATAATGGTAATGAGGTAGAAGAACCCATCTCTCTCGCCAATAAAACCTAACAAGACCATATGCTTTATGAAATAGTCTATCTACCTGCATTAATAATTTTTTCACATTCACTTTCAACCGTCAATTAAGTAGCATTAAGAAGTTGAACCATAGTTTTACAAGTGAAGGACAAACACATAGCTTGTATATAAATAGCTCAATTTGTTCCATGTATCGTCGCTCGCACGATACATTGTATCAATACAAATTGTAAGCCAAAAATGAAGGTTACCATCGTTTACATGGTGCTTCTTATTGTTGTTTCAACTGCGGTCCATCCAGGTTCATTATATTTCCTTTTCAAATGAAAAAAACAAAGGTATCTTAATTTTCCACTTTTGCTATGTTACACAATACAAAAATCAGAATGCTTAAGTTGTAGGGAATAGTGCTGAGTTAATGATGGAATAAAAAAAAAGAAGTAATTGGCATCGTGTAAGATGTTGCCATACAACCATATCCGTCGATGTGAGCCAAAAAGTCATAGTGAGCACCAATGTGATGCCTTATGCCATAAGCACTGTTACAAGGGAGGATTTTGCAAGGTTCATCATCACAAATCCCCAAATCATTTTTGCCATTGCTACTGCTGATGTTGGGGGAGAAGACGTTCTTGAATTATTAAGTTGGAACTAATGAATAAAATTTTAGTCGATAATATTTTTTGTTGTAGAGAATGATGTGCTTCCTAAATTGTCAAGTTAGACTAAATTATACTCCCTCCGTCCCTATTTGACCTTCTAGTTTACTATTTGGACTTGTCGTTTGACTTCAATATTTAACATGTAAGATGACATAATTTTACAAATTAAAGTTTTGTAATGGAATCTTTATGTCAAAAACTATATGTTACAGAAATTTGTTTTATAAAATTATTTTATCTTATATGTTTAAAATTGAAGTGGAAAAACGTGCCAAAAAGCAAACAGGAAGGTTAAAGTGGGACGGAGATAGTATAAGGCCTTTGCAAATAAATTTAGTTTTTGTGAGGATGTTATTATAATCTTTGTGGATGTAAAGATTTTAATGAATACTTTATGTATTATTAATTAATATATATTGCATGACACGTCTCTTCTTTTAAGAAAAATAATCGTGTCTCGAAAGGTAAGATCGGGGAGTCATCAAAGCTACCGCCGGGAAGTTGAATCCCAACCGCCTCCCCCGTCATAAGCACCACTTTCGAGCAGGGCTACACCTTGGTCAAACGAGGAGGGTAAAATACCAGAAGAGAAGCTCGAAGGCCCTGTATTGCTATCGCCGTTAGGGGTCATGATCCCCAGATTAGATAGAAGTATTGTGATGTGATCCAACATGAAAACTTCGGCGGAACAACTATGGGAGATAGTAGCACCCAAGGAGGCGGTGGAGAAAGTAATTTGCCAATCAAATTGTGAATACCTGGTGATTTTCAAAGACAAAAAGGGAAGACAAAATTTTCTCGATAAAGGTGAATGGAGTGAGGAGGCATGGAGTATCGAGGAATGGGCTGAAGCCAGACCACGTCCTAGCCGTATAGCTAATGTTGCCATTCATGGTTTACCCCCACAAGCATGGTCAGTAGAATTAGTGCGTTCTATTTTAGGAAGATTTGGGAATGTTGAGGAAATCTAAACTGAAATGAATGTATGTCCCGTCAATTTGGAGGTTTTTGCAACGCTGAAAACAAAAATATATAAAATCATCAATGAGGATGTGGATGTTATCTTCGACAACACACAAACCGCGGTTGGAGTAGTGGAGGTTTGGTCAAAGGAACTGGGAGAAAGCCTCGCAGCAGCGCATCAGTCGAACGGTGGGGAGGATGAGGGGATACCGATGAAATCCCAGAAGGAGGGAAAACAAGATGACCTGGCAGACACGCTGCAATGGCAATCGCCACATAAGCATGACAGTCCAAAGGAACCCGTTGACGTGGCGCTTAGTATAACCAAAGGGTCGACCATACATGCACCCAAACCTTCTCATATCATTAATTATTATTTAAGTAAGGAGCATATGGGAAGTGTAATGGTCTCAATTAATGGAAGAGGGTTGAGGAAGGTCAATTTAAACGGAAGGCTAACAAGGTTCCTTGGGAGCTTAAATTTGGAATTTACGAGAAGTAAACGAATTGTGGAGCAGGAACTGGTGAGTAGCACTTGGGAAAGCTGCCCTGTGTTGTGGAAAACGGCGGGTCGTGGGCGGTGGCCAGTAATTGACAATGAAATCAGACAGACTTCTACGCATGTGGAATCTGTGGGTTCGATTGCAGGCGAGGATCGAATAATGTCAGATTTCTCAAGCCATAATGCATCAGAAACCGCTGGTATTGGGTTAACTTCTAGCCCAAATAAAGGTACTCCCGCACCGATCGAAGGTCTGTCTCCGCCAGAGATTAATCTACAAGTTCTCATCTCTCCAGAATTAGAGACAAGCCACAAACAGAGCATCAACCCCCCTAAGTTTTGAGTCAAGAAACAAAAGCAGAATTTTGCAAGAATTTCTGCTGAAGCCCGTGAATGCTTTAAATATGGCCAGAGACTAAGGATTCACTGTCCATATCCACGAAATTTGTTATCAAACATTGATCAGATCCTAAGACAGAGCAAAACTAGAAATTAACTTCAGCTCTAAGCCAATAGGGGAAGAAAGGCAGTCGTGGTCCGCATGCATAGTTGGGAAGTACTCCATAGATGGGGTAGTAATTCATAAATTGTTGGGAATATTCCTGAGATGGCGGGGCAGAAAGGAATGTAGATCTGGTACTAAACTAAAAGCTCTGGTTTGATAAATACTTGAAACACTGGACAGAGTTTGACGGGGGAAGGTTTAAATTGTCGAATGGAGCCAGAAAAGGGGCCTTAGGATCTGTAGACTTTATGTAGCACACCTATATTTTTGATAGAATGTAAGAACCGGGCAATTAGGATCAAGCTGTCTTCAATTAGGAAGCTGTTGCACAATCAACAAAGTGCAGGCTACAAAGTGGTGTAAGCCGTATCAAGGCTTTAAAGGGCCTCTGTCATCCTTGTTGAAAAATTAGCTTGCAAGAAATAAGCTGTGATTTGAACAGAAAGCGAGAGACTGGACATAATTGATTCATTCTGCAAAGTTCCATATATTGGAGTGGAATAGTGAAGATCGCAACAATATACTACACTCTCCTTCCCTGCTTTATGGTGTGATTCTGAAGGATTTCTGCTGAGTCAATTACCAGCGTTCAAACGATGATGTATTTCTTTGTTGTTTCTATGCTATTTTGTCTACCTAGCTACTGATATTGTATCTCTTTCTGCTTAGACTATATGTGTGTAAAGCTAACTTGAAATAACTGATAAACCCATAATGGGTATGTAAGCTATGCTTTGGTAGCCCCCCTATAAAAAAATGTATGATTAAGCTGGTGGTTAAGTTAATTAGGCTCAAGTGTGCGCTTATTTGTATATAAGGATAAAAAGTCTAGTGCGTGGATTGATGAATCTGATAAGTTAGCATCTTATATTAAGATGACATGGATTTACTACTTTAGGGTTTCGGTTTTGGTGATGAGTATAGTTGGTGTATGATACGTGAGTTTCAGGGCCGGCTCCTAGCCCGTGCAAGCTGGGCGACGGAACCGGGCCCCTATATTTGGGGGTCCAATTTTTATTTCACCCCTTTAGATTTTATTATGAGAAAATTATATAAATGTCTACATTTACTTTAAATGAAATGTTATAAAGGATCTCATTTTACATATTTTAAATTAGTAATTTTTTTTATCTTTACATAATTTAATTCTATTAATTCACTTTAGATTTTAGCACGGGCCCCGAAAATCATCAAGCCAACCCTGGTGAGTTTCAAATAAGGAAATAAGTTATGGATAAGATAGTTGTAACACTTGACGACAGGGGAATAGATGGAATTGAAGTGTTGGAGTAAATAAATGTAATATTACCTAAGTGGACCTGAGTATTCAAGGTGTTACTGTGTGTATCTAGAACTAGTTTGTGATTTTGTATGTGTCTCTTCATATTATGTATTCAACTATTTCTCTAATAACATTTATATTAATTTTTTGTTTCACTACCTAGACTAATCTATCTGTTAATGTGGTTTAATAGGTTAGTGGAAGTCTAACCCATCCCTTGCTAGCTGAGCCTAAAAGTTTAGACCCAAATCCTATTAGGCCATTGAACTAGACCCAAATTGAATTCTTTTTACCCGACCTAAATTGCAACTGTTGGACCTATTAACTATCTTTGGGAATTTTGGACCCATATTGATCCTTATCTTCAGGCTTTTGACCTCATCTAAAACTGAAATCAATCTCAATGACCAGATCCAATATGATTAGGTAAACCATACCTAGATGGACCTTGTTGACTAGAGAGATTATTGATCAGATCAATTTGAACTTGTTGACCAATTAATAATTCAATTACACCATGAACTATTTGGTTACATGGACTAAACGAATTGGACTGGCATTTAAAGTTAATAGGAGTTTGATCCAATAAAAAGGCTCATCTTTAAAATAGATTTGGGGCAAGCTTAATGAGACCGAATAAACAAGGATTGATTCAAGATGTAAGTCCCACTTGGAGGGCATATCCCTAATAAAATTCTTATCTAACTTAAGGAGTACAAGGACAAAAGAACACTGGTGGAACGGAACCCTTTAATTACGGTCCAAAACTGTGTATAATTACGGTTGTGGACCGTAATCTACGCGGGCGTCAATAAAGATGGCGACGTTTTTAATTACGGTTTTAAACCGTAATTAAAGGCCCTTTTCCAGCCCACGTGTCATTGACTTTACATTACGGTTATTGGTAAAACCGTAATGTAAAGTCGACACTTTAGATGACGGTTTTGGCAATAACCGTCATCTAAAGTCTTTTGGCGCGCGCGCCCAAAGGACTTTAGATGACGGTTATTGTTAGAACCGTCATCTAAAGTGTATTTTTTTTTTATTATTATTTTACAAATCTACACAATTGAAACAGAGACAGAATTGTAACAGAGGGCAGAAACTGCACAATTGAACCACCTAAATCAAATACCAACAACACAAATTCATTCTCTGCGCAAATTGCAACAGAGATAACATCTAATAAAGCACCAGATCGAAAATCTGTAACATATTCAATTGCATATTCAATCTGTTACACAATTGCAACAAAGATAATAATTGCAAATTTATTCTCTGCGCACAATTGCAACAGAAATATTCAATACAACAGCTAGAATCTGTTACAGCAGCAGCAGCTAGCAATTCATTACAAAAAATATAATCTGTACAGCAGCAGCAACTACAGAATCAGAGGGCTACAAAGGTAGCAGTGTAACCTATACATGGTAGATACAGCTAGGATGACTCCCAGCAAGAAATAGCATAAACAGAAGCGTAAAACAGTACAAAAACGGTGCATAAAACTATAAAAAACAAAATCCATGATAGCAGCATCAGAGCTAGCAGTACCACTCCATTCTCATAAAACTGGCTGCCATGCTCTTCTGACATGCAACAAGTCGGCAGGAGCATAAGTCTTGAATCTGGCATAATGCTCTTTAATCTGCAACAAGAAAGGAATGGAACACATAATGAGATTAAGATAAAGACACAAAAATCTGCCGAAGAATTAAATCAAGACAGCATTCGTATTACCTTGTCTATATCATTCTTAAAACCTGGGAAGTACCCGCAGAACTCGTACATATACCGCATCACGTGTACCCGCAAACTCTTAGAATCCTTTTGGGTAGGGCACTAAATCACCAAAATTCACAAATGTAAAACAATTGTACAAGATAATAGCAGCACGAAGAATACATGAATTACCAAACCTTGATGTAATCGATGGTCAAATCACCAAACTCTCCCTGAGGGGTTTTTTTGTAACAACTGTTACATATATTAACAAAAGCGTTTAGCAAAATGAACAAGTACATTAATTTTGGTTCAAAAAACTTACAAACAATTAAATAGTAATAAAACTTACTCTTTGATTAAGTCTTCAGTGTTGAATTTTGTCCACTGCCCTAGTGGATCTAGAACGAGCAGAGTAGCGGTGGCAGCGCAGAATATAAACAAAGCCAGTGGTGGCTACAATGTCAAGTACAAAATGAAATGAGAAATGAAGGTAAAAAGTTAGCTAATTAGTATGTAATTTTATATTAGAACTCACGTTTGGTGATACGGCATTAGAATGAATAATTTATTCCGTTGATCAACAACATTGAAGCAATGAATCATGTATTCACAAAACCTCCCCGGGTCCCTAGTGACTGAGTCGTACGATGAACGCTCCGGGCACACCCAGTAATGGAGGTCATGTCCTTCTCAGCACATCTCTCAAGCAGACATCTATTATATCACATGTACTATAAAAAGTTAGCAATGCACTTCATAGATCTTATTCTTAGTTTTTTACAGTATGAGGAAGAACCTTACTTTAGATAGCTTGAATAATGTTAATGTTCAGATAATCTCCACACATCACTCTCTGATGTCCTCAAAGTTGATTGCCGTGATCATATCTCTTCGTAGTGAAACATCGACTTTGGAAGCGTCATCATGAAGTTGTTAGTTTGAGATGACTTCAACATGATCTTGTCGTAGAGATTCATCTGCTTGGCCCCCAAAACATTAACAAGTTTTTGCAGTGCAAGCTTATTTTTAGGCGCCTCAGAAGTCCTGGTGCGACCCTGGACGGGCGGCTGGATTCTTACCTTTCGCACCCCGACTCACTGGATTCTTACCATTCACACCACAAACAGTTTAAAGCTAAATGTAAAGATAATTACTAATTGATTATTATAGTAACATTACACATTTATCTAGAAACATACCCGTTGTACTCTGACAGGATTCGCCGGCGCGCAGATCTCTTTCTCTGGGCCGGGATACGCGCGAGGAAGCTCAGGGATCTCAGGATATTCGCCGCGCGCTGGTCTCTTCTAGTCTGGGCCGGGTTACGCGGTGAGGAAGCTCAGGGAGCTATAATAGATTAGATTAGACACTTAATGCTAATAATGCCATTTTATTAGATACTAAATGGTTGTCAACAGTCTTACCTCAGCGGTGACAACAATTAACATGCTGGCCAGGGGCAATATGTCTCCCTTCGCTTCGATCAGCGTGCTTTGTTGTCACGCCATCGGAAGGTATGCATGCTCAAATCCATCAACTATCAGGTCCAAGGTCACACGCGCTAGAATGGGGGTAGACGTACGAAACTGATGAGCGTGAGTGGACCTGATGACAACACCGTCCCGTAGGCCGCATCTACAGGTGCCCTTCTAATGGTATTTGGAGATGACATTTTTTGCTCCTTTAATAAACAGAGATAATACGTGAAATAAATAAGTGAGTCCAATCTAATACTATTTAAATAACTTTATTTTAGGAGAAAAATAGTTAAACAAAGTTAACCTGGATGTTGGCAAACGGGTACGGGTCAGCGGCCGGAGCACAACTAGACGAGGAAGACAGTCGAGGAGGATCTAGCTGCTGCTGCTGAGTAGTCGCATGTGCAATCGCATTCAACGCTTCCTGCAGCCTCTCCTCGATAGCCCGGCGCTCAGCAGCCTGTTTCTCGTCATTAGCTTGGCGCTCAGCAGCGAACTTACGCTCTACCATCGCCTCGACTTCAGCAGCACTCATCTGACCCTTCCTAGCAGATGGCGGGAATACGTTCTTCTGACGTACTTCTCCCCCAAATCCTCTAACACACCCCGGGTGATCCTTCTTCCCAAGCATTTGATTGAGCGCGTCGTCTTGAGAAGGAGGAGCGTGTAAGTCTACTTCTCCTCTCTGTGCCGCTTCGTACTGTCCAATTTTCAAAGAAGTTAACACTAAATTTAAGATCAACAAACACTTGAGTATATAAGTAAATTATTTAACAGCTACTTTCAAATACTTACAATTTGGTTAGCCAGTTGTTCCATCGCAGCATTAGGAAATATCCTCTGACCTTCGCTGGTCGTTTTCTGGCGTCCCAGTATGTACATCTGCACCCTCCTCGCCTCAGAGACATCCTCGATCGGGCATTCACTTCCATCCTCGTTCCTCCGTGTCAGCAAACCAGCTTCTTTCCATCCCTCGAGGCTGCCCACATATCCCCTTCGTCCCATGGTGTGGGGGTAGAGATTAGCTTCACGGTTTTGCCGTGCTTGTTCTTGTTTGCTGTTAAGAAAGTACAACAGGAAATTAATTAGAAAATCAGGGATAAAGCATTATGAGCATTAATTAAGAAAAGAGTACACACAAACATACCCTGAACTCGGGGGTGGCGTGCCGCTCAACGAACTCCTTCCACTCCTCTTCAGTGATCATGCCATTGTACACAACATACGGCGGAGGCTCACGTGGGGGCACCCTGTTGATCCAATGCTCAACCAAGTAGTGGCGGAATGATTTAGCTTTGCCGGACACCAAAGAAAGAACGGTCTTCTTCACTTCTTCTGGGATCTTGTCGTTCTTGCACCTTCTTCCAGATGGTCTCCTTACTTCTTCCGGGACTTGTTTCCATGTGTGGTTGATGCAGCAATGTGATCTGGCCAGAGTCCCTAGCATACTAGCGAACTCTGACCTGCTGCCCCCACCATACCTCCCATACTGTCCCACAGAAGACTAATCTGATCCGGTTTCTGCAGTTTCAACCCACGGGTCGGACCTCTACCTCTGGGTCTCTGAGTAGCACTCGTAGAAGGTGCACTCATGGAAGGGCCAACAACAGCAGCGGCAGATGTAGATGGGGCAACAGCAGCAGCGGCAGATGTAGATGGGACCGGTACCATTTGCTGCTCATTTTCCTCCTCCTGACGACAAAATAAATCGAACTCTTCATCAGCCATGTGATCAGCCATGCCTGCAAGGATTGAAATACAATTTGAATTAAATTAAGCATTTCATAATGGTCATAAACAAGCAATAAATAAAAGAGGTTAATTTCATATAAATTTTTATAGTAATAACTTACATACCATTATCTCTCAACCCACATTCCCTCGTTATGGTCTGATCGTATATACTCACGATGACCTGTGACCTCAGCCTCTTCCAATGAAATAGGAACAGTTGGAGGTTCATCTTCTGCATCATACTCATCCTCATCAACCACACCATCCACACCAACTATTCCTCTTCTCCCTTTAAGCACAACAGACCATCTAGGATTACAGGGATCAGTTACATAAAATATCTGCTTAACCTTCGTCCCAACAACGAATGGCTCAACCGTGGGAGTAGCTCTAGACAGATCAACCAGTTTCATACCATGCTCCTCCTCACGATAGCCATGATAAACATACCAGATTAACAGAGAGGCTGCATTCACAACATTAAAATATTACAAGAAATAGTTTTTAATAAGATATGTAGGATATAATACATATCTTTCAATTCACAAAATCTCATACCACTTCAAATACATTCAGGATGAAAATTGAATGCCCTTCAATCCCATAACCAGTGCACTTCATCAGAGGCAAAAGGAAGAGGATTATTTGCTTCATTTGAAATCTCTTCCTAAATGGATAAATTGTTGTAGTGTTTATTTAATAGAAAGTACCACCCACTGGCAGTCAATAACCTTGTAACCACATACCAGCTCAGCATCAACTTCTGATATGAAAGTAGCAACAACCATCACATATTGACATTGTTGATCACCTAAAACATACTTCATTTGCTTGCTGAAATTCTCATTTCCTTAAAAAGCAAGAAACAGTAGCGGTAACATGCAACTGGTTACAGGTGGGTCTCTAGTAGATCTTGTTTCATTCTCTATACAAGGATAGATAAATGGACAAACTGAAATTTAGAGTGCTGAAACGCATAGTAGGAAGATATATATGGACCTCTGAAGCATGTAAACATGCTAGCCTACTGCTGCAACGATGATCCCGATAGCTCTCAGCACGTCATCTCAGCAAATACAAGAACGTGAAATATTACCTGGAAAATCAATTTAGCATATGCAATTACGAGTCACGAGAGGAGGAACAATAATTTAGCTCCAATTAGTATGAAATTGAAGAAATAAAAAATTGAATTTAGTAAAGGCAGATTGATGAAAATAATTTCGCCATGATTGATTGATATCTACACTCGGTCTTTGTTTCTTAAATCATTCCTACCAGATAAGACCGGCAAGACTCTAGAAACTGAGAAAAAGCTTATCATAGTCAACGAGGACAACTAACTCTATTGCTACCTAGCAAGAGAATACACTATCCTCGTAATCAAAATAGTAAGCCAGCTGATAGGTCACCAAAATATTTGTCCCAATAGCTGAAATTGAATCTAAGAGTGGGATAGAATTTTACCTAGCAAGAGAATACACTTGTGAAGATCACGAAGAGTACACACTATCCTCGTCAATATCTTAGGGATTCGACCACCGTACACTCACTCGAATCTACAAACATAATATCTAGGGATTTAACAATATAGTAAATACATTGATTGGTAGAATAATTTGGAAGTATTGAACCACACCCACATTTTGACTGGGGAAACGAGTAAGGAAGAGAAATTCTTAAAGAAGAAGAAGGGGGAGTTGAAGCAGGCCAGCGTTTTGACTAGGGAAGTGAGGTGGACATTCAGCAAATTACGCTGTTCCACTGTCAACTCGACATCAAGCTTGGAACATTCAGCAACCATGGCCTGGAAACTTCTCAACCACTAGTTTGACTATTTGGTGTCACCATGCCAGCCAAATATTGATGAATTGCAATTCAATGGGCAACTATGGTCTGAATGTGAACTTTTAGAAATTCAGAGTCAAGTTCAAACGAAATATTCCAAACTCTTTCCTGATAAACAACTAACATACTTTAATTAACCGAGAAAGGAAAGCAATGATTATCTAATTATAATTAGCAAACTATACTATTCAAGCTAGCGGGTTAACTAGTGATTAGAGAGAGAATGAAAGACTAAACAGCAATAATACGACGATCGGGAGCGGAGACGAGAGAAGGGGGGTCACCATTCACCACAATAGGCTTCAAGTTCGACTTGGACCACGTGTTGCTAATAACGGCACCAGTGGCGGAAACACTGCTTTCGTCAAAACAGTAGGCTATTAGATTCAGGCAAATCGAAGCTATGATTTTTAATTTCACATTCACTTCTTCACCCGGAGATCATACGAAACATAAACACTTTGAAATTCCTAATTGATCGCTTCAGTAGTCTGTTAATTATGAGGTTGTCTCGACCAATTGAGGTAGGGTTTGAGATAGAGAATCCACTTCTCGCTACTTCCGATACGGGGCGTCCTTACTCTTCATTCGGTGGCGAAAGAGAAGAGCTAGAGATGATGGACAAAGAGAAGATTTTGAGAAAAGAACGGCGGAGAAATTTGAAGAGAAGATTTTGAGAAGAAGGGTGGCAAAATTGTGAAAAGGACGAAAGAGAATAACTGCCTATTTGATTTTTTAGTTTCGATACGGAGCCCGTTATGAAAAGCCTCTTCTGTGACATCTCAACGGAGGCGCTCATAGTTAGTCGCCTCAATTAATTGCAAATACAATGGAGGCACCGGGAAAAACTCGCCTCACTTGGCCTCCTCAACGGAGGCGACCTTTTTTACGTTGCCTCAGTTAATTATATCTAAAAAAATAATTGAGGCAATAAGAAACCTTGCCTCTGTTAATTGTCACGGTTAATAGATATAGATATAGACAATGGAGGCAAAAGGTAAACCTCGCCTCTATTGATAGTATCAACTGAGGCAACCTTTAAAGTCGCCTCAATAATTAGACCATCAGAGGCAATAATATTGCTCGCCTCTCTTGTTTAAATGTAAAGAGGCAAGTTTCATGTTGCCTCTGTTGATCTTATCTAAATTGCCCCTCTTGATAAACATTGTTGTAGTATTCCTCACGCTAGTAATATAGGAGCTCATATGTTAGCTAGTATTAGTATAGGTAGTATGAGAAAGGAAGTTGGATTAGTAATGTACCTAAAAATATTGTAATCTTTGTAATAGTTAATGAAATATAAGTTTTTCAAAAAAAAAAGGTAGTTTCCTCTTGTATATTTCTTTCCCTCTTTCTCTTTTTTTTTTTTTTTGAAAACTTCTTTCCCTCTTTCTCGCACAAAGAGCGTCTGTAAATTCTATATAAACCACCGCTTGTATGCTTACAATACGATGAGTAGTGAATAAAATAAAATCTCTAACATATCCGACTTTCTATCCCTTTTATACTTTCAAATGTTACTTCTAGAAGTTGAATGTCGGTTTATTAGATTATCGTTAATTCTCTTTTTGTTGATCGAAACAGCTGGGGCCAATTAGCCCTCCTCTCTTATTGAGAAGATAGAGGATTTATCCTCAGAAAGTTGGGAGAGAATCCAGGGTGGGGGATGACTAAAGATAATACATCCAAAGGGTCGATCTAGACCCAGTTTAGCAATACAATATGCGACTCTATTATATGTACGGGGAATATGTGCAACTACTGCATCACTAATAGACTGGATATTGGAGGAGCATTCCTCGAACAGCGGCTTCAGAATGTGTGTGGGCAGGCATTCATCAAGCAGCTTAACCAACTGGAGGGAATCCGATAGGATGCAAACTCCCTCTAGCTTCCTGTCCAACACCATTCTACTGGCCTGCACCAGCCCCATGACTTCAGTGTGCAGAATGCTCTGAAATCCAAATGTTGTAGTAAAGCCACCGATCCAATCACCATGGGCAGTTCTCCACAATCCTCCAGCAGCAGCTTTACCTGAGGATAAGCAATTAGCCCCATCAATAGTGAAAATAATAGCATTAAGATCATAAGTTAGACTGATGAGCTCCCTGTCAGTATGATTTGATTCCTTTGGCCCGAAATTCTTAAGTTCCTTAATGTAAGCGTATGCTCTTTTGTTCTGTTGACACGTAAGGATCACATATCGTAAAGGAAGAAACATCCTTTCCTCCTTGCCAAATATTTTGCTATTTCTCCAGTTCCATAGCATAAAGCAGATGATGGGGAAAACCATTTTCCACTTAATATTAATCAAACAGCGATTTCCTTGCAGTAAGTTATTCCTGACCCATTCCTACACATCTCCAGCAAAGAAGTAAGATCTATCACTGGTATATACTCCCTCCGTCCTAAATTGACCGTCTTGTTTACTATTTGGACATGTCGTTTGACTTCAATTTTTAACATATAAGATAAATTAATTTTTAAAATTTAAATTTTGCATATGAATCCTTACATGATAAACTATATGTTACAAAATTTAGTTTTATAAAATTATTTTATCTTATATGCTTAATATTGAAGTGGAAAAATGTGTCATAAAGCAAAAAGGACGGTCAATTCAGGACGGAGAGAGTATAATTTTAAACCATATCCTTTTCGCAATAACACAATCACGCAGAATATGAATAGTTATTTCCTCATTGCCACAATAGTGACATGATCTATCAGAAGTGAAGCCCATCATGAATCTTCTTGAATTTGTCATCAATCTGTCCAATAAAATACGCCCGAACAAAACCTTAATGCGCTCCTGGACTGGTAGTTTCCAGACAGATTTGAAAACTGCAGATTTCTCAACATTAATATAACCATAGTTCATGGATAATAAATTGTAAGCTGACTTAACACTGTAATTACCATCGCTCTCAGGCCACCAAGAAAGAAAATCATTATCAGACTCAGGATAAACAAAATGATTCGATAACAGATTGAGTACATCAACAGGTAAACTATTTGACAGGATTTCCATTTTCCAGCCTAGGTTGTTATCCTAGTAGTCCGCTACTGTTCTGTCTATATCTTGACTTGGAATTGGATTAGTGGCCTTTGATTCCAGATAAAAACCCGCAATCCATCTATCCTTCCAGAATTTAACTGTTTTTCCATTGCTAACCACCCAACGAGAGCCATCAGTAATTAAGGGTTTACATTTTTGGATTACTTTCCAATTACTAGAACCCCTCTGCGAATCAGGGTTTGGGTATTTTTTGTTTAGGATCCTGAAGCATGGTTTGTCTGTTTTTCGAACCAGATTCCATGCAATTTTACCGAAACATGCATGATTCATAACCCTAGTTTTCTGAATCCTTAAACCTCCACTGGATTTCAGCTTGCACAAGGTATCCCACCCAATATCATGTAATTTCCTGGTACTAGAATCATGGCCCCATATAAAATCTCTGCACTGCTTATCTATTTTTGAGCAAACATTAACTGGTAACATTTGACACTGCATCGTATGAATAGGGATTGAAGACACACAACTTTTAACTAGGCAGATTCGACCAGCCATAGATAAAGACTTCGCTTTCCAACCAGCAAGTCTGTTACGAATTTTAGCTAAAAGAAAGTTATTAGATTGGGTGACAGACCTACCTGTTTCAGATAAACTCCAAGATATTTACCAAAGTCTCTTGTAGTAGGAAATTAGTCTCAATCCTAATGGCTTCAGCTTTTTCTGAGGAAATGTTTTGGACAGAAGAATGGAAGATTTCTCAAAGTTTACACATTGACCAGAGGACTCATAGAACTCTGTAATACACTCAGTCATGATCCTAACTTGGTTTAAAGATGCTGTCCCAAACAGAACTAAATCGTCAGCAAAGAAACAGTGAGAGAGGGAGATATGATTTTCGCTTATTGAATAAAACAACATTCATGGTTATTCACGCATCATTCATGATAACACGAATAGGTCCCAACCCTACCATGAAAAAATCAACGCTTTTTACCCTAGGAAAACAATTGTTGATACGTTTAGAAGAAGGATTAAAACATTATATTCGTTTGTTACCATATTGAATAAGTTTTGTTGGTAAATTTATATATATATATGTGCTTATTTTATAAATATTTAATCACTATCTAATGCAAATATTTTAATACAAAAAGTAAAATGATAAATAGTTGAGGGAGATAAAAAATGAGAATTTGTTTGAACTTTTGTGTATGTTTAATATTTAAGAATTAAAAATTTTAATTCAATTTTATATGTTTTAGTTATTTTTATAATTATTATTTTTAAAATATTTTTAGTAATTATTTATATTTTGTATTATTTTAAATGTTTTTGTAAAATTTCATAAAATGAGCTTGAGTAAAAAAGTGACATATTGTGAAGTTGAAACATGATCTGCAGTTGAGGTAAAATAACAATTATTCAAGGTCATTTCACGGAGCAGGGGTATATTGTGAATTTTGAAACTTTTTAAGGATATTTGAAGAACGGGTTTTAAAAAATCATGGTACATAGCGAATTATGAAACTTTTTAGAGATATTGTAAATTTTCCAAAAAGAAATGTAATTAATATCATATTTTGTTAAGGTTTCAATAAGAATGGCTATGCACAAGCACCAATTTTAGTCTCTCACATACATTTAAATTAAGTTTCATTAAAATTTTCGCATTATTTGAAATACCAGTGAATTTCGAGTTAGGAAATGCATATTATATAGTTAACGCTAGTGAATTTAATCCTTTTAATGGGCTAATCCTTGAGTTATTGAGTATACCCACGATAATTATTATTATTGTGCCCAGGGAAATTAAAATCATTATTCTACCCTTTCATTTCTCCCTTCTAAATTAATTATGATTATATTATACATTTTCTCTATTTCCTCCCAAATTATATAATTCCGAATATTCCATCTCATATTGCGGTTACAACAATCTCCCTACTTCCGTCAAATTAATTACCCAATATTATTATTTCCCCTTTTAGATAATCATCCCTCCCTAAAAAGATGATCACGTCTATCTTATCCTCCTGGAACGGATAAATTATCTTACTTTGGCAATTTCTAGGCTACAACTGCTTGTAGCTAGGATGGCTACATCTATGGGTGGTTTTGTAATTTAGAAAACAGGGAATGGTGGTTTTGTAATTTATAAAACTTGGGGAAAGCGGGACGGAGAGCGCGCGCATCATTCAAGTTTTGCTTATTATTTTACTTTTCTTTTTTGTTTGTGAAATAATTTTTTTCTTTTTCTTTTTTTATCACAACTATAATAACTTTAAATTGTTTTAATTTTTAATATATAAGTCCAAAATGAAAAAAAAGTTATATCATTGTTCACCTAAATTCAAGCTCTTCAAAACAAGATCACTCATGGATATGTTTTGACAACTTTTTAAAAAAATTATTTTTACATGTATACAATGATTTTTTACCGTGAGAATGTATGTACATATTTTGATGTGAGAATGTACATGTTTGAATGTGTCGATGTACATGTTCAAATGTGAGAATGTACATATTTTTAATGAACATTTGTACATGTTTGTATGACCATTTGTACATGTTTGTATGACTGTATGTACATGTGTTCTTTCTTATATGTACAAGTTTTAATCTAAGAATATATATATTTAGTGATTCGTACAGGTTTATGTGACATTTTGTATGTTTTTAATGTACATGTTTTAGTGAACATTTGTACATGTTTGTATGGCCATCTGTACAAGTTTTCTTTTATGTTATGTGCACTATACATGTAAAAATAATTTTTTTAAAGTTGTCAAAATATATCCATGACTGGTCTTGTTTTGAAGAGCTTGAATTTAGGTGAACAATGATATATTTTTTTTTTCATTTTGGACTTATATATTAAAAGTTACAATAATTTAAAGTTTTTATGATGAAAAAAGAAAAAAAAAAGAAAAATAGAAACAAAAAATACAAACTCACGCGCGCGTCTCTCCTCCGGTGTGTATTCACCCAATTCTTGTAAATTATAAAACTTGCCCCCATATGTAGCCAACATAGCTACATCTAGGTGTAGCTCAGACTGACTGCTTACTTTTCACTAAAATTTGAAATGTTTTATTTATTTCTTCATCCTTCTAAATTAATTACGTAATAGGAAATTACTCCCTCTATCTAATTAATTACAATATTAATTATTATTATCTCTCTCTTCCTCTTTACAATAACAATTCTATTTATATTTCATGACCTCCACTTCCTTTCCCTTCATCGACATCACCACGTTCTTACGACTTCACTCTCCAAATTACTAAGGGGGCGTTCACTTCAGGGTAAAAGTAAAGGGAAACGGAATGATTCCCTTTGTAATCGTTTGTTTTGTATTTTTAAAATTCTGTTTCCCCCACTTTCAGTTTTAAAAACCCCATATCCCTCTACAACGATTCCCCCCAACATTGTGGGGAATGGTATTCCCTTTGTTTCATCTTTCATCTATTCTCGCTTAATTTGGATAAATATTAATATATGTTATTTCTAATATATGTAAATATTATTATTTAAAATATTAATATATATTAATGTATATTTTATAAATATTAAATATATCATTTATAATTTTAATATATATATTTATATGTACTATATTTTATATAAATATGAAAATATAGTATATATAATTTATATAAATACCAATATAGTATTTCATTTATAATATAAAAAATTACTAATATATATTATATAAATAATATATAATGTATGTAATTAATATTAATAATTATTTATAATATTATTTATAATTTATATACAAGTTAATATATTAAATATTAATATATACTATATAATTTATATAATTATAAAATGCATTATATTTAATTTATGTAAATATATATTATTTATAGTTTAAAATATTTATATAAATTTATTATTTTAAATAAATATTAACATATACTATTTATACATTTTTTATTATATACATTATTTAAATACATACTATGTAAGATTAATTCAAATATATCAAAATTAAACAACAAGAAAGGGAATCATTAGAAATTGTATTCCGTTTCTGAACCAGAACCAAACAAACTTCTTGATTGGGGGGAATTCCTTTCCTTTCCTTTCCATTCTCTTTCCTGATTCCATTCCGTTTCCTTATCTCGAAGTGAACGCCCCCTAAATCTCTTGCTCTTCCTACATTTCTTCACGCTCTTTCCCTGGTGCCAAGGTTAGGATTAAGGAGGGTAAGGTCTACTACTTGGATAGAGTTCCAATTTATGTTCAGTTTGTGATTGGCGAATTCTGATTGTTGATTATTATGAATCTAGACACCGAAATCGACAACGAGCGCTACATGTGATATTGTTGAATTGTCTTCCTGAGTCACATGAATAACCAGGTAAATTATGTGCTCATGTTTGTTTCGATTGTGTGAAATTGTGGTTATTGGAAAATGTTTTAGAAACCCTGGTTGAGGATTTTGGATTGGGATTTATCTCCACGCGATGTGAATTTACGATTGAGGTTTTCAATGGATATTGGATTGTGGTTTTGGAAGTTTTCACAGGATTAATTGCCTTGTCGATGGAGCCCATATGTGCTCCATATTATTTGTTGGTACCTTGTATCTTTTTATGTATATATATGTGTGCTGCAAACAGTAGAACGCAGTTAAGCTCTATGATCTACCCTATGAACTGATGATTCATAGGGGTGTGCACACTTAAGGACTTGGGGTGAGGTGGTGTTTGACGGTCCCATAGGTTAGAGCTGTCAAAATTTGACCCAACCTGAAAACCCGTTCATTTTATCCGAACCCAAAACCCGAAAATGTTTAAATAAATAAACCCGAAATGACCTGAACCCGAATGACCCGAAAAATTTATAACCCGAAATCAACCCGAACCCTAAATGACCCGAAATAATAGTAATTAAAAATTATCCAAACTCGAATAACATGAAATAATAGTGACCATAAGTTGTCCCAAACCTGAATGACCCAAATAAATATGACAAAAACTTGATTCAAACTTAGTATATCTGAATGAAATTCAGAATAGGCATTGTATTGAAAGTTCTGTAATCTATAAGTTGTATATTCTTATAGAAATTAGGTATATGTTTTATTATAATTTTTCAAAAAATATAACTATGACCCGAAATAACTGAAACCCGATTCTATTTGACACTATTACAACCCGAAGCCGAAATGACCTGAACCCGAATACCCGAACCCGAAATGACCCGAAAGTTTAATGACCCGAAGGATATTGACCCGAAAAGATATGACCCAAAACCCAAAAGGATAACCCGTTTGACAGGCCTACCATAGGTGATTGTCCATATTTGTGTTGTGGTTGATTCCTGTTGAAAGCTCCCCATTTTTTCTTAACAATTTTACTTTGGTTGCTGGAAGAATGGTTTTTATTGCTGGCTTATGCTTTCTCTCGTTGGGTCGATTTATGGATAAAAAGGAATTTCAAAATGTATTTTACACAGTGAGGTAGGATTTACTTAGTTTCACTGATTTGCGCGATCCTTTCGTGTTTTGTATATTGTTTTCTGATCGTAGGTTTGGATTGCTGAAGTTGGGGCTGGAATTACGCCGTCACATAGATGTAGGAGTTAAATTGATATTAAGATACTATGTTTATTTACAATGTTTGCGATATTTACTTTTGAATTGTTTAAAGCCTGAGCACTCGAGGGTAGAGTGTGGCGGTAGCACTCTGGATTCGAAGTAACTTTCCGCTGTGTTTTTATGGTAACTTTTGCTATATATGCTTATAAAAACAATCACTATCTATTGACATCAGTTTTATAGTCATTCTGTACCTTTTCCTAACACTATTTTCGTTCTGATTTTCGTAACTCTGGACCAGTCTAAACGTCCGTCCGGGCATCCATGCTCGGACAAGCCCCGAGAGCTTTTTTATTTTTCAGAATTTGAGTGTGTCCGAACATCTATCCGAACTTACATGTTCAGACAACATGCGAGGACCGGTCTAAACTGTAAGTCTTGGCATTGGTCCGAACTTACATGTTCGGACCAATGTTTGAACCATGTATTTATATTTTATCGGAACTTGTGTCTAAACTTACATGTTCGGACACATATTCGGACGTCTATATGTTTAACTCTCGACTTGTGTTCAAACGTCAATGTCCGAACACAAGTTCAGACGCTTTCACCTTCTGTTTTCAAACTCTCAACTTGTGTCTGAACATCAATGTCCGGACACAAGTTCAGACACTTAAGATTTCTCAATACGTTTTCTTCTCGGCTTGTGTCCGAACATCAACGTCCGGACACAAATTTGGACAAAGTTTATTTTTCAGTTTTAGGACTCGTTTGAAGTCCGTTTTCAATTTCGTTTACGGTGTTAGATCCGTATTGTCATGTTCTATCAATTGAGGTAAAATCCAGGGTGTTACATTATTTAACAAAATTTATTTATTTCCATATATAACAATTAGAGTACATGAAGGATTTCCAAAATACGTTAATTAGACTAATTTTATTTTACACTAATTTTAAGTAGTAATATAAGAGGTTTCTAAAGTACAATGGAGCTATAATTCCTTCATTTTTGGAGATAGTTGATGAAGCTAACATTCAATCAAAATGAATTCAAATAAGTGTATAAATTAGTATGTAGAACAACGGTCACTTTCTAAAAACAAAATAATGTGCCATTAACTTGTAACATTAATTTCAATAAATGGCAGCAAATTAATACACTTCTCTTAAATTGATCATTGTGTGTAACTAAAGCTAGCTAACATTTATCTACTTAATAAACTACTCTAGGGACTATAAGAGATTTTAGAGTCATTGAAGTAAAACACTTGCTTAATCTATATTAATACAATAAATAGACTTAAGCATATTTTTGGAGTTCAAACATAACATTCATCCATGTTAATTAGCAAATAGACAAATTTTCACTAAGAATATAAGGATCACAAGTTTATCATGAGATGCACCCAACCAGTACTCTAACTATGTGTTTCCCTTTGATATCTTCTTGAGTGACGAGTTTTCAAGTACTACAGTTTCACCTTAGGGATATGATTTTTTCATCTACGATCTCTTATGTGGGTCCAGAAATAGTGAGTGAATATCTTCATAACAAATTGTATGTACGAGATTTTCAGTGGTTTACAAGTTACATTGTAACTACCACTAATTCTCAGTATACTTGTTATATTGTAATAACAAACAAATATACTACTACTTAAACATTTTTAATCAGCATGACACACTGAAATGAGTTAACTGCACCAGTCCGAAATAATAGCAATAAAGCTTCTTTTGATTTCAATAAATCATCTTTAAAATTGTAACTTGTACTAGTGTTAGTAACTTGTTCTAGATGTAGAATTTCAATGCATAACCATACAACATGGTATTAATTGTGTCTTTTAGTGCGCAATTAATCACACGTCTCTTGGCATAACCACCGTGCAATTCTTTGGTGTAACTAATCCGGTTACCATATATAACATGACAATTAATACACCAATTAACTCACTAGAGGAACATAAATATTTAAAATTAATTGTAACATGTACCGCATTTTGTTCAAAAAGAGTGAAAAACTTATTTGTCAACTCTTAGGTGCTAGGCTTAATTAGAAACTTATGAAAGAGATCCCAACATAAATTTCCAAGATTACCAAATCAACAAGAATTGACCATATGCTTTATGACATAGTCTATCTACCTGCAATAATAATTTTTTCACATTCACTTTCAACTGTCAATTAAGTAGCATTAAGAAGTTGAACCATAGTTTTACAAGTAAAGGACAAACAAATAGCTTGTATATAAATAGCTCAATTTGTTCCATGTATTGTCGCTCGCAATAGTTACGATACATTGTATCAATACAAATTGTAAGCCAAAATGAAGGTTATCATCGTTTACATGGTGCTTCTTATTGTTGTTTCAACTGCGGTCCATCCAGGTTCATTATATTTCCTTTTCAAATGAAAAAAACAAAGGTATCTTAATTTTCCACTTTTGCTATGTTGCACAATACAAAAATCGGAATGCTTAAGTTGCAGGGAATAGTGCTGACTTAATGACGAAATCCAAAAAAAGAAGTAATTGGCATCCTGTAAGATGTTGTCATGACAACCATATCGGTCGATGTGAGCCAAAAAGTCATAGTGAGCACCAATGTGATGCCTTATGCCATAAGCACTGTTACAAGGGAGGGTTTTGCAAGGTTCATCATCACAAACCCCCAAATCATTTTTGCCATTGCTACTGCTGATGTTGGGGGAGAAGACGTTCTTGAATTATTAAGTTAGAACTAATAAAATAAAATTTTAGTCGATAATATTTTTGTTGTGAAAATGATGTGTTTACTAAATTGTGAGGTTAGACTAAATTATATAAGGCCTTTGCAAATAAATTTAGTTTTTGTGAGGATGCTATTATCATCTTTGTGGATGTAAAGATTTTAATGAATAGTTTATAAGTATTATTAATTAATATATTTGCATGACACGTCTCTTCTTTTAAGAAAAACAAACTTTCTCGAACATATATATGTCAGGTAATTCCAAAAGGGGACCCTGCCCATGGGTATAAAGTTTGGGCATATGCTCAAACAATATCTAGCCATTAGATTACAATTTATCTTTTAAAACATTAATCTCAACTGTTATTTTTTTATTTAATAATTAGTTTTATAAAAAAACAATCAATAATAATAATAAGGGTATAAGAGACTTTTTCAATTATAACCAACCACTCTCCTCTGATTGATAGGAGATGAATTTACAAAGAGTTTTTCTCACCCAATTGTAAAAGTAATTACTAGCATTTTAATAATTATTCCACCAGTAACTTCCCTAAATACGACATTGACATCGTGGAAATTTCTTTCAAACATCTCTTAATGCTACAAGGTTTATGTCAAAAGATTTTTTTTTAATTTGTTATTTTTAAATAAAGTAAGTTGCTTAAAATGTGGAATCTTTATTGGAATTGATGGTTTATAGTTTTCTTTTCTAATTAGATATTTAACTAAAATTATAAAATTTTCAAAATGCAAATGTAGATTTGTTTGCTCATTTAAGAAAAGTGTAGATATTTAGGTAAAAGGATATATTTTTTGAAACGAAGGTGTAGATTTGTATGAGGGAAGTGTAGATTTTAGTATTTTATTAAAATGAAAGTAAAAGTGTAGATATTAGATTTTTCAAAATGAAGGTGTAGCTTTATTTGATAGAATTGTAGATTTTTAGTAATTACTCATTTAAGTAAAAGTGTAGTTATTTAAGTAAAAGGATAGATTTTGTAAAATGTAGGTGTAGATTTGTTTAGCAAAAGTGTAGATTTTTTATTTGAACAATATAATTTAAAACGAATGAGTGAAATTATTTTAATGAGTAATAAATAAGACAACCTAGGAATTTCACTTATGATCTTATATTTATTTTAAAGGGTTCATGTCAAAGTATTTTTAAATTGTTTCCTTCAAAATAATTTGTTTAAAATGTACATCTTTCTTTCTCTTTTTCTAACTAGATCACTGCATTCCCAATTTAAAAAATATTAATGGTTTATCATTTTTTTTCAAATTGGATCGTTGCAATATACAAACTCATCTAAAATTACATTCTTATTTAGATATTTTAGTAAAATGTCATATTTTTAAAATGTAAGTGTGGATTTTTTTTAGAATTGTGAATTTTAATTAATTCCTAATTCAAGTAAAAGTGTAGATATTTAGGTAAAGTAATAGTTGTTTCAAAATATAATTCTTTGATTTATTTTTGTTTGATTGTAATGTTTAATTAAGTAATAAATAAATTCAACGTTGTTCTTATACATTTCTATGAGGAGTCTTGTCAATTAAATTTCTAATTTGTTATTTTCAAATAATATTTTTTTTGCATACAACGTGGGACTTTTGATTTTTCAAATAACTACTCCACTTCTATTATAGTTAAAAAAATTGTAACTGCCAATTGTGGGAATATTTATTAGAATTATTGATTTATTTCTTTCGGTGTAAACTAGATCATGTAATCTTATATTTTTTTCCTTTATTTCTAAAAACTAAAAATTAAATTTGACATCTATACCCCTATAATAAACAATAAAATCTAAACCTTCAATTTATTTGTTATAAATCCAACGGACATGATTTAATTGAGCACCATGCTCAAAATTTGTTTTGAGCACCTTCCCCTCGTTGGTAATTTTTCATCATGCAATACTACTTTCTTTCTTATCGTGTAGGAAAAGTCACCTTGTCCTCATATGCCTTCATATATAAGATATTGATTTGGATTGCAATTTTTCATTGAGCATTCATTTACCATGCATGTAAACTAAGCCCTGTGGAACTTTATAGATTAATTTTGTATGAAATTATAGGAATAAGTTTTGTAAATTCAGGTTCCTCAAACTTGTGATTGTTTAGTTTGTGATGCATTTCACCCCATCTTGGTTAATGGTGATTGACTTTTTATTTTGGCAGATGTGTTATTATGTGTAATAGTAGTATACATGCATAATATCATACTACTAATATATCAGTAACTCACACATAACCGTTCTTCATATCTAAATCTACACATTGGGTTAAAAATCATACAATTTAACATGTCAACAATAATTCTCAAAATTTTATAAAGAGTGCATATATTAATAAGAGTTTTATTTTTACTAGTAGATTTATGATATTGTAATTCCCACACTTGCAATAGACTAATTAATTGTAATACCCTCATCCCACATCGGGAATATGAGTAGTAATATGAGTTGTTTATTAGGATACATATCGTTGATTACTACAACAAGACCTTTTACTTCACTAGTAGAAATCAAATTTTTTGTTACAAAGGTTCTGGTAACGATTTAAAAAAAATTGATACTACAATAACAATATATTCGTTATAAAATCATATTTTTAGTAAAGATATAATTTTTAGTAATGAATAAAAGTCGTTACAATAAATAAATTGATCTTTAGTTACGCCATCACGTGTAACGACATGTAACGACTTTTTGTCGTTACAATAACTCAAATTAGTAACGATTTAGATTTTTGGTAATGATTTTTTGTTGTTACCAAAAAACTACATTCTACTAGTGCTTTTAGGCCCAAGTGAGGATACATATCGGTTGATTAATTACTGCAACAAGACTTTTCACTTTTAGACCAAAGTGAGGACAAATGACTAGTTTTCAAGCCCGAATAACTTGTAAGTTAGATTGTTATTTAATTCCTAAAGCTACTATTTCAACATCTATTGATTTGGCTAGTCCAACAACACACTAACATAAGTTGGAGTCAATTGACAAAGGAATATAGAGTTCTATGAACTTCTACGAACTTTTCTTCATTACTTTAGTTTCAACACTTTTGGAATTTTAAACTTTTACTACCAACCACATTGTGAGCCCCCTTCGCACAATTAATAAATGAAAATCTACATGTAACACCCCTTCCTCGTAATCTTAATTTAATCCGACCCTTAGCATAAATAAGTATCTTAAAGCAGCGGAAATAAATGCAACTATCATCCTCACGGATGTTACCGCCGCTGCTCACCCATGTGAATAACAAAGCTTTCAAATACACTTACAATGTAACATTGTGTCCGAGAGATAATCTAATCCATGATGTACAATTCTTAACAATTTACATGTGAGCATTTTAAGTTATACCAAAATAGTTTAAACAAAACAGAATCTCAAAGTAACAACTAGAGGTAGTATACAACCAACTACCCAATCCCACACTCCAACGACGTCTTCTGTTGTGTACCTGAAAAATGGTAGGCCACAACGGGCTCAACATAACTTGTTGAGTATGATAATGTGTAACCCGTGAGCTACCGGGCTACACACGATCGACTAATTGTCGAGTGAACATACGATTGATTATTATACATATATCATAATGAAATACACTAAACACCTAGCATGTTGCAAAATTCAGAGGTACACAATTAATATACCGCATCACAAACATGAGTAGAAACATTTGATACAATGAGCTAGTCCTCTGTTTATTCCTAGGTCTTGAGATATTAATTGGGGTCTCGTTTCCGACCTTACTTATATATTCTCATACGATCTACAACATGGGATTATTTCTTGTCATAGTTAATGATTAACTGTATCCGGGTATTTGTGAACCCTAATGGATGAGTATTGAATTCTCAATGTAGTACACGGTCAATATGACATATACTTAGACCACGTCCAATAACTATGTTTTGTTGGACGATCAGAGTCAATCACTGACTCAAGGAAACCAATATTATACCACGCCCTTTAGCAATGTGCAGACGGACGATCGGAGCCAATCACTAACTCAAGGCTAACCATGTCTGACGACACGGTCGTGGGAAGCGGATCTGATACAAATACCTTCTCCTATAATCTCAACACATACGGCCAGTACTTCCAGGACTCCTCGCTCCCCCCCCCCCCCCCCCCGGTAACCAAAGTTGGTTAGAAGTATATTCGGAACGTTCGTCATACTTCTAGTGTGTTAGTTCGAATCATCTCGTCTCGGAAATCGACTAACATTCTTGGGAGCTAGTGAGTAGTTCTCATATGTTACCACCGTGGAATACGTTTGTATACTTAATCCTCTAAAGTTATCTAATCATCTTCGTATGTTCCTTACGTAGGTTGGGCCTACTATGTAGCAGTTAGAAGCACATCACGAAAGACAAGGATACGTAGGTACAAAAGGTAACAATAGCACAATAATACATATTTCATGCAATTATCTTATTGGTCGTTCAAACAAAAACACATAGCAAATCGAGGTAAACCTCGGGAACACACAGGTTACAAGAAACGGTACCTTAGCCTAATCCGACGCCCGTCTAGTCCCGGATGACGCCCCGGCTATCCCGATCCTATAAACTGAATTAATCGGATACGTTAATTCCTTATCAACCTCGGATGTAACGTTTCTTTTGTGTTGTAGAATTCCTCTTAGTTTAATTCCTTAGTTATATATATATACATCCATATATAGGTATGTTCTTATCAATTTCAACGTTACGCTAATATATATACATTTATGTTCCATAATTTTCCAAGTCCCACATGAATTATAAAATTCCTTTTTGTCCTAATCCTTTGAAATTATATATATTTATATAGGTATATATATACGTATGTGTATGCTCTCACAAATTCCATGGTTATACTATATTACATTAATCCGCCTAGTTTCCAATTCACTACATATATACACACTTAGGTTCTCATGTGTGCAATACTATTAACAATTATATACTCTTCTAATAATTTATACTTTACAATTTAATTCCAATCACACATGCATATTTTAGCTTCAATTTATAACTTAATTATTCCAAGAATTTAATTTCCAATCTTTCACATTATCGAATAGCCCTTAATTGCTAAACTTATACCAGTTACTACTAATTCCAATTTAAGTGAGTTAATTTCTTAATGCTCGAAAGTTTTGGTCGGTCTGTGTTTTTAACCCTTAACATTTCAAATGTATTATTAGTCATATTAGGCCAAAACTAAAAGTTTGTTGGATCCCTGCGTTATTTCTTTAAGTAATTAACGTTTCTAAATGTTCTAACGGTGTTCACTTAATTTACTAGGTCGCCCTGACGTCTCTGTTAATTCCTGAACGTCTAGGTTAATTTATTTCAAATAACAGCGCTAATATTTATTAAATCATTTTCGAGTGATAAAACCTTTTAGTAAACTCGACTATTTCATTAGTCTCGTAACTATCCATTTTTAAGGCCATCCTTACTACCTAACGAAATTCTATTTCGTTATTAAATTCCTAACATGTTCTTAAGTGGTAATAATTTCGCTATATCTTTATATTAATTATTAGGTCCATTCGTATTTCATTAATTAAACCTATATATAAACGAACATAACCTAGGTCAATTAATTAAATAAAACAACCTCTATAATTAATCTACTGTCTAATAATTTTTGTACGCATTTTTAATGTCTAATATTATTTTTAATCCATATCTACGATTTCTATAATTATAATTAATATCTAAAATAATAAAATGTCATAAATAATGTTTTTTCATAAATTTTATGTTTTTATGTCTAATATAATATTATAATAGTATTTTATAAATAAACGCGTAAAACGGTAAATTCGGTTTTATAGGAAATACCGATTACGTAAATGATTTACGTTTTCGTGCTTTCGTTTGTAGTTCTGGAGCTCAAACGCGCCCTATCAGTTGCGTTTTCCACTTTTATTCTCGGCCTCTGTATTACCGCTCCTGGAACGCGGCCCGGCGCTGCTGTGCAAAATAGTGATTAAACTACCTTTTAACTAATGGGCAGTGAACCCTGTCGTTGTAGCTCAACAAGGTCGTTTCCATAGGGACTTCGTAGCTATCTAGTTAATTATAAGCTTAGTAAATGTGCATAAATATGAACAAAGGTGCATAAATGTAAATTGGGGGGGGGGGGGTTTGGGTTTTGGTTGTGAAAATAGAAATAAAGAAAAACAATAAAATTAATCTAACTAAACTAGGATAGGTGTAGCTCGGGATGGATCTTTGCACCCATGACCCCTTTACTACCGATTGTCGACTCTTGAACTCGTAGCTGAACAACGGGAACTCTTGTTTAACTAGCGACCAAACCTTGATCTACTAGTCCTAACCAAATATGGAAAAACAGATAATGACCACTCTAAACCCATGATGAGCCAAATCTTACTTAGTTAATTTTAACCTTCACAACCAGTTAGGATTAACCTCACTAAGTAGAAATAAGCACAAGTTCCCCCTAAGTTGCAATGAAATCTATCTCAGAACCACTTATGATAAATAACATTGATATATCCCTCACGATTTAGGTTTTTATCTCAGAAAACCCTCTTGTTGATTGAGTCCCACGTTAATGCTTGAATAATCGGCGCCCCGTCTCTCTCTACCGATCTTCTAACCATCCTCTTTTCATCTTCACCATGTCTACCGCTTTAGAAACTAGCAACAACATTCCTGACCCGCCTGCAACTCCATAAAAATCAGCCACCATATCATCCACTCCATCCACCACACATCTGTTTTATCTGCGCTACAAACATCATCAATTTAACCAAAGATAATTTTAGACTATGGAAAGGGATGATAATCCCATTTCTTAGAGGAAACGACCTCTACAAATATGTACACAAATCCTATCCTTGTCCCTCTCCTATAATAGACTAGAAACAAAATCATGAGTACAAACAATGGCATCAGCAAGACCAACTAGTCCTTACTATCATTCTTACATCCCTTACACCCTCCATTGTTGGTCAGATTGTCGGTATTGAAACAACACAACAAGCATGGGATCAGATTCATGCTACATATTTTGCTATAAGCAATGCTAGAGTCAGTCAATTACACCTACAAGTGGCGTCTATCACCAAGACTCCCACTGAGGACATCAGCTCCTCCTATGATCGTTCTAGATCTCTAGTTGATTTTCTCCTTGTTACTAGCCACTCGGTTTCAGACAGGGAGTTCTAGAGCTATCTTCTAAAAGGTTTACCCTCCGATTATGCTTCTCTTGTTTCTAATACATGCTAGCTAATGAAGCATGGCTATCTCAGCAACAACAACAACAAATCCTAACCACAGTTTTCCTTAATGCCACTAACCACACTCAAAACACAAATAAAAATCCTATAACAAGAATCAATCTCACCGTCGTCAATCCTTTTACAGAGGAAGGGGTCGCTCAAACTACTCTACATTCACTCACAAGAGTCACGAAAATGGAAATCCCAGCACCTACTTCACTGGACAACCTGACACAAGACCTGAATGCCAGATCTGTAACAAAAAAGGGCATGTAGCAGCAAATTGCTACCATTGATTCAATCAAACCTATCAAGCAAAACCCCCTTCATCTCTCCAAGCCCATGCCACCCACACCACCCCTCTTACACCTTGGTTGGATGACACTACGGCTAGTCAGTAGTCACCACTTCTCAGGTGAATTCTTAAATCTTAAAAATCAGTGCCCAGGATTACTATATATGGCACCAATACAATAAACCTGAGTGATGGAACTACTTTACCGATTAACCATCATGGATCATGTCTTCTCCCTTTGCCTAATAAAACCTTGTTTCTCTCCGATCTCATTCATATTTCTCTTCTCAACAAAAATCTTATATCGGTTCATAAGTTTTGCACTGATAATGATTTTACTTTGAATTTCACTCCGATTTTTTTCTGGTGAAGGACAATCACACTCACCAAATCCTTCTCAGAGGAATAGTTAAGGACGGTCTCTACACTTTTCCAGCTAGAACAAAGACCAGCCACAACACCCCCAGTCTCCACTACACTAAAGGCGGCCCCATCTGATGTCTGGCATCAAAGATTAGGCCACCCCTCTACAAAAATCACAAACTACACTATACAGTCATTTTAGTTACCATTTTCCAAAAAAAATGACACAGAACTTTGTACAGCCTGTTGTCAAGGAAAGGCCCAAGCCCTTCCCCACTATCCTTCACCCAGTTTATCTAAGAAATGCTTTGACCTTCTTTTTATGGACCTATGGGGACCAACACATTCTGTTTCTGTTGATGGTTATGTGTATTTATACTTATTACAGATGATTATTCCAAATTCCCATGGATCTTTCCCATGAAACTAAAATCTGATGTTCAACAGGTCTTTCCTGTAATTTTTAAACCTTGTGAAAATTCACTTTAACACCCACATCAGGTTTGTCCAGACTAATGGAGGTGGAGAACTCATTGGTTTAAAAAATCATTTTTTTTAGCAACAAGGCATACATCACAGAACCATTTACCCTCACTCCCATCAACAAAATGGGGCCGTTGAAAGTAAAATTAGAAATGTGGTTGACAATGGTCTATGTATGCTCTCTCAGGCCCACATGCCCCTCACTTACTGGAGCTATGCTTTTCAAACTGCCACATACCAAATCAATCGAATCTCATAAAAACTCTACAAAATGAAACACCCTTTAACAAACCCTCAGATCTACTACACCTCAAGGTATTTGGCTGCAGCTGCTGGCCCCACCTCAGACCTTTCTAGAAAAACAAACTTGCTTTCCGTACACAAGAGTGTGACTTCCTAGGCTACTCTCCCAACACCACTGGCTATTTATGCCTACATCTTCCTACAAATAGGTTTTACACTTCACGGGATGTTTTTAAGAAACCTCTTTCCCCTTTCTAACTGAAATACCCCAAATCTAATTAATACCTTTAAATTATTAAATAACGAAAATTGATCTTAGAATAAATCATTTCGCGTATGCGTGCTAATTTATGCATGCAAACGTTATGAAAATTAATATTACGCGTGCGCATGCAAACTCATGCACGCAAACGTAACGTAAAAATAGTCGTTTTACCATAAACACTAACGGGCGTAAATTATTAACATCTTAACATCCTTGTACAAAACGCTCATGTACATTTATTAACGAGGACTAAAATCCTTACTTAACGAGCTCGATAAAGAGAGCGACAACAAGGAAAGATCAATACGAACATTTATACAACTCATAAAACGACAACGTTCGATCCACGAACGTTAATATAATGTCATCTTCACGTACGCATATAAAACGCTTACGTACGAACATTAACGGGCATTAAACCCCTTACGAAACAAGCTCAATTAAGAGAGCGCTATCCAGGAAAAATCTATACGAGCGTTTATACGACTCGGCACACAATAACGTTCATTGTAAAAATGCGAAAAATACTAACGAGCAACGTAAATATTTTACGATTGCCTAAGCATTTATAAATGCTAAAAGAAATTGATATACACATTTAAATAATGTAACAACTTATGTTACATAATATTGATACTTTATATATTATAAATACATAGGAATGTTATAACAATACATGTAACACAAAATTAACAACACAAAAACGGCACATTGATATACTAATTATAAATGGTACGCATACATACATGTTCAATTTCACAAGTAAAAGGCTGTAGCATATATGTTAATTGGTAATGATTCATGGACATAAATAATACAGCAAAAAATCTGTAGCCATGTACTTTATGCAACCGGTGGTATATTGATAATGATCAATCAAAGAAAAAAAATCTGAAACACTTATGCATGCCACGTACATATACATACATACAAAATTGACAAAATGGCACATATAGATATAGATGATTGTAGCCGCTAATATACTTATAAAACCTGCAACAACCACAGTAATATATCTATGCTAATCAAACAAACAAACCTGTAGCTAAGCACATGCACCGTTAGTATACATGTATGCAAAGCAAACAAAATTTATGTTGCAGCCGATTAAAAGTATACACCCATGTGACATAATTTAATTAGTCAAATTGTCATAAAATTTTATTAGTTGTCTACCTAACTATCATACTACATTAATACAAGAGTATACCCCATCCCAATCAGCTTGTCACCACCGAAAATCCTGCACAAAAGCAAGTAAGATTAGCTTTGTAAAAGTAAGGAATTAACAATACAAAAGTAAATCTACTACAAGTTTCCGCCACCAATTAGTCACCAAGGAAGAGTGATTAATTCCACATCAACTCAGCCACTCATTCCTCTATTATCACCGAAAATTCTTGCTGATTGAAGACTTTTTTTTTAGCCTACAACCAATAAACAAGTTGTATTAGACAATAATATGTCAATGTAATCAGCCATCTACCAGCCTAAGGTGGCGCATGCATTCAAGATCAAAATCTACACAATTCAATTTAGAAAATTCAAAGAATACCTACCATTACCTACCTTGATATCATCTTGTCCCCTTGAAATTATTTCAGTCTTTCCTCTTGTCATTGTCGAAAGCTAGCATGAATGCGGAGACTTTGGAGCCTGAAAATCAAAAGCAAATCCATTAAGAAAGTAATTACCTAACATGTTGACAATTAACAAACCAACCCCTCCATTTCTAGCTAAGTCACGGCACTTGTGCTCTCCCATTCTTCCCATTTCAGCCGGTTGGGTAAGTCCCTTCATCCTCCCTTCTTCTTCTCCCTCTCTCAAGCTCCAAGATCCATTAATGGAATCTTGAATTCTAACTCCATTTCTATGTCAATTTCCTAGCATTTCTTCATCAAGTCTTGAAGCAAACATCAACCTAATACTACTACAGAATTCGGCTAGCATTCATGCTCCAAGAAGTGTCTTGAATCAACATTTAACCAAGAAGTACTCAAGATCATCCTAAGGTATTTTTATGCTTGAAAAATCCTTAAGGTTCTAACACATGTAACCAAAAATTCCATCCTCCTAAACCAATGTTTTCTTCTTCAAATTTCATGAAGGAAAGTGGATCTTCATCTATCCTAAGGTGTACCGAAATTATAAGGTAAATCCCTTGAAAACATCTTGTAATTCTACTTAAGATCTATACTAAGATCTAACTACTAAACCCCTTCCTCTTCATGAATGACTACCGAAATTTGGAACTACATATTCCATGTAAGGGAACTTGGGAATTCAAGAAGAAATCAAGTACTAAACCATCCTTGATTAAGAGTAAGTTTTTAAGTTAATTCTTTATGTTCTAAGCTTTGTTTAAGCTCATAAATTTTGTACAAAAATTATGTACACTTATTCAAAAAATTAAGGCCGAAAATGGTGAGTCAATTACCAAGAAAAATAATTATAACTCTTAAGCTAAATTTATTACCTTAAGATATAATTTTATGTCACAAAAAAAAATTATTTATGAAGAGCTATTTATATGGCCAAATTATCTAGGAGGATTTTGCTTCATTTTAAGCTAAAAATATGTCTAAGACATTACAATGATTTTTACATGAGATATATGGCTCGTATACATTCATATGTAATTATTCTAAGTTATAAATCAAGTTTTAGAAACTACATAGTAATGATCTATGACTAAGGCCGAATACAAATGGTGAAGAATAGGTTTTAATAAGCTATATATGTATATAAACTTAAACTATGAATTTTGGGTAAGATAAAATAATTACTAGTGTTTAAATTACTAGTTTAATAAATTATGTGGTAAAATATAATTTTTAGAAAGTTATGGGAATATGTAGTGATAGCCAGAAAAAAATGTGTCATTGGCATAATAATGATATAATATAAGGTAGGAATTAATATTATGAATTTTGGGTGAATTAAATAAGTGTTTAGAAGTTAAAATACAATTTATAAAGTTTTGGGGCAGTTTTTAAATTCTGGAAAATTTAGTGTACAGCCGAGTAATATATAAAATTTCTGGGTATATTAATGTATTAAGTATGAAATTAGACCTTGGTCAAAGTGTTGACCAAAAACTTTGGGTTAAAATGATTTATGACATAAAATATTAAGTTTATAAAAGTTTTGGGGTTAAAATGTAATTAAAGAAAAATATCAGTGAAGGCCGAAAATTTATGTGGCCATTTGGAAATTTATAAAAGTTAAGGTGTTCAAATTATAGTTACCGAATTTATAGTGGTGGTTTTGTGAATTAATTGATTAAGAAAAAAAACTAAGTAATATAATGAATTTTGGAGTATACTGTAAAGTTTAAAAATATTTGAGGTTATATTGTAATAACCGAAAGTATAAGGGTGTTCATTGGAATTAAAAAATGATATTAGGCTCTATATGGATATTTAGAGGAATTAGAAAAAGAAATTATGATTTAAGGATTTATGAAATTAAAACTATATGCTATATAAACATAAGTAATTTATTTGTAAAGAAATAATATTGTTTGGGGTTGTTTGAAAATAATAGAAGTTTTGGCAATTCCTAAGTCCTTGAGTGACTATTTGAAAATATAGGAATTTATTAAGTTGAAATATTACTTAGACAAATATAAACATGTATTATAAATATCACATGTGTAAATAAATACCTCAAAGGATTTTAAAATAAATCAAAGAAAATAATATAATATGAGGTACATAAAATCATAAGGCGAAAAGGAAATACCGCTCAATATAAGTCTTATAATTTTTGACTACATACTTTAAAGTATATGAATAAATACCTTGATTATAATAAGGTTAGGAGGTTAAGGAAATGACCTAAACGTTAAGTTAAAATCTCACATGAAATAACGAGAGTATATAACCATCAAATAATGGTTGGAATTATAGTATATTAAATATAAAGTTATGAGGAGAATCCAGTAAACGTGACTAATAAATGTCATTGACGAATTTGTAAGTTGTTAAGTCATTTGGACAAATACAACATGTCATATAAACAATACTTGTATACGTACATGTATATATATATATATATAAAATAAATACTAAGGAGAATGGTCAATGTGACATACATAAAATCATGGGAATAAATAAAGTATACTACCATGCAATAATGGTCTTATAAATAAAGGCTACAAGATTTAAGGTATATAATAATTCCTTAATTATAAGGAAAGATAAAGTGAAAGAAATAATAACTATGGTAAATCAACCTCACATAAGATAACGAGGGATTTCACAATCACTTTACGTTACGGTAACAATCTTATACGAGAGTAACATAAATTAACACTCTCAGTTAATCCTATTCTAGGACCTTGTTTGACCAGACGTTGACCGGGAACTAATCGAGTACAATCTACTACGGTGATGGATTCTTGCAGTCTGTTTGCTAACGGATTACACCGGCTTGTGTGTTATCTGTTGTGTGAAATACGCAAGATAATTACATGTAATATGTTGCACTTGCGTTTGTGTATCATTGTGATTGTTCTATGCACTGCTGGGTTTTATTTTATGTGCGTGAACGATACTAACTATAACGTGTATGTGCCACGCATGCAACTCTACATTACCAGTGGATTAAATACCCATGTATTATTTTACTGAGAACTTGTACTCAAGTCTCTCACTAACTTCCTTTATAAACAACGTCGTTATCCTTAAATGATAACTGACAATATACCAAAGTGTTTGTTTAACATCCTTGTGTGACGTCTAACATATTCAATGCTACGAGAAGCGAGGAGCCCTGTTTCTGGCCATGCATGCAATTATGGAGGCTATACCTGTCGCAGGTCGTCCTCAATACAGTATACGTCATGATGGTGGTTTTGGGTGTAGACTTTGTCCACTCACTCACCGGGTTAGTACCGGAACATTTTAAGCTGGGAGAAGGACTGCATTCTCTCGAGGGTACGATACCCACATATAATTTTGAAGTGAGAGAAAGATTTCATTATCTCGAGGGTACGATACCCACACCTATATTAAGTACGGGAGTAGACTATGTTCTCTCCTGGGATTTATTACCCAACCATTAACACGAGAGTCTTATATCGTCTGAAGGGTTTATCATACCCGATCCAAAATTAAATTACTAACTTGACCTCTGTTGTCTTGCTTCTCATTGTGATGTTATTGACCTTGTATGGCTACTTGTGTGAATTATATATGATGCATGTTTTCAGTGTTTGATAAAAAAAAATGAACCGCATGCTTACGACAAAGTAGTCGTGCGTGGCCCGCTAGCTTATGGGCTGCACGGGTTCATACCAGCATTATTTGCTGAGCCATTTCGATGGCTATATTTTTCAGGTACCTGAAGAAAGAAGAGATTACCCGACCGAGTGTAGGTGGGGTAGAATTAAGACATGGGATTATTACTATCTGTGTCATTTTACAGTATTGCACTTTTACTATTAGCTTTCGTTATTTTAAGCGGTTTGTATTCAGCGCTCAGACTGTATCGTTTGTAAGTTATTTTGGAGTTAGCCTTGTTAGTCACATGGGTGACTAACGGCATTGTAGCACCACCCGTTGTTATGTATATATATTCCGCTGCATTTCCAGTTATCTTTGGGAGCTATCATCGTACAGGTTGTGGAGTTTCGGGTTGGGGTGTTACACTAACAGCCAACCAACCTGAAACCAAACAACCCGACCCCATATATCTCACAACATCTCTCATACATGTTTCTCTCCCCCTCCCCCTCCCAAACCTCCACAACCTGACTCACCCGCTCCACCACCACATCAGATACTACAACCCCATCTCCTGAAACTTCAATCCCCTCTTCACCCTCTAAAATCCCACCACCTTCTCCCCACCAAGACTCTACCCTACCCTTCAATCACTCACAAGTTAATCACCCCCCTGGCCTCCTCCAAAACACCCAATGGTCACACGATCAAAGACCAGCTCTCTCCAGCCCAAAAATTGGAGTGATGGAACCATCCCATGGCCCTCAAACTATCCCTGAAAGCCCCTCTTTCACTCAAGCTCAAAAATACAACAATGGATAGCAACAATTAATAAAGAATATGAAGCTCTAATCAACCACCACACTTTGGGATCTTGTCCCCTACACTTTAGACAAAAACATTTTGGGCACCAAGTGGATTCTAAAAACAAAAAAAACTGATGGTTCCATTGAAAGAAGCAAAGCCAGATTAGTCGCTCAAGGCTACAACCAAACTCCAGGCATTGATTACCATGAGACATTTAGCCTCGCGGTTAAGGTCTCAACAATATGTATTGTCCTAGCTATAGCTACTGCGAGATCATGGCCTATACATCAATACGATGTTAGCAATGCATTCCTTCATGGCTCTCTAGAATATGATGTATACATTAAACAACCAACTGGTTTCCAAGACAAAACCAAAACCCATCATGTTTGTAAACTAAAAAAAAAAAGCCCTTTAGTTCTCTTAATTAAGCACTTATCTCATCCACATAGGCTTCAAACCCTCATTCTCAGATCCTTTCCTCTTCATTTTCAATCACAAAGGACACACTGCCTACATTCTAGTATATTGTCGATGACGTATTACTTACCGCTTCCTCTCTAGACATCATGAATCAACTAATTGCCTCACTTTCTATAGAATTTCCAATAAAAAATCTGGAACCCTTGCATCACTTTCTTGGACTCACTGTTGTTTGCACTTCCACAAGGCTAACTCTCAGTCAAACACACTACATCAACGACATTCACTAAAACCAACATGAATCACTCAAACCAATCTCTACATCTATGGCAGAAAATCAAACCCTCGCTCTCATGACTCACCACCTTTTTTCCAATCACACATTATACAGAAGTACTTTGGGAAGCCTACAATACCTCTTGTTCACCCGACCAGACATAAATATTTCCGTCAACAAGCGACCAATACATGCACAACCTCAGGAAATACACTGGCAAGCAGTTAAAAGGGTCTTAGGGTATTGGAAGCATACCTTGCATCTCGGTCTTCATTTTCTGGTGCAAAATCCTTACAACCTCCATGTTTTTGCCGATGCCAACTAGGCGGGGTCGTTCTGTGACCGACAATTCACCACTGGTTTCTGTATCTTCCTTAGCTCATCCCTTGTCTCCTGGAGCTCAAAAAAGCAACCGACTGTCACAAAGTCCTCCAAGAAGCCGAATTCAAAGCATTAGCATCGACCACATTCGAGACATTGTGGATTCAGCAAGTTATGTCGGAATTAGGGTTTTTCTTACCTCGACTGCCAATGGTTCACTGCGACAACATTGGGGCTACATACTTGACCTCAATCTCATGATGCACAGCCGAGCTAAGCACATAGTCATCGATTATTTTTTTGTTAGAGAGAACGTGAAAAATCGACGCTTGATAGTACAATTTCTTCCCACCCGAGGTCAACTGGCCGACCTTTTGACCAAACCTTTGAGTGGCGTTCATTTTTCTCAGAATCGAGCCCAATTACCTATTGTCCTCACGTTTGGGCTCGCTAGGGATAAAAGCCCATAGTCCAGGCCCAACATTATAAGTCAATCATTACAGAAAATTCTAGGTTATTGTACAGTTGTATTACAATAATATCTCTCAGGATATCTGTAACAGATTATACTATTTAAACACCTATACTCATACTGTAATCGGCACTCATATGAATAGAATACAATAATCATTATTACTATCAGCGTGATATGGAGCACTATCACGCTTTCCAACTCCTCTAAGAACTCCACTTTAATACAAACTCTTAAAATATTTATTGAAATTCACAAGAGGGCTAAGTATCATGTTTTTTTTGATAATTTGGGCATATAGCCATATTATTAAAATACGAATACGGATGGTTGCATACGGGCCTCATTAAAACCTTTCTAAGCAAACCCATGGGAAAAAGCTTAGAAAGGAAAAAGAGTACCCACCACATCCAAGAACCGCTTCATCAAAACATAGCAGCCTAACTTAATACCCCGGATGCACACACCAACCAGGCTAACGTTTAAACATGACCCTCTCCGGGCGAAATAACATACTACAATCATCACCTAGGAAAATAGGCTTTCCTCTACTAATTTAATAGACTCTCGCCCCTGACCTCCTACCACCCCTAACGTGGGCAATCTAACTTCACATCATAACCCAAGACTGGCCTTCCTAGACATTATTCCATGCGCAGAACATTCATTATTTACTTCATGTCTTGGCCTCCATCCCCTTTTTAACGGACATTGCATGGCCCTCACTTCATTTGGGCCTCCTGCATCTTTTTAATTCGGGCAATACGTTTTGCCTTGGTTAGGCTTGGATTAGGAACTGAGCATCCCAATTTTAATAGCAGTCAACACATTCGTCCGCTTCCTCTATCAGGATTAAGATTCTTCCTCTTTCATCCCCTTGCTGGGACATCCTTACTATGTATCACTCATCACTTACTGATAACTGGTTACCCTGCTGTTCGAGATCAGTAAACCTTTATTATTGCAGATACCGTTCATTATGTGGAATTTATTTTCGAATCCACATACCTTAAAAAAATATATTTTTTCGTATCAACATGTAACAAGCAAGACCTTTAGCTTCTATATTTTCCTCTACAAAAGACTTTACAAAGTTACACACTTTGACAATAAATATCATCATCATCATCAATTTAGAATTTATTATCCATGATACCCCCACTCCCAATGATTAATCATTCTTTCCAAATAGTGAACAACCCTGTCATTAGAACTAGCAATGTCAACAGTCACAATTAATATTATTTCAACCTTTATTCAACTAAACTTTTCAGCAGCATTACAAATCAACTCACCTTAATGTCCATCTTTTAAACACAAGTTAATTATTTTTTTTGAAACTCTATTCAACCAAGTTCTTCTAAGGTCGCGCTCGTTCACTGCATTCAATACATTAATCTTATTTTTCAAGGATTTAAAGGCACCCGTCTATTTATGAGTGGATGTCGCTCTTACTAAATAATACACTTGTCAGTATCTTAGTAGTTAACCAAATTTACATTTAATGAAACTTAGGTTAACGAAAACTGTTTCTTGTATTGGTTTATTTTGATACTATCGAATGCAGTATTAACTTGTATGTCTGTAGAATACAGAATAATATCTCGTATCTATATCTATCTATTAGTCACAGAAGGGTTTATATAACCCAAACAGAAACAAAAGTGCCGTTAATTAATAAACGGCAACACTAAGTGTCTAACAGTAATAGACATCTAACTATACTAACTAACAGTAATGAACTAACTAATGAAAACAAAGAATGCGTTTCCAACACTCCCCCTCAAAACTTGGGTCAGAAAGGATTTCTGAACATGTTTTGCAGTAGGAATGTGCAGTTGTCTTGGTTTACTGTTGTCTCCCCCTTTCCTCTGTAGTTTTCTAGAACCCAGCTTTCTGCAGAAAAGTCTGATAGTCTTTGGCGGTAACAGCCTTAGTAAGAACATCTGCTAGTTGACGGTCTCTCGGGATGTGTTGAAGAGTTATTAGCCCTTCTTGTATTTTTTCTCTGACTAGATAGCAGTCTAACTCTATATGTTTTGTCCTTTCGTGGAAAACCGGGTTCCTAGCGATGTAAATGGCTGCCTTGTTGTCGCAGTTTACTCGTATAGGTGTTACATTATTAACTCCAACATCATACAGCAGCCTGGTGAGCCATGTGAGTTCAGTGGTAACTCTGCGGATGGAACGGTATTTGGCTTCTGCAGTGGACAAGGCGATTGTTATCTTTTCTTGGATTCCAGCTAATTACTGTGCCTCCAAGGAGAATCATGTATCCGCTTACAGATCGTTTGGTCAATAGGCAGCTTGCCCAATCTGCATCGCAGAACGCAGATAATGTGAGTTCGGGTTTATTGTTGAAAAAGAGGCCATTACCTTGAGTTCCTTTGATGTATCGTAGGAGATGAAGGGCTACCTGTAGATTCACCGTTGAAGGATGTCTAAGGTGTTGACTTAATTGCTGAACTGGATACGCTAGATCAGGCCTTGTATTTGTGAGGAAGTTTATTCTTCCTTCCAACCTCCTGTAATGAGTGACATCTTCAAGTATTTCACTTTGTTCCTGCTGAGGTCTATGCGTTGTTGGTAGTGGAACAGCTGTAGTCTTTGAATCAGGATGTAAGTAATCATCTAATAGATCATTTATATATTTCCTTTGACTTAGTATGACACCATTCTCTGTATAAAAGAATTCAAGTCCAAGAAAATAACTCAACTTTCCCAAATCCTTAATTCTGAAATTTATGTTAAGAACTGTTTTGATGTGTTATTTCTGTTTCGTCATTTCCTGTGGCTATTATGTCATCCACATATATACCAAGGAAAGTTCTAGATTGGCCATTAAATTTAATGAAGAAGGAATAATCGTTTGGAGATTGAACATACCCGTGATAATGCAAGGTTTAAGAAAGCTTTTTGTACCAGCTTCGAGATGCTTGTTTTAAGCCATATATAGAGTTGTGTAGTTTGCAAGCCTTGCCCTTTAGACCATCCGGCACTTCCATGTACACCTCCTCTTGAAGATCTCCATGTAGGATCGCGTTATTGATGTCTAGTTGGTCTAGTCTCCATCCCCTTTTGACAGTTTCTGTGATGAGGCATCGTATTGTTGTCATTTTTACAACAGGGAAGAAGGTTTTCCAAAAGTCTTCGCCATACTACTGTGTGTAGCCTTTTGCAACAAGGCGTGCTTTATACCTTTCGATGCTTCCGTCTGATTTTAGCTTGATTTTGTAGACCCACTTGATGCCTATGATGTGCTTCCCCGTTGGTGGATCAACAATGGTCCATGTTCCATTGTCATATAAAGCTTTCAGCTCTGTTTCCATGGTCTGGACCCAATTTGGATCTGTAGCAGCCTTTATGTATGTTTTCGGTTCTTGAATATGCTGAATGTTGCGAAGGAGAGACCTAGAATTTGATGATAAGACTTGCATAGAACAAATATTAGTAGGCAACACATTATTAAGATAATCTGATAAATGATTGTTGTCATTAACTTCCTTTTTAATCTGTCATGCAGGACTTTGTTAAAATGGCCCTACTCGTGAATTTGAACCTCACCGAGAAAGTAGTTTCCAAGATAAGGGGGTTGTGTCTCTCTTGTGGATTTCCTCATATAACAGCACCATCAGAATCATTACCTTGATGTGCTGCATCATCAGTGGGACTAGAAACTGTATTTTTCAAGGTTTGCAGGGGAAAGTTATGTACCTGATCATCTTCGTAAATTCCATGGACCTTTGTTGGATCAAGACTTACTAGTTGCTCAAGGCCAAGGGATTCAGGAGCTTCTGTTGCAATGATATTACCATTTGGTGCAACAGGTTTAAGAGGAAAAATATGTTCATAGAAAGTTAAATCTCTACTAATGATGACAGATTTTTGTTCCAGATCTAATACTTTGTACCCCTTTTTATTCTCAGCAATACCTAGATAAACACATACAGTCCCTTTTGGTTTGAATTTGTTTCTATCTTTTCTCACTTCTGTTTTGTAACCGACACACCCTACGACTTTTTGTAACACCCCTAATCCTAAACCTGTAATAACGTCGCATGTCGTAGCATAATAAATATCAATTCGCAGCGGAAAATAAAACTATCTACCTTGGTGTTACACGCCGTCACTCACCCTTGCGAGTAACAAGGCATCCTTACTCTTTCCAACAATACAACTCCTCACGCTGTGATGAACAGATACTGAGCACTCTATTTATTACAAACCAAATCCAACTAAATGAGCAACTAACTGAATACAACCACCTCCTTAATACAATACAAAATAAAACCAAAAGGAGTTTGTTGAAAACACATCAGCTACCCCCGTGTCCCGCACTCCGGCTTGAGTCTTCTTCAATAACATGGAATGTTTGGCCCATTGAAGGGCTCAGCAATCGAAATGCTGGTATGCTAAATGTAGTCTTAAATCATCAAGATTCCTTAAGTCGTTTTAGCCATCTTGATATTAGATTCTTTACATAAAATGCCGGTTTATAATAATAACAGTAATAACTGTAAACATTAAACACTCATAACAATTCACCTGTAAACATCGATGTACAATAGTACACAACACCAATAACCACACATCAATAATCCATAACAATGACCAATAATCACACATCAGTAATCCTTAACAATGACCAATAATCACACATCAGTAATTCAAACAAGATACGCGTATTAAACTGTACTTGTTAGTTGGCCACCTGGCCCTTATCCTTTAAACCAATCACTTAAGCTTTTCCAATTAAATTCCACCTCAGGTGTCATGATAAGACAACCCTTAATAACTTATTAATGGACGATAGTCCCCTGGGTTCCAATGGAACCATTACCAGCTGACCTTTTGGCCCTGGATAAATATAAGACTGATCCGGTCGAACCTGTGCACCAACGCCAGTGCCCTCCGCCATCCCCGAATGTGGCTGATGGATTCCCTTGAGTGACTCCCCATTGAAGTCTCTCGTAGTGATCACGATGCGCAACCAGAAAGTCGAAACAGTCTGGATTCCCCTCCTTATAAGTTAGCCCTTTAGTCAGTGGTACAATAACCAATACTTGAATTAAGACTATAACAGTTGACCATCAGTTAGGTTCAATAATACCTAAAGGTCAGTTAGTCTTGTTCCAGTTTAGATGTGTAAACTTCCAGTCATTAGACGTTTGCGTAAAAATAGAACGCAACAGTGTTGAGCAATGCAGTATACAATATCATATACATAAAATCACAGATATCGCTCTTAAACAATTAACACATAATGTCTGGACCTTAGGAAAATCCTTAGGACATTCAGACCACACAATTAACATACCGTTCACCAAGTAACTACTAGCTTGACAAATTCCTGTTCAGTAGTTCCTTCCCGTACGCTGTTATATCAACATGCAATACCGGGTAATATTAATATAACTATTTACTAAATATTACAGTACTGTTACTGTAGAGTTTATACTCGTTGTATAATAACTCTGTATGTTCTTAATTTCCCCCTGTTATTTAACAGTGATTCTAGATAGTTTACTAGTTCATTATTTTATGTAGTATCCACATGTGATAATGAATTCCCATATTATGATATTTCTTCATCTCTTTATTATATCCATAATTATTTCTCTTATTCCATATACCAATATAATTTGGTTATCTTTATTATAACCACAATTATTTCATAAACTCTATATTATATTCTCTTGGTTATTTTTATTACACCCACATTTATTTTATAAACTTTATATTATATCTTTTAATTGTTTCCACTTATTCTTTATACCATACAATTTGGTTATTTTCATTATAACCTCATTTATTTAATAAACCTTGTTTTATACTTCATAACATACCATAATACATTATATTACTTGGTTTTAATTCCTTTCTTTATTAAATTATAAAACCAACCATACTAATTCGGTATTTATATTTTGTACCCAACAACCTTTATAAATTACCAAATGACCACATTAACTTGTGAATTATCAATTAACCACTTACTTTTACAATTTACCAAACACTCTTACTAATTTTCGGTAATTACAACTTAATCTCACTAACTTTTATAAATTACTAATTAAGCCCATAAACTTTTCGGTTTCAACATATAGTTTTCTATATTTACACTTTTAACCCCAAAACTTTATATAAGTTATATTAACTTATAAACTATAGTTTTTTTTAATTATCTTTAATTCCGAAAAGACCCATATAAATTCACAAATTATATTTGTGCCCCTTTAACAATTCGGTATTATACCTATACTTTCATAAATCACTTATTCACCCCAAAACTTCTATAAACTTAATATTTTATGTCATAAATCATTTTAACCCAAAGTTTTTGCTCAACACTTTGACCAAGACTTAATTTCATAATTAATACTTTAATATACCCATAAATTCATATGTAATTCTCGGCCATACACTATATTTTCCAATAATTACAAAATAGTCCCAAAACTTTATAAAATGTTATTTTAACACTTAACCACTTATTTAAATTCACCAAAATTCATAATATTAATTCCTACCTTATATTATAACATAATTATACCAAATTAACCCTTATGTTCTCGGCAATCATATATAATGCACTAAACTTTTCAAAATTTACATTTTAACCACAGAACTTATTAAACTAGCCATTTAAATACTTGTAGCTATTTTTAATACTCCCAAAATTTATAATATAAGTTAATATACTTATATATTTCGAAAATCACCAAAATAAGCCATGTTATTCTCGGCTTTGATTTTATTTTACTATATTTTAAAACTTGCTTTGAACTTTATAATAAATACATATAAATGTATATAAGCCACATAACACTTCTAAAAATTATGCTAATGTCTTAGAATGATTATAAACTCAAAATATAACAAATAACTCTTAGATATTTCGGTTTATATATATATATATATATATATATATATATATATTTTGTGTGACACATATTTATACCTTAAGGTAGTAATCTTACCCTATATGTTATAAATTATTTTTCTTGATATTTTAACTCCATGTTTTCGGCCTTAATTTATTTAAAGGTTGTACATAATTTTTATACCAAAGTTTGAAGCTTAAATCAAACTTTAACTTAATAAACCTTAATTATATAAACTTACTCCTTAAATCAAGACAATTCTTGTACTTGATTTCTCCTTGAACTCCAAGCTCTTCTGATGCTATTTTGATGAAGAGAATTCGGCCTCCTTGTATATATTTAGAAGATCCATTTGTTAGACTTCTAACAAGAATTTATGAATAAGATTTGGAGTAGTTTTACAAGAGTTTACCTTAGGAATTTTTCAAGGAATTTTCGGTAGACCTTGAGATGATTGTAGATCTAGATTTCCTTCATGAAATGATGAAGAGAACCTTGGTCTAGAAGCTTGAATTTTTGGAAATGACATTAAGCAATTTGCTAGGATTTTCAACATGGAAAAATACCTTAACTTGACCTTGTTGTTCCTTGTGTTGTTGTTGAATCTAGGAATCTCCTTGGAGCATTTAACCTTGGCGAAAATTATAAGAGTTGCTAGGATGATTCTTGCTTCAAGATTTAGTAGATTTAACTAGGAAATTACATAGAAATGGTGTTAGAACTTAATTCACCATTAATGGAGCTTAGAAGCTCTACAGAATGAACTATCAAATGAAGAAGAAAAGAGAGAGGATGAGAGCTTACCCATTTCGGTGGAATGAAGGCAAATGAGGATGGAGCCTCACGTAAGAAGATGAGGGAAAGAATGAAGGATAGAATTATTTTGACAATAATTGTCAAATTAACTAATCTTTTCTTTTGTTAATTATTTGTTTGTTTGGCTCAATGATATTGTCTATAATTGCCTTGCTTTCAGCTGAGACAAGGAGGGATGAGAAGTCTTTGTTGACATCTTGAAAGAAGAAGACAAGAGTAAATATAGGTAGGTGTCTTCTTTGAATTCTCTATTTGATTGTCCTTGGTTCTCCTTGTGTTTTACGGTAATACATGTGGGTATAGGCCACTGATTTCTTTGTTAATTAATGACATAAGAACATGGCTATATTGGTAGGTATTCTACTTTGAATTTATAAGGAAAACAAGCCCTCTTTTTCTTGTTGAAATCGGCCACACTTGTAGTATAAGACAATTGATTTTGTTTGTATTTGACTTAGATTTATGCATTGTTAGGTAGCTGTCTCCCTTGACCAATTTGACAGCAATCATTCCCCTTGTTCTTGCTTGAAATTGGCAGCACCATGGGATGGCACATGGTTGTTTTGTTTGTTTGCTTGCAACTTGTATAAAGTAGATGTTAGCTTGTATTTAATTTCCTTGCTTTACATAAACTAATCTCTGCTTGCTTTTCCTCTTGTAGGTACACGGTAATGGAGGCTCCAATAGACAGAATATATTTGCTACATTATCATATAGCACATGCTAGGTGAGTCACATTACCATAAGACAATATTTTTGCAAAATTCTAGCCTAATTACACCCTAAATGGCGCCCAACCTATAGGTCATATGGGACTGATTTTTAATTTGATTTTTGTTACACTATATTGTACTAAGATCACACTAATATGTGTAATAGGTTCCAGCATTTATTTGGTACATTTATATGATGGTACAAGATGAAAGTAAGGTAAAAATGTTGATTTTAGGTACCTTTTTGTCCCAAAAATCGCCCCCATTTGTACTATGAATTTAGTACTGGAATTAATTGATTTAGATGGTCAATTTATCCCCTTTTAAGATTATCAACTCGTGACTCCTCAAAACCTTCAAGGCAATTGCGTAAAACGCATTTTTGTGACACCCGAAGGTGCGTTTTTGTGCTTTAAGGATTTTTCTAGAAAATAATTAGTCGCTATGAGTTCCAAGTGTTTATTGACATTGTTTATAGTCAATAATAATATGTTAAGGTGTTAAATTGAGTTATATGGGGTTATATAGACTCATAACTCAATTTTCAGGCTACTAGGACACTCCCGGATCAAAAAGGAGCGTTAAGAAATTCCCCCGAGCACTTTGTGTATTTTTTAAAAAGTGGCTCGATTATTCTCTTTAGAATGGTGAATATTAATGATAGGAACTCTTAGAATAATTTTTATTGGAGTTTGTGCCACTTCGGTACCTCCCCGGGGCACTCTAGGGGTTTATGGGGCCCTCATCGGGAACCTCCGAGCACTTTGTCTTTAACTGAGAATTTATCTTGAGAAATTCATCTTAAATGTTCATTAAAGTGTTATTATGCATTTAGAATGAAGTGTAATGCTTTCCTTTATTTAATAAAGTATTTCCGGGACTTTCGGGCCTTCAGGGGCCTTTAAGGGAACTCCCGGGCATATTGTATTTTTACTCAGTTCTAACTGAGGACTTGTGTTTTAAAGGTCATATAATGATCCTTGGTTAACTTCATATGAGTTTTATAGATTATATAACTTGGTTAGCTTAAGGTCAGGCTTTAACGCTCGTTTATGACCTTAAGGAGTTTAGGTGCGTTTTTAACGCCTAACTGTTTATATCCTTTTCTCAGGGTTTAATAATCCCCCAAATAATATATATTTCCCTTTATTTAATTATTAAAAGTTTAGGGGTATTTCACTTTTAATGAGGAATAATCTGGTTTGGAGTGATATAATCTCTCGTAGGGAGTTAATCCAACTATTGCTCTACTAGAGGGAAGTCTATTAATAAGGAAGGTGGCATACCTAATGAATTCACCCCAATAGGGCAGATCTAAATGCGCTTGGAAAAACAAAGCACAAGCAGTTTCTAATAGGTACTTGTGTTTCCTCTCCACAACTTCATTTTGTTGTGGCAAGTGAGTACAAGTGGTTTGGTGGATGATGCCATTTTCTTTAAAATATTTTGATCCCTCGTTGCTACTTCCCAACTCAAGAGCATTATCACTCCTAATAGCCTTAATCCTAACATCAAGCTGCCTTTCAATCAATTTGATGAAACGTGTCAAAGTATAGAATGCTTCATATTTATATTTTAACAAGTGTGTCCATGTACTTCGAGAATAATCATCCACTAACGTGAGAAAGTAACGCTTATCATCATAAGTTAGGACCTTAAAGGGTCCCCACGCATCTGCATGAACCAACTCAAAACAATTTTTAGATTTAATGGTAGAGTCAGAGAACGGTTTTTTGACAGATTTAGCCTTATGACAAATATCACATAGAGACTGTTTCAAGACATCATTTTGTTTTATCAAATCTAAAGAACAGAGTTCGTGAGTAGAAACATGTCCTAGCATGTAGTGCCACAAATCGACATCAGAAAATTTTCCTACAGAATTGTGACAAGTAAATTTCCTCTTAAACTAAGTATTTTGTACAGAGATTTGATCAAGATCATCAACACTCAATAGATACAATCCATTATCAGCCCTTCTAATCATCAAAGTTCTATTTTCTTCATGGTCCTGCACATAACAAGCAGATTTATGGAAGACAATAGGCATATTAATTTGTCCAACAAATCTTTTGACAGATATCAAATTGAATCTGAAACTCTTAATTAACAGCACATTGTTCAAGACAAAATTTCTTCCTAATTTGACTTTTCCTTGCTGTGAAACCCTTTGAACATGACCATCAGGCATCACAATTCCTCTATCTCCATCCAAATTTTCTAGCTCAACAAACTGCTCCTCATTACCACAGATGTGTTTTGAGGCTCCAGTATCAATGATCCATGAAGTGGTATTGTTTATGCTCGTCTTACTCAAGAGACAAATAGAACAGAAAATTAGGTTTTTCAGATTACTTGAGAAATTGTCGTTGTCCTCATGTGGATTAGCATCCAGTCGATTTTGTTGCAGAAGGTCTCGCAGTTGGCTCAATTCTTTTGGGCTTAAACCATGGCTTTGAGTATGTCCACCATCTCTAATTTCTTCTGTGTTTCCGTTAGCGACTCCAACTCCCACCACTGGTCTCGATTTCTTCTTCCACTATTATGGATACCCAATGATTTCAAAGCATCCTTCTCTGTTGTGCCCTCTTTTCTGACATTTGGAGCACGTTAGGTTTTGTTTGCCGAGATCCTTAGATGTCTTTCTCGGTGGATAACCTTGCCCTAATCTCGGTTTGTCAGCAACCAGAGCCATAGTTTCTTGATCAGGTCCCACGCCTCTAGCTGAGACTTGTCGTCGTCTCTCTTCGTGAATCGCAAGGGAGAAAGCTTCCTCGACAGATGGGAGGGTGCTCTTCAAGAGAATGTTCTCTTTCAGGTTAGAGT